>BMAU01020604.1:910000-1207500 GCA_019973935.1 Trichonephila clavipes
TATAAATCTCACAGCTCACACACAGAGAATCATGAGGGCATTTGGAGCCTACTATTTCAACAAATCGAAGTAGTTTAGATCTGTAATATATATATTTAGAGACAGTGTCACAAGTATATAAATGACAATCATACAATATATGCCTCAATCCATTGAGTATATGGTATTGATAGTGTCATTGTATGTTTATATATATAAGGCGAAAAGGGAAAGGGGAGACACAGGGGCGATGAAAAGGGAAAAAAATAAACTGGACCTTTTATTTATAGATGGTGCTGAGTAACATTAACAATTATGTATCTACACAAGCATTAAATACGAGTTTTGTATGAAAACAATTAAATGAAGTTTACATTTCTTTAAAATACAGCGTCGTGTGATTATGCGGCATGTAAGAAATCCCTTAAGTGCTTGTTTTGTTTAGGTGCTCTCGGTAAAAGTAATTCTAGGACAATTTCACATTGTCAAAATACAGGTGCTTCCCTCTGGTGAGGAAAGTGAGCCTCGAAGTTATGTTGTGGCAATGTGTCGAATTCCTATATGACGCCACACTAAAAATTTATTCCATATCCCGGGAAATGGAATAATGGTCTGCAATGGTCTGGTTACTAGGTCTGCAATGGTAAAAATACCAATCTGAAGTCTCATTGGAATTTTAAAAAAATTATCTCTTATACCACGAAAAAAAAAGATAAGCATAACTTTTGTAAGCAAAATTTTCAAATTTTGGTTTAATACACCACATCTAAATGATTGTTTGCACAATGTTTCGCTTGCAGCTAACATCTTATTTTATCAACTTCATGCTCACAAAAAAAGCATTTTAACAAACGTATATTGTTTATTAAACAAAAAAATGGATCTACGTCAACCTTCCTCAATTTCTTTTACTTTTATTTCTTCATACAAAATTGAGGAACTACAAAAATACCGAACGCTTACTTCGTACATAAGTAATAAGCATTATACTAAATGCATGCCTTAACAGAAAACTTCTCCATCCACAAGTCTATCGATTCTGCGAAGCGCCATCTACCGACAAAGTTGTGAAATTTTCAATCATAACTTTGACAGGTTGCCCCATATTAATATTGCTTCCACATTTTGGACGGTATTTCTTTTGATCATTTTTTCCCACATCAGCCAGCCGAGAATGTGTCATTTTGTGGCTGTTGTACGTCAGAGGAGAGAAGTATGGGATTGGCTGCGAAAGATATAAAATAGAGAGCCTGCTTTTTATAACACCGACTAGTTTTCGTCTTTCGAAAAAGCATTTTGGCTTTTGGCGCCGAAGAAAAGAAGTAAAGTGAAGTGATTGTGATTGCATATTGCAAAATATTTCTTCGGATAAGAAATTCGAGCTGGAAAAAGTGTGAATTATTGAATATTTTGATTTGGAGTATATTTATATGTATGAGATATTTAATTTATGAAAATGTTACTTAAGGCTGTCCTCGGTTAAAGTACGAGAGCTTGAACTAAACGTGAAGCAAATTTTCAGACAGAAAAATGCCTGAATTTCCACGGAAATTTGCAATATTATAACTGATACTTCTGTTAACAATATAGTGTTTCTAAAAATTTCATAATATTCCACGAATACTCTCCTTCTCGTTTTAATACGTGAAGGCATAGCTCGTTTAACATTACGGTATAGAAGAAAAAACGCGAAACACATTTTACACCAGAAAAAATTATTCAACTCGGTTAAAAATGGTAAGTATGATAAAAAGTAATGCTCTCTAAAGGACAGTGAAGCCAGAATATCTTATAAAGTTTTCATTTCTTTTATATCTGAAAAAATGTTCCCAATTTGGTTCCTATTCTTTAACATTAAACGAAGTTAAGCTGTTAAGATATCCGAATACGTTCGGAATCGTGATTTTAAAAAAGCGCATAAATGGATAATTTCCATAATATTTAGTGTCACTTAGATTAGAATACATGTATAAAATTGTTTTCAGGACGTTTTGACAAAAAATTATTTAAAAGCAATATTTCGGCAAAAAATTAACTTAGAGTAACTTTTTTTCAAAATGCTCTCCTTTTGTGAAAAATGCTTCTATTATAATAATATTTTGACGGTATATAGCTCAGATCTTTGTATAGAGGCTCAACTATGATTTTTGAAAAATTCACATTATCTTCAGAGTTACCACCCATTGAAATGATTATCGGCGTTTTTTTCTTAAAATTGCTCCCCTCTGTTTTCGTAAAACATGGATAAAGCCACTTTTAAGTTATATGTTTCAAAAATTCTAGTTGAGCCTCTGTACAGAGGTCCAAGCTATATACAGGCGAAATATTATTATAATAGAAGCATTTTTCACAGAAGGAGAATATTTTGAAAATGGGTCATTCTATGTTCATTTTTTGTCAAAATATTGTACCTAAATAATTTTTTATTGTAATACTATTCTTAAAACAATTTTATATACATTTTCGAATCTAAATGATGCTAAATATTATAAATAATACGCTTTTGCAAAATCATTTTTCCGAACGTAGTCGGATACCTTAGAGCTTAGAATGAAATGAGTTTATGCCTCAGTGTGGTGTTTCTTTTAAATCATTTAGAGAAAATACTTGATCAGTTACTAGGGGAAGAAACCGTGGTCGCTTTATCCTACTGTTTCTGGTCGCAAACTCGTGGTCGATGTGAACTGAGTTCTGGTGCCACAGAAGATCCTTCGCGAAGTGGAGGAGCTGAAGCATGTTAATTTTGTAGATGCTTTAAGTCCATCAATTGGTATGATGTGGTAATTTGGAGAGGGGGACTAGCTCAGGTGTCGTGTGTGCCATTTGAGCGAGGCTCAAAATTAAATGGTCCATCTAAGATAGTCCTAGTGTTGGTTTATAGGATGACGTTAATACGAGGGTTAGGACAAAAATCATAGCAACTATTTTTCTTTTTCTTGAAAATACCAGTCCGGTTGGAAAATGTGCTATATACAAACGAAAGGATAAGGTGTTAACTACGTATATGTAAAGGGTGTTTTTTAGAGGTATAGAACTTTAAATTGCAATAAAACAATGATGTATTATTCGATTGACATGATATTTTTTTATTCGAAAGATAATCTTGTGGCATTACATTATAAATATGATTTCTAGCATATAACTGCCACGGCTGGCTCGGATGTAGTCCAATCTGGACGTCCAATTTTCGATGACTTTTTCCAACATTTGTGGCCGTATATCGGCAATAACGCGGCGAATGTTGTCTTCCAAATGGTCAAGCGTTTGTGGTTTATCCGGATACACCAATGACTTTACATAGCCCCACAGAAAATAGTCTAGCGGTGTTAAATCACAAGATCTTGGAGGCCAATTGACAGGTCCAAAACGTGAAATTAGGCGGTCACCAAACGTGTCATTCAATAAATCGATTGTGGCACGAGCTGTGTGACATGTTGCGTCGTTTTGTTGGAACCCCAGCTCCTGGACATCGTGATTGTCCAATTCAGGAAGAAAAAATTTAATAATCATGGCTCTATACCGATCACCATTGAATGTAACGTTGTGGCCTTCATCGTTTTTGAAGAAGTACGGACCAATGATTCCACCAGCCCATAAAGCGCCCCAAACAGGCAGTTTTTCTGGATGTAACGGTGTTTCGACATACACTTGTGGATTAGCTTCGCTCCAAATGCGGCAGTTTTGTTTGTTGACGTAGCCATTGAACCAGAAGTGCGCTTCATCGCTAAACAAAATTCGCTTATGAAAATCGGGAACAAAGGCAATCTCGTTTTGGGCCCATTCGACGAATCTACGCCTTGCTTGATCATATTTAAAATGTAATGACACAAGATTATCTTTCGAATAAAAAAAATCATGTCAATCGAATAATACATCGTTGTTTTATTGCAATTTAAAGTTCTATACCTCTAAAAAAACACCCTTTACAATGAATAGCACTGAAATATGGTAATACACTAATTTATTACGGTAGTATACAGGGCAATATGGACTTCACGGTACAAAAGAATGATAACGCAGTACACATAAGGTTCACATGACAAACCTGAGCCTAAACACCCTCAATGTAGTCCCCTGCTACTACCACCACTCGCTGCCAACGATGTGGGAGGCGCTGAATACCACCAGCCTCAGCATTTGCCCGCACCATGCGTGAATCGGTTTACTTGTTGGCGCACAGCATTACAATATCCTCTCGTGTTGCAAATTTCTTACCAAGTATTGGTTCCTTAATCTGGGGAATGAGATCAAAGTCACAGGATCTGATCAAATTTACTGTAACATTCCATCGCATTTCTCCCTCGGAGAACGTTTATTTTGATGTAAGCGGGCTGCTCAAAACGGGTTATTTTAATGTTATACGCCACTTACCAACTGACTGATTTTACAGCCCTCGCTGCGCTACAACCAGTTATCATAAAGCCATCTGTTATTCTGCATACACACTATGGTTGCAGAACTTCCACACGACACATATACGTTTGTGAACCGTTCACATATCTACTAGAAAAAAATAGATGCCATGACTTGTATCCGAACCCTCGTTTGTATCAAACTTTCGTCCGTGGAGGTGTGAGGACGTACCAAAGGAAAATATATTTTAATCAAATAAAAACTTTTGTTTTTTTATTATTTATTTATTATTCTAAATACTACCCACGCATTAGTAGCCGTCACATTAATTACAAATCGAAATATATGTAATAATAAATTTAACCTCTTAATCGTGGTGCCCCATTTAAAATTGCACAATTGTGTGTCAGGTAAATCGAGCGATGACGAGTATACTCGTCAATCCCAGAGAAAATGTTGCTATTAAATTACTGGATAAAAAAAAAGATGGGTTTATTTTATAAAAGTGCCATTTTTTTATTATTATTAAAATACTTGTTGCACAGGGCTATTAAGTAGTTTAGCTCGGTGGTGGGTTCATGAAGCCGACTGTCCTTCCGACCGTTATTTTTTATGAATATCTATGAATTTTAGTGACCGTCGATATTCCTGGACTAAGAGCTCTAAACACATACTGATTTGTAGTTGTCTGTTTTTATACTGGTATATACATATGAAATACTAGAGAAAGAAGCGAAACATATATTACATATACAAACTGAAAAATTTCGACATTTATTACAAATGATGATCCCAGCATATAACAGAAGGGTTGCGCTGCTTCCCAGTCGAGACGGGAATCCAATACAGGCAAAAGTTCAATTTGCTTTCCCGAAGAAGATACAACCATGTCTTACTCGTGATTCGAACCCGAACCCACTTCGTTACAAGTCGAGGGTTATATCTACCATACTGGCTGGGCGGCACACACTGATTTACTTCCTTCTTTACTGACGAAGTATTTTCTACTTGTTTTGACACTAAGGGAGTTCTGCTGTAGGGTTGATCACATCCCTCTTACCACATTGCATCCTTACATTTCCCAAACCAATAAATTGACTAGGCAGCCTAGCATTGGGTCATTACTCCAATGGTAGCACATGGCTCTAACATATATCAATTGGCATTTACACCACTCGATAGCTAGGTAACTTCGAGCTAACAGCTATCAATGGGCTCAGAAATAGGTCGGTGTCGCGCATTTATCCCATGGGAGACATATACCTGAAGAAACTTATTATAAATCAACTTTCCGACGTTTAGGCTAACATCTAAAAAACAATATCATCGCACATAAATAGATTCCTTATGCGAACATGTGGACTGCTTCAGGCGGTGTATACGGAGACGCATGGGTTCATCATAAATTTTTCATACTTTTTTATTTGTTTATTTAATCCGGCCTGCCGTCAAAATATTCTCAACAGCTTGAAATTTGAGAATATGATTTGTTTTTCTCAAAAATTACAATTTAAATAGCAATGGTCACTAATTTTTACGCATGACGAGTTACCTCTACATGACACAAAATTCTACAACTCCTCCAAGACGAATATACTTGTTAGTCACAGTTAACTGGTTAATACATATCACGTGAATTCTAGATCCTCAACAATATTAAAAGTCGTAAATTAACTTATCGGATGCTTCATCTTCAAACCCGGTCTAATTTCAGTTACTATTTCTCTAACTCCGTATAGATTCAACATGGCAAAATCGTCAACCTCTCTTTTCAATAACTATCATTAACATAAATCGCGATTCTTTTACAGAAAGTAGTTTTGCATTCATATAATGCCATGGAAGTATTTATGCTAGATCATTAGTAAGCATCGTGAATAGTTTGTTTTATTTTTCGCAGAATATTGTCATATTTTAGATTGTTTTCAAGAAAGAGAGAATAAGATTTGTAGAAGTTTCCTTATATTAAGCTAAGCATTTTCTGGAGTACTCACATGAACTTTATGTTTTCAAAGGATAACTAAATATTAATCGAAATTTAGACAATTTTTTTAAGCATTTTACACAAATATACTTAATTTCTTCTTTTACATGTGTCTTAGTATCCTCTATCATTATCTTGTTTTAAAATTATTACTTAGGTATTTTAAGCATTTCACAGTAATTTTCTTAAAAATATATGTTAATATATTTTTCAAAGACATATTAATTTTTGCCAACTTCACTCATCTTTTTATGCTTTTGAATTCATTATGTATAAATATTATGAATCAAGTAGAGAAAATAAACAAAAAAGATGCTGACGAACGTCTGTGTGCACAAAAAACTAATGATTGAAATATTTGTGAAATGACGTAAAAAATAAAATATATTTTGTTTAGTATGTTGCAATACTCACATAAAACATCACTGCGAACACTATAAGCATTATGGTAAAAATTACAATGAGAAGAAAGACAATTTAGAAAATAAAAATTACTGTAACTAAATATAAGTGCAGCCTAAATAATTTATAATCACAAACATTTGATCTATAGTAGTAAATGAATCCAATACCTCTGATTTAGAGAAGTGAGAGATTGTACATTAATGTCGAAAAAACAACAACACGAGGTCAATTAGCAGAATGCCCGAGGGAAACGAACTCTCCTGAATTTTGGTTTTGAGCTAACAACTGAACTCCCAGGAAAACACCACTAAAGACCCGCCGTGTAGGGCAGCGATGCACGTTAAATCTGTCAAGAACTGAAACGTCCTCCCGTTTGTTTGGTGTGGTATTTAGAAGAGGGGGTGTCAGCTCAAGTGTCGTCCATGTCACTTGACTATGGTTCAAAATTACGTGGTCCGTCGCCAAAAGTCCTCATGTAGCTGAACAGTGCGACGTTAATATTCACTCACTCACTCACCCAGGAAACAACCACCCCTACTTATAGTCCTTTAACTCTAGAACGTCCATCAGTGTCCATTGGACACCGGAGCCTTTTTAGTTTGTTCTCCTTTCCGCATTTTGCTGGAAAGTTGTAAATTTTTCGTGTCTTAGAATCATTTTCCCTGGAGATTACACAGGAAACGTTTTGTGCTTTTAGATTAATTAGGAGAAATTTTATAACTAAATATACATAGAACGTCCGCTGGTGTCGTTTCGACACCAAAGCAGTTTATCATTGTAAATAGCTGCCGTTCAGCAAAAGATAGCTCAGTAAATAGAAACTATTAGTAAAACTAATTTCTGGAAGTAATATAAAGGGTATTTTTTTAGAGGTATAGAACTTTAAATTACAATAAAACAACGATGTATTATTCGATTGACATGAATTTTTTATATTCGAAAGATAATCTTGTGGCATTACATTTTAAATATGATTTCTGGCATAGGACTGCCACGGCTGGCTCGGATGTAGTCCAATCTGGACGTCCAATTTTCGATGACTTTTTCCAACATTTGTGGCCGTATATCGGCAATAACACGGCGAATGTTGTCTTCCAAATGGTCAAGCGTTTGTGGCTTATCCGCATAGACCAATGACCTTATATAGCCCCACAGAAAATAGTCTAGCGGTGGTAAATCACAAGATCTTGGAGGCCAATTAACAGGTCCAAAACGTGAAATTAGGCGGTCACCAAACGTGTCTTTCAATAAATCGATTGTGACACGAGCTGTGTGACATTTTGCGCCGTCTTGTTGGAACCACAGCTCCTGGACATCATGATTGTTCAATTCAGGAATGAAAAAGTTAGTAATCATGGCTCTATACCGATCACCATTGACTGTAACGTTGTGGCCTTCATCGTTTTTGAAGAAGGATTCCACCAGCACAAAAAGCGCACCAAACAGTCAGTTTTTCTGGATGTAACGGTGTTTCGACACACACTTGTGGATTAGCTTCACTCCAAATGCGGCAGTTTTGTTTGTTGACATAGCCATTCAACCAGAAGTGTGCTTCATCTCTAAACAAAATTCGTTAATGAAAATCGACCATTATTTTCGAAATAAAATTGCACAATTTGAAAGCGTTGTTCAGGCGTGAATCTATTCATGATGAATTGCCAAAGCAAACTGAGAATAAATCACTTGACAGCTGTTAAATCGGTCGCCATCTTGGAAAGTAATGCCAACTTAAACTTCTATACCTGGAAAAAAACACTCTGTACAACATTTATTTAACCATAAATGAAGTGTTATTGGGTTCAGAGCGGAAATGAGTCAGTTATACTAAAACCGTTTCAATACATTGCATTTGCTCATAAAAAAATTTTCATTCGATGTTCGAAGCTTGTGCAGAGCAGACAATCTGAAACGATAACTCGAAAAAAAATGTCTAAGCCCTGTAGAAATTGCTAATTCGTTGCGAGAGCTTTCTGAAAATGATTCTAATCGTGGTTCGCTGTCTTGCTTTAATTTAGATTCCGATGAAGACATAAGATTGAGCGAAAGTGACTGCGAAGAATCCGTCAAAAGTAATTGCAATTAATAAGATTCTAGTAAATCCTGATATATATCTCTCTAGGAATGGCACACAATGGATAACACATTACTGGCAGATTTGGGACTTGAAATGTTTTGCGACAAAGCAGTAGTCCAACAAACTTCACGAAATATAACGTCAACGTTAGTTGTTTATGTGTGATATGAAGGGTCATAATTTATGATAATTATACGAAATAATATAAAAAAAAGCCTTAAAACTAAGCCCTACTGGACAGTTGTCCTGCAAATATTTATTTATTAAAATTATTTTATATATTTTATATCGCGGTGCCGAAACGACAGCGATGGACGTCTAGGAGAAATCGAAATCCCGGACGTTCTAGTATTAAACTCGTTCAAGTTACGAAGACAATGAATGAGCTTGGAGCTTATCTCCAAACTACCTCACAAAACCAACGATAGGACTCTGAGCTACTGCATATTTTACTTACGTCACCCATCTACACGACGGCTTTTTAGTGTCTCTAGAGCTCAAACTCATGATACGTCGGTGAAGAGTTTATTGCCTTAACCACTAAGCTACCACGGTTCTGTTTTAGAAGTATTGTTTGAAACTGATACTTGTGATGATATATTTTAATTTGTAGTGGTATTTAATTTATAGTTAGGTCTTTAGAAATACCCTCAATTAGCAAACATTAAAAATATCTCCAAATCGAACTAACTCTTACAATTTGCATGCATCTGTTGCAGATTTGAAATTGATCCAATTATATTAAAGATTTCAGTAAGGGTCGCTTCAGCACGTTTTAGGCGTATCTAATAGGATTTGAAATGCTGAGTGTGAGTGGCATTGCTCTTCTCAGCAATTTCAGATCGGCTAGAGATCGTGTGATTTAATTAATTAAATTGTAACTCAATATCTAACAAAATTTAAACGGGATTATTCATTGATTTGTGATATGATATATTTTAGTGTAAGGATTCATCCAATGGAATTGCAATAATCAAGCCCTTATAAATAATTTTGTCGAGTTAAATGCTTCAATTTAATTCAAAATAAATGTTATTTCCATTGCCATACTTATTTTGTAAAATTTTTGTAAGTCATTTTAATATTTACTAGAGATGAAAAAAGGGAATTCTTCATTCCCTTTTTCCATTCCTAGTATTAGTTCACATTCTCCCTATATATATATGAAAGAAATTTATATGATATATCAAAAACAAGAAGTAATAGATAATGAACATAACAAGAAATAATGTAATAAAAATATAAACGCTAAACATGAAGATCGAATTTATAAAAAAAATACAAAATAGAACCTAGCGAGTCAGGAAGCAATTTCAGCTTAGGACCGAATAAGTGGGATTAAACTAGTTTGAAGGCACCAACCTTCCCTCTTTGCAACTCGGTAGGAAAAAACAAATAAAATTAATAAGAATTCAAAGTATATACATATATATATAAATATTGTTCAAATGTTCGATGGTTAATAAAATACTTTCTATTCATCTATTCAAGTTCAAGTATATTTTTTAAACTTGTAGTGGATGACACTTGATGTTAATACAATTTCTAATTATTTTATCAAATTAATGAATAATTAGTAACAAAAATAACAGTCCAACACCTTATATACAACAATAAAATTGCTCGTTGTGTCCATGTTGCGCAATGGGTAGCGCGTTGCTCTACTAATCCAAAGGCTGTGGGTTTGAATCCCAGCCAGTAAAATCCCACCTAAACTCTGAGGTTGTGGTTCCTTTTTACTGTACTATTTTACTGGACTTATTCAATTTAATTACTGAATAAATAGTAACAAACAAAAATAAAAGTCCAATACCCTATATAGAAATATGGAAAATCGCTTTCTATTTTGCCACTTAAAGCTGTGATTATTTTATATTTATACACATATTTATATTAATTGTAATTTTTTAATAAAAATAACTAAAATAAAATTTTTCTTTGTTTTTCTAAGTAGGAATTGACTTTATTTATGTATTTGTTTATTTGTATTACTTGTTTTTATATAATTTATATAGAAAAAGCTCTAGAATAGCAATTATATTACTTTTCTTGTACCTCAGTACGAAATAGTTTTATTACTAAAAATGAGAGATTCAATTATTTGATCCACTCTGTTTCATCTTTGGCACATGATAATGAATCATACCTCGAAATAAAATGTACAATTTCATAGGTATTCGTGATTAACCACAATTTAAATTCAATACTTCTTATACGCCTTTTAAAAATAGCTATATAAATTGTCAGTGAGCTAAATGAACGTGTTTATTTGTTAGCTATTATTTTTATATTTTACATAATCCGTGTTTAATAATTAAATATAATAATACAGACTATTTCCAACATTTATAAGGATGACTACTTTTTAGTACAAATTTTTTTTTCAGCAGGACAATTATACTGCAGTTGACATTTTCAATCTTCCATATGTTTCTTGAAGACCGTAATCTCTAACTTGTTCTTTTTTCTTGTATTACTCAAAATTTACATATTACATTCAATAAACAATACCAATTCATTTAATTAGTTTATTTTATATATAAACAATTTATTAAAATTATTGAACTTTAAAATTATGTCATTTTAGGTAAGCATTATTTTTGTTACACAATTAACTATCGTAACAAATGCGCAGCAATATGCGTAAGATTTTCAACAATGCGTTTCATTCAGTAAATAGGTTCACGCTTATTCTAGCTTAGCGTAACATTTTTAGTGTCATTCCTGACAATATCCTACCTTACCCTACTCCACACGTTTTGTGTGTGCGCGTGCGTGTGTGTGTTTACATTCATTTTGGTAAACATATAATTCATAGTTATGTATAAGGGTCGCCCAAATGAAAGTGATAATGCTGTAATAACTCCGCAATTTGAAGATAAAGATAACTGTGTATGCCCGTATAGAGGACACAGCGTGCTGGGAATGCACAAGATTTCGTCAACTCCCATCAAAGGCACATTTTAGTGAAATCTATTTTCGAATGCAAAATGTGCATGGGGAATAGAGTGTATCAGTTGTGGATCGGTATTCCGAGGACATAGAGGTTTTCATAATGGAAGATGCAGTACTGAAGACAGGCCACGATAATCCTACGATTAAGCGAATGTGGATATCATCGAGGAAGCACGGCAAGGACCATTCCGTGAGAATTGATCGGCGAATCACCTCTCGAGAAACTGTTCATGACATAATGAGGCTGTGGCGAGGCCATACATTGTTACGGCAATTCCGCAGGGAGCTACTACACCGTTGGTCGATTCAAGAAAGTTCTAAAGGGAGGGCAATTTGCCGATACTAATGAGGTCCAAGTTGTTCTTGAAAATTAGTTCCACAAACAGTACTAGAGCTTCTTCACCCTTCCACTCGTGTACAGTAAGGACACTATTTTCAACATACAGCGTGACTTTGTCTAGCCTATTTGTTACGTCTGTATTACTTCTTTTCTTTGTATACTTATTTATATCAATAGCATTAACCTTTTATCTATCGCATTATGATTCACTGCAGTTTTTTTTTATGCAATATAATTTTTTGAATCACTACATTGAAAATTAAGAAATATACATAAACAAAATACTCAACTTTGGGAAATTTAATCCGTTAGAGCTATTTAATTAATGAAAGATATTCAACTGTGTAAAATTAATTATACACACACTGTTTACTAAAAACAAATACTCAAATTTTTTTCTGAGATCTTCATTAACATATAAAAAAATAAGACACTTTTTGACATTAACTATTTTTTTCGGAACAAAAATGACAATCTCGCAATCCGCTGAAAACGCCGTCATCTGAAAACGCAATTTCTGCTATAAAACTATTCGCCTTCCACGCTAAAATACTCATCATAGAACCCTTGATGCCAGAAATCTTGGAAGAACGAACTTAAAAGAGTATTCTTGCTAAGTATCATCAGAGTATTCATAAAAATGTTTATTCTATGTAATTTTAAAGTGAGTGGTACTTAAAAGTACCGTCAGTAGATAAAGGGTTAAACCATTTAACCAACCAACGGTAGTGCCATTTTCAATTGGGTGACCCTTACATTTCATGCGATTTTCATTTATCAACCAATGAAAGATGGGAAATATATTTTCGAGAGAAGGAGGGAGTGTATAGTAGCGTCTCACTACAAAACAACAGGAGGGCTAATTGCGACTTTCCTCTTAATTTTTAACCTTGGTCAAGTGTCGTTGTGCTGGCATCTCCCTGTCTAAACTATCACACCATGCCAATGAGTGGACTATAAGCCCGACATATTTAACGTGTACCTTCTCCTCCACACGGCGGGACTTCAGTGACAGTAGGGATCGAACTCCTGGCAGGCCGGTAATGAACTCATGGCCGTAACGGCATATATTCGAAATTTAACGGGGAAAAGTTCCGAAATTTATATTCTTTGTAATTTTCATATATATGTGTATTACTAATTTTTTAAAAAAAGTTTTCCATCTGTCCAAAAAGCGTACTATTTCGAAGGGAATCTTTTTGTTTAGTGTTAATTTATTTTGTGAACTTTAAAGTGCACTTTTAGACACTAGCAACATACTGTGAAAAGCTAAAATCACAATGGTATAAAACGTTCCGTAAAATTACTTGTTACTTTATACTTAAAATATCTTCGATAATCTATGTAAGAAATTTGGCTCCCAGTTCAGTAGAAATAATAGTTTTGGGTCCATTGCACAACTTAAACATCATTAGTAGCTGTATTGTTTTAAAGAAACATAAATAAAAATATTTTTTTAAAAATAAATGCTTGTACGTATTATTCTCTATTTTACACAAAAAAGTAATTGATAATATTGTACTTACGATAGAACAAGTTAATATTTATTTCTATTATACTTCTTATTGCTTCTTTTAATTTAGTTATTAGCAAACCAACAATTACATAGTAACTTTATATATAATACTTTCCGTAATATAAAAATTTTGTAATAGTTACACAAAGAACCAGATTAGTTATCCATACATTTCAGAAAGTAACTGAAAACTAAAGAAAATTATCTTTTTCGGTCTTATAATGGCAACAACAAATGAGCTTGTATCTCCATTACATGAATCTTCCAGATCCTCAAATGTCTGCAGTGTAATCTAATGAAGGAACTCTCTCTCTCTCTCTAAATGTCCTTATTTCTTACGAAGTAATTCATCTCTTTGGACAGAGTATAATCCTTCTAAGCACAATTGATTAGAAGATTCGTATAAAGCTGATTGTTTCGAAAGATGACTTGATTGGATTGGATTGCAGTATTTAGATCAAATAGGATGGAGGATAATGATTATTTGTTACTTTTAAATACAAGGGCAAGTAATAGTTAGGTTATGTGGGTTTGTTGAATAAAAAGATGAACTCTCTTTCTCTTTGTAAACAGTGCATTAGGATCAGTATTTAGTGTATTTATTGTAATAGAATTTTATAAAAATATTGCGTTGTAACCTCCTCTGACTTACTCAGTTTTCAATCGAGCAGTAAGTAAAAATTAAAAAAAAATAAAATCAACTGAATATAAAAGGGAAGTTTTTCTTGCATTAAGAAATGTTTTGCCTCGTAGGAAAGATTTAAAAAACAATTGTAGCTGTGTAATATTGGATAATATTTCTTTAAAGTAAAACATTGATTTTCACCTTCAAAATATGATATATTTAATAACATGGCGTGTCCGGAAACTAAGCAACATTTGGAAAAAACTGCCACAAAAAATGTTTTTCAAAAAAAAAAAATTATTTTTACATGAAAGAGCATGTCAGGAACTATTTTTCTACATAGTTACCGCCATTGTTCAGACATTTGTCATATTGGGCAACCAGACTGCCTATACCCTCCTTAAAGAAAGGTACTGTCAGTAAACAGTTTTTGAAATGTGTGGAAACTCATTCAAAGCTATCTTATTGCGAAACGTCTGTGTTTTCATGAATTTTCTCATTCACTTTTTCAATCAAACCATCACTAACAACGGAAAGTCGTTCACTTTAAGTTTTGTAATTAACATTGATGCTCACATCATGAAATTGTCGGGCTCACTTTCTCACCGTTCCAACACTCAGTAAGTGTTCCCCATAAAGCTCTACAAGTTGATGATAAGTTTTAACTGTCTCAAAATTTCTTGCTGCCAAAAAAATGGATTGCAGAAAGCACTTCACAATCGGGGGGATCAGCAACCATCTTAAACATTTTGAATGTTCCCTAACATGTGTAATAACAACACAGGCCGGCTGTAATAGCGTCGCTGGACCAGCTCTGCTTTTCCACTTAGGCACTCTAGGCGTGTGCCCAGGACATAAAAGCCTTGGATGCACAAAAGATTGTAGGGCGTACAAAAGAGAAAAAATGAAAATTACAGCGAATGTATCACTGCCTATTGAATCAGGGGAGAAGCATTTCTGCCTTTAAGAGAGTAAAAACTGCAATGAGATATACTACGGAAAAATAAATTTTATGTTAAACGATATTACAACGGAAATTGGTTACAATGATGTCATTTAATGATTTTTCAATGATATATTTGTACAAATACAATGACAGCAATGAAGAATAAAGATGACTAAAAGATAGTAAAGGATAAGCTATGGAAAGGTTGAAAACGCAGTTCGTACAATAATGTAGGCGCTACTAATTGGAGACGATTTCCTTAATTCATTGTACTAATCACAAAAGGGTGGGTCGTCTGTGATGCTGCAATGTAAAAAATGAACAAGAGGGGTCAATCAATGATACTCTATTTTCATTACGGCTTCGGGTAGCCAGTCCAGGACACGTTGGAACCGTAGGTGATAGATAATGAAAAGAATCTCTAAGGAGCAAAAACAAAGAAACAGAAAAGAGTAAATAAGCTACAATATTTCTCCTGAATCAAAACTGACAAGGTAAGAACTGAAGGAAGGAGATGCTCTGGAAATAGTTGGGGGTAGGTAACAATTTGAAGAGCGTAAGGCGCCGAGGATTTCAACTGATCTGAACTGACAATCAAACTAAGATCCTTGGACCCAAGCATTAAACTATGACACTAACGCTACAGCTGTGATAAAACGAAACGGTACTTAGCTTCCTGATACGCCTCGTACATTGTAAGATCATGAACAATTTAACACAGTGTTGTCAGTGTATAATAACCAATGTTCAAAGTTCTATTTGTAAAACTTAAATTGCATCTTCTTTTTCTATAAATGCGTTTTCCTTTATGTTTTAAAAAAAGAAAAAAAAACTATTGTCTCTTACTTTTTATTTCTCCAGATAATAATTTTGTTAATTCAGATAAACGTAATAGCCTCTTAAAAGTGATTTCAAAAATTGAAATGTCCCCAGCTCTAGCATACATATAATATTAATATAACACAGTAAAATGCCGAAATAGGGACACTTGATAACCCGGTGGTCCGGATAACTATGCCACGTACTCGCCCTCGTGCCGAAACGAAAAAGCCCTCGTTCAGATCCGTTCCATAAAGATACAGCGCAAGACATTATGTCCGACGCAGAAATTATTGATGTGTGCGCGTGCGTGCGTGTGTTTGTCACAATGAAAAAATGACGGAAAAGGATGAAGAATGTAACGTTGAAGGACACCATATAAAATCCTAAAATATCGCATAGTTAAGGGCTAAAGACTGTCGAAACCACCTTTCACAGTATTTTGATCAATAAGGTGCGTCGGTAATGGAGATACAGTACCTTCGTCTTCGTGAAGATGCAGGTAAAATTCTAAGTGCAGTACGGAAGACAACAGGATACAACGGGTTTTTTTTTTTTTTTGAAAAAGTAGCCAGTTTTTCTGTTTTATATAAGTAATTTTTATTATAGACAGAGCTTTATGCCATCTTGAAGTATATTTCTGAGATGTTTCTTACCAGTTAAATTCTTTTTATACATTATGTCCATTAATTTTATTTTCTTCTAGTAAATTCTCTATGTCATTTTAAAGAATGTGCTTCTCCTTTGTTTAAATGTATTTTAGCAGTTTTGTTTCCATTGTATTTCCGAGAAAACAATACATACAATGGCAGTACAATATTTCCTGTTTAAAGACTCGTACCTATAATTTTTATTTTATTCCCATTCTCGATAACCCGACAATTTCACAAATTCGGCGGTCTTTCGCTCCCCATTAGGCCGCCTTTTTGGCACTCTACTGTAGAATTATACAATGTAATCATGCACACTCGTAGTAGGTAAATAATTTACAATATGACTATATTGTACTTATCAGGCCACTTCTTATATTGTAGGATCATAAACAATGCTTTATAAGAACTTGTTATAAAATTAGAGTTGCATTTACTTTGCCTATCAGTAAAAATATTGCACAGTTTTGAAAGGATGGACTCAATAGTATGTTACTTCTACCATATTAAAAAAAGCGTACGTGTAACGCAAACAATTCTGTAAAATATATTTTATACAGGCGCATTATATAAGCACATATATATATTTAGACTATTAATATCTTCGATGAAAAACCATTTTTTAATCGCGTGTACCATACAGAAAAAACGTGCATACATTTCTTTATTCTTAAAAGAGTTTTATAAAATCTTGTTCACTAAGCATTTTACGTATAATGAGATAAAAGAAAAAATCATTAGTTAGAAAAGTTTAAAAACTCTTTTTATTTCCCCTTTAGTACAGAAAAGAAATAAAAAGTTAAAGAATGGAGGATGTAAAAATCCTACATCCACGCTCTATTTTTTTCTGCATCTACTTATGAAAAGCCTCTTGCACGGCGAAATTAAACAAAGGGGAATTTGCACTCTAAGCAATGTAAATAAACAATCATCTTACATTCTTGCATTCCGCAACTGTTTGTAAACAGTGTAAACATTAAAACGCAAGATTGTCATTCTCAAAAAAAAAAACAAAAAAACAACAACTAAAGCTAAAATTAGTCTATTCATAGAAATACAAGAGATTTGATACTGTAATTAGATGAATGACATTTGTAATTATTATTGAAAAGCAACATATTGAGAATAAGGCTCAAAGCATTTTATAAAATTGCGTAAGTGAGTGTGTGAGTGAAGGAGTAAATATTAACGTCGCACTATGCAGCTATTCGAGGGCTTTTGGTGACGAAACTCGTACTTTTGAATCATTGTCAAGTGTAAAGGACCTTATCTGAGCTGGTATCCTCCTCTCCTAACTTCTATACCACACCAACGCTAGGACATTTAAGCCTGGACAGAATTAACGTACATCGTCTCCCTACACGGAGGATCTTCAGCAGCTCTAGACTCGAACTCATGACACACCAGCCACGAGTCCGTTAGCTTCAAGCAGGTTTCGGCATAAAATTCGAAATATGTCCCTAAATAAATTTGCATTTATACAGAAGATAATTGACTTACTCATTCATCACGAGATTTACAAAACTATTGAACCTGTTTACCTGAAAACAGGTAAACAGGTTTGTTTCGTTTTGTTGTGTGTGTTTGTTGTGTTTCGTTTGTTGAATAAATATCAGCTATGAACGAGTTTTGCGATAATAGTCACCCAAGGAAACTAACGGGTGTCATGGTAGCGTTGCAGCTAAAAATTTCCCTTTATAAGACCCACATACTTAAAATTTAGCAAGCACGTGTCTTTTATTGAGTACAGAACCGCTAAAAAACAGTTTTGGAAAATCGACTCACAAGGGGATTGAGGAGTTATTTTTGATAAAATTTCCCGTTTTTGAACTGTTAGTCATAAAGACTAGATTTTTTTTTAAAAAAAAAAAATTATATACAGTCGAACCTCTATATTGCGAATTTTTCTATAAAGCGAACTTTTTCCTGGAACCTTGAACATTTCAGGTTTTTCTTAGTAAAATAACCTCTCTATAGAGAAGCGCGTTTTCTCTGTAACGAGCTTTTTCTTTTGTGATCCAATTTTTGTTCTCCCTTTTTTTTAAAAGTATTTCTGAAAAAATTTCAAGTTATTCTCTTTTTAACACATTTTATGGTGGTCATAAGTTTTGAACTGGTTTTATTAACTCGAAGAGTTCTGGATGTTTCATCCAATAAATGCAACCACTAACCCCCATTGTCCAGTTCGCTAGAAACATCTTCGATATCCTCTTTCACCCTCAGTGGAGTTGTTTGGTGTTCTAATTATAAAATAATGTATGCTTAATATTACCTGCATGATTTAAATTATGAAATGTCCTTAAAATTCATTAGTTTTAATATAAAATTATTTTCTTAATATTGAAAATACAGTGAGTTCTTCGACATACTTTTTTCTTGTTTTCCTTGCAGTTTTTCTTTCTTTCTTTCTTTTTTGATGGTTAAGCTACATAAGAAAACATAAATGAATTTTTTAAGAAAAAGGTTAAATAATTATTTTTTAATATACAGTGTTTATGAATTTAAAATTTATTTTGTGTGGTTTACAAAGTATATTAAAAGATGAACCTCTATATAACGAATTTTCCATATACTTTTTCCGGGATTTGGTGACTTCGTTATATAGAGTTCTGATTGTATATACATATATACATATCCGCGCAAGGAAGGGTTTTGCAGAAACGACTTCCTAAAGGGATGTTGCAGAATTTACAGGGGTTTTCGATATTATGTATAAAATTCTTCGTTTTTGAGCTATTACGTCTACAAACTTTAAGTTTGGTAAACATGTTTCTTTTATTGATCAGAGAGGCACTAAGAACGGGTTTTATGGATATTGACTGTGGGAAAGGACTGTTTGGGAGTAAAAGACAACCATGCACTTTTTTCGTTTTAAAAGCCTAATTTCATTTAAAAATCCATATAAAGTTTTAAATCCAATAAAAAAAATACGCTAAAATTTACAATTTACGATCATTGATAATATATGAGTATAGAGTACAAAAACTTTTGCTGTATTTAAATAAAACTATTGCGAATTTTAATGAAAATGTTTTCATATTAATAAAAACAAATTACATACACTTTAAAAAAAATGACAAAAATACCATATATTTGCATAAGGATATAAAAAAAATTAGAAAACTAAACCAACTTATTCAAAATATAAACAGAAATCCATTGAGCAATAGATCACGAACCTTTAAATGTCTTATTCTCTTGAAAAATCTAAACATGCACAGTTGTTTATATTCATAAAAAATATCGGATCTAATAAAAAAAACACGGACCCGAAAGCACATATTGAAGTTCAAAGTTTTGTTAAACGTTATTCGAAAAAAAAAACGGTTTTTAACCGCCATCTAGTGTTTGTAAAAATTAATATGAAAACGCTCCTAACACTGATCACATCGGTGTGATCATGGGCCTACGAGCCGGGAAAGCTTAATCACATATATGATGCCGTGGAGGAAGAAACGCGTCATCACATATATGTGATCATGCTCCTGAACGTGTTATATTAAGATGCCAAGTTTAGAAGAATATTTTTTAATACGATTGGAGGCCTAATGCTAGATAGCCACTGGAAAACAGACATCATCTTATACCATGTTTTTTTTTAAATTTAAATGCACTCAATAAACATGTTTCTCAAAAAAAGCAACATTCTCATAAGATGAAATTAGAAATATATATATATATATATATATATATATATATATATATATATATATATATATAATATATATATATATATATTCATTTAGCAATACCATGATGGAAACAAAATGTTTAATGCATTATATGTCATATGAAAGGATACGAATAGAAATGGGAACGGGGAATATTTTTCTCTTTGAAAAAGAGTTTTCTTTCTCTTATTATATTTCTCTTACTATGGATTAAAATATTATTAAATACCAGTTAAGGTTGCGATTCAATGTGTTTTTCATGGAAATGTATTTAATAACAAAATAAAAGTAGTATAAAATAAGTAATCTTTGAACTAAAAAAAGAAAGGCAGGATATATTGAAATAAACGCACTTTTAGGAATGATGGAAAATGCAAATTGTGCATAAAACAGGAAATGTATTTTTGGCGTAGGGAGAAAGTGTATAGTTCATATATATATTCTTTACCCTTCCATTTATACTTAAATGTAATATTATTGAAGATTAAAGTCATTCTTTTAACATTTCATTGGAGTTCGCAATAACAATTTAATGTTTTTATTTAATCTTATTTGTGAATGTGCTCCTAATACTCTGCGTGTGTTTATATTTCATACCAGTTATTCCATTATGCTTTTAAACAATGCTAAACGTCTGTTACTTTATCAGCATTTTTATTATGTTCGCTTATTCATCGTTTCTAAATATAATTGTTCAATTCTATACTTCTTTTTTAATTGGTATTTTTTTCGTTTCTAGGTAAGTTCTTCAATTTCTTTTTGAAAGAAAAATTCTAAAGGTAAGAGCTAAAAAAAATTCTTTTAGTGAATCACATTAGTTATTGATTGTTTATGTATCTTCAAACTAAATAATCCAAAATGTAAGCCATATTTTTTCAATTCTATGTATCGAATCGTTGTGCAATTCTTTTATATGAATAACCAATATGTTTGAACTTTTAGAAGCTGCATATGAGAATTATATGAATCGCAATTTTTATCACAAACTCATGTAAATTTCAGCCATAAGATCTTTAATTAAGAGTATATTATAATATTATTTTATTCCTTAATGTTAAGAGCGAGAGTAAATTGAATAAAAGATTTAAGTGGGGTGGATATGTAATATAAATGAAATGATAAAATATTGTTACAATTTCCTGTATATTTTATCAATAAAAAATAAAGGAAAATAAACATAACTCAATTATGCTCGAACAAAAAAGTAAACTAACATGTTTTAAAAAAAATTTAATAAAAAACTGATGTTTATAATTTTTTGAAAAATATCTCCGATGGGTAACTAGATATTAATGGTTAATAAAAGATTATCGTCAGGAAAATTAAAAACACGACCATTTAAATAAATTATATAAGGGCGAGTCAAGAGTAAAGGGACTTTTGCAATTTAAGCGCGAGTATCTAGCACTGAATGAGGGGTAGTCGACAACACTTCTATACTTCGTGCGACTCATCTTTCCTCGTAGTCGATGTACTGGAGGAAGCCGTTTAAATTAGCTAATCCATTGTCGATCTACATCAAGGTAAAAAGAAGGACAGTGCTTCGCTAGCCATCCCTTCCATCACTATACCTTCAACGACGATGACCCTCAGTGGTCAAGGTCGATGTAGACAGTAAGATCTTTCATCTTCGCATAAAGTTCTTCCTTGTTTGAAGCGCTCTATAAGATCTAGGAGAATACTCCCAGACTCTTATAATCCCCCCTAACAATTAATTTAATCACTCACCATGTGGTGAGGGACCCTATAGTCAATGCTTTTTCTCCTTTTAATTTTTTTTTGTTTTCATTTCTTTAATTTCTTATTGTTGATTCCATTTTTGGAATCCCACACAGGCTAGCTTTCTAGACCTGCCCCATTGCTATTTTCCAACGTTTCAGTGCAGCCAATAGAGTGCCTGCTCCCCGAGTGCTTTCAACCAATATATATGATAACAAGGACTCTCATCTAACATCAGGACTTTTCCCGCCAACTTCAGATACACCCAGAACTGTTCCTGGAGCCACGCCTCCTTGCCACATCCCACCCACCAATCAGAAGACTCTCTCTCATCAAGGCCCATCCACATCAGGCCACATCTAACAACTTAGATATGGGATAAAGGAACGCTTCGCGTTCCATTTCCCAGAGCCGTCTAGCGTTCTTGAAGTGCTCTACCCATTCGTAGACCATGCTTCGTTATAAAAAAACTCTCAACCTACTGCGGTTACATGCAACGAATAATTTCCGCAGGGTTCACACTCTTCGCATACAAAAAACGAATCACTGTCCTCCTTCTCTCTTTGGTGCAGATCGACAATGAAACTATCACGTTGAACGGTTTCCCACACCCCAACGACTACAAAGAAAGATGAGTGACATATACTATCAGTGTTGCCACTACCCCTCATTTCGTGCTGGATACAAGCCATGTTGCCAAACTTAGGAAAATGAAATTGCAAAAGCAACTTGACTCTGACTTTTCCTCGAAAATATGAACGAAATTCTTTTCGTACAGGGGTATAATAAGGTTCATATTATTTTTGAATTCAGGAGATGCTTTTAATAGTTTACAGCTTCACCGACTTATCCATTAAATACGTGTATGCCTTATAAATAAGGATGGGAAACGAATAAATATTATTTTCTTTTAAAAGAGTATAATTAAAAGATTCTGTTTTACACTTCATAAAACTTGTTTTTTATATTCATTTCCTTTAATCAAATAATTTCTTGTTTTAGATGATTTTTTTATCTTTGGATTAAGAAAATTTATTGTTTATTTATGAATGCATGTTTGTTTTTTACTATTGAT
Organism: Trichonephila clavipes; assembly: GCA_019973935.1. NCBI lineage: Eukaryota > Metazoa > Arthropoda > Arachnida > Araneae > Nephilidae > Trichonephila > Trichonephila clavipes. The sequence goes on from BMAU01020604.1 coordinate 933,112, forward strand.
GATGATATTAGTAGAGAATAGCAATGCAATAAAACTCTTCATATAACTCAGAAAAAAAATATTTACATGTAGAATAATATCAGAGACTTAGACGCATTAGAAGGTTTTATTTGCCTTCCATATCTTAGATCTTCATAGAATAATCTTTACCTTTCTATGTCCTATATTTTCAACTTCTCACTTTTACTAAACCGCTGTTGAATAGGCGTTTTCCTTTGGGCGTCCGGACTGTTGAAACAGTCCTCAATCCCATATCGTGAGAGTCTATGATTCTGGGCATGGCAAAAGTTGTGTTTTCCATTCTGCTAAGTGACATGATGGCGATTAGTCGAACGATGGAATCCGGGAGGAGTGGCTATGGTGCTTCATCTGGGTGGAAAGTTTTTTGAGTTTTTTGGCTTGGCTGAGAGCTTAGAATTAAACCACTGTTACTTGTGCAGCGCTCTCTTGTCTTTGAACTATCTCTATTCATGCAGCGCCATCTAGCTAGATGGTGATAAAATATACAATGTTAATACTGAAGAGTCCATTCCACCCATCTGTTCTTTTCCCATATTTCGAGAATATTTCATAATTTTCTTTAAGTATTCGATATTTTCTCTTTCACCTTGTCTGCAAGCAATGCTTTATATTTTTATTAGATGGTTTTATGTGTTTTTTATTTCATTACATAATAACATCATAGTTGGATATTATTTTTATCGAAGATAACATTTCAATTTTTATTCCGTCAAAATTAAGAATGCGCAAATAAAATCGGCGTGACAATATTTCTAAGTTATAAATATGTTTGCAAATCAAAATTTTGAATAGAAGACATTTTTTTGAATCGGATATGTTTCATTATCACGTGCAAAAAAAATAACGAATACAATAATTTGAAACATAACGTTTAAATCATTTTCTTTCAAGGAATATACATTTAAAGTATTTCAAAAATAGAAAAGAAATTACCTTAATATTTCTTTTAAATTATTATTAAAGCAAACAAGAAATTTTAGTACTTACGTACTATCGCAACCGTATTGCTGACAAAGAATAAAATCGTACGAGTTCTACAAACAGAGTAAGTGGACGGGAATATGGACCCAGCAGACAAAAAATAATAAGTGATTATGAATAAATAATAATAAGTATTATAAAAATAAGTCAATTCCTACTTAGGTCAAAAAAAGAAATTTTTTATTTTGATTAATTAAATTTAATTAATGAATCAGTACTTCAAAAAAACAGCTATATCAACATCCACTAAAAGTTTAAAAATGTATATCTGAATTTGATTGACGCCATCTGTTGTAGCTATTCGTAACTTCGTCAGAAATAACGCAGAATAAATTTAAAGTTAAAAAATAAAATTTAATTAATGAATCAATATTAGAAAAATTTGTATTAACATCAAGTATCATCCACTACAAGTATAAAAAACGTACTTAAATTTCAGTGAATGGACAAACAGTATTTTATTAGTAAATTATTATTGTTAATGTTATTTTATTATTATTTTAGTATTATTTAGGAAAAATAGTTATAGTATTATTAATATTAATTTTATTATTAAACTTTGTAATTTAAGAATACTGTAAATTCCAAATTCGTATTCAAGCTTGCCATATCAATGAATGTCTGGGCTTAGAATAGTGGCAAGAACATAATATGAAACGAGACTCATGGTTGCTAATCCAGCGTCTATGACACATGTGAAATTGGGGTTGCCAATTTGGTGAGTTATCTTGAAAGTTGGCGTGGTTTCGGTAGTACATGAGTACCGAAATTTCAATTTTGATTTTTATATAATATTGAGAATTCTTGCTGTATTGAATAATAGTTAGTTTTTCTAAGTTCTTTAGGCAACCCATTAACTACGTGCAAGCTGCATATTTGTATAGAATTAATTTAATTGTAATTTATTGCCTCTAATTTTGATATGCGTATTGTAACGTATATTTAAAAGGATTAAATTAATCTCATTTATCTGAAATTAATTCACTAATGAAGACTGAATTTCAAGATAATGGATAAATAGCTCTTGTTGTCTTAGAGGTAGCGTATCCACCTCGTAATCCTAAAGTAGAGGATTCAATCCCGACTAGAGACCTTAGAATTTCTGGATGCGAAAATTGTAGGCACACAAGTCTGGCATAAATATCTTAATGTTCCGCCGCTTCTTGATTTCATCCAAAAACAATCAGAAAATTTCTTGAACCGGTTACCACAGATTTCAAATGAATCTATCAGAGAAAACCCGGCTTACGACAATTCTATTCCTTACTCTTCTAAGAGACCTAGAGCAGTTCTTAACTATTCATATCAACACTTACCATCTCTGAAAAGAATGAGAATGTCTTGATACGAATTTAAAAAATTCTTATATATTATATATATAAATGAGCTTTAATGTTACACTAGTTGTTTTCTTTTGAAAGACCTCACTCATTCTAACTATCCCCCCTTCTGGCACCATGTAAGTTTTTGATTGCGTTTAGTGTAGCACCTTCACTCCTCATGATCTTATTTCAAACTACTCTACGTTTTCTTACTTATTTTCAAATGGTTATTTAAAATCTCCTTTCAATAGCCGGTAACGAGTAACGGACTTAAAAATAACATTCTCTTAATCCTTGTTATTTAAGAAATTTATCCCTTCTATCCTCATTCCGTCGAGATACGGCAGACGGTTGAAAGACGGACTTTGCTGTCATGGAGATATGACGTCATTTTCTCTTCGTTTTCCTATGAAAGTGAAATAGAAACCAAATAAACTGGGAGAGTGGTTTCTTACTCACCCCTCCACCAGCGTTGTTGCACCGTACTCAATGTGGACTACTATCTATTTTTATATGTAACTTCAAGAAATTATTCTCTGTTCAACTTATTATGAGTGGATACTAGAGCTTTCTCTAAGGATCCACGTAAATGTGTAACCGTTACCCGTTACCATGTCATACCAAGTAGAAAGTTGGCTTTGATATTCTCGGCAAAATTAAATCAAGGCAACATTTAGCATCCGACAAGAGCTTGAATTGAATAAATTCAAGCTTCAAAAATCTGGTAGTGGGTGTCACCATTGAAATAACTCTCACACTTGGGGATTTGCAGTGTTTTCAAAAGCTACACTGCTAAAATACAGGTCATTGAAAGAAAAACAATGACTTTTAAAACCAGATGTTTTCTTGGAAGCAAATTTTTTCTCGTCCTCATTCTTCCGGCTATTGCGAAATATCTATCATCAGTCAAAAGTTCCTTAAATGTGCTCTGAATATCTTAATTGATAAATCAGTGGCTCCCAAAAAATTCGTTAACCCATGGACCCTTTTTTTATAGTCAAAACTTATCCACGGACCCCTTTTTAAAATCAAAACTTTCCCATGATAAAAAGCTACAGGAATGCATAGTACAAAAATTACAATTTTTTTAAAAAAAAACATTTTGTAGAAGAATTATTCATTAAGATTATAACTTTTGTTTAAAATTAATGATTTTGATGAACTTGATGAGATGTTATGAGTGTATTTATGTTCGTCTTAATGTATGTGAGTAGTAACTTCAAATACCCACGAGCACTAGTTTTTAGTCAGTTTCCTTTCTTGAATGATGAGGTTTTATGCGGAACTGAATCCACTTTCTATAGAAAATTGGAAGACGAGAAAGTATTCAACAACTTCTGTACAATAACCCATAATGCAGGGTATAAAATTGGGATCTGTTTTTGTTACCAGATTTTGTGGTATCATTGTTCAAACATTGGTTTAAGTACCTCATTTGCGGACATTTCTGTAAGATGTTCCTGTATTAGTATGGATTCATCTGTGTTTAGGATCCGAGTTAATCCACACTTAAAAGGGTCAAACACCCAGTTGGGAATATTCAAGTGAATTATTGTTATTTATTTAAATTTCCATAAAAATAAAAATGACTCCAATTAAGCCTTGCGGGGACCCCTGACATTCTTCAGTGGGGCCCAAAATAAATTTTAGTTTTCCACGGACCCCCTGAATAATATCAGAGATCCATGGGGATCCGTAAGGACCACTTTAGAAACCACTGTGTTAAATTGCTGTATGAATATTTAGTTATGTGATAAAAAAAATCAAAATACTGGTATATCTATATATTCCTTTTTTTTTCTTTCATCATCTCAATATATCTATTAATTCATTTATTAATCAATATATAAACTTAATAATTAAGTCTTTAATAATTTGTTTTTAAAGAATACTGTCACTTCTTACGTATATCATACATATTCAAAGACAGTTATTTATCTTGAAGTAAGTCGTTCTACTTCCACTTCATTTCGCCCTAAGAAAATATTTATGTTATCTATATATAAACACAAACTTTCGTAAGAACTTCATATTTGTCTGACGTAAGGTGTAGATATCCGTGGGCATCTCAAAATAGGGCATGCCTAAGGGAAATCACGGAGTAAGATATATCATTGCTCCGTGAAATCGATTTGCACGTCATCCCTAGGAGTTAATTTAATTTTCTCGGGTGTCAGGATATGACATTTAATCCTGTTATACGCATGCTGTTGATTTTATCCTTGCAATCCATTATCCTTGGAAATACTCTTTCTCTCTCTCTCTCTCTCTCTCTCTCTCTCTCTCTATATATATATATATATATATATATATATATATATATATATATATATATATATATATATACTAGAGGACCCGACAGACGTTGTCCTGTACACACATCTTAAATTCAAAATAAAAGGTTTTTGAGTATTCCATACTGCGATCGTAGCGCAGTCTGCCGGATCCAATGTAAAACATTCAAGATCAACATATTTATAAATAAAAAATTAATTAAATAAACATGTCTAAACCGAATTATAAATCTAAACCATTCTCGAGTCCACTGGAACAGACAAAAACTTTCATCCAAATCGGTCCAGCCGTTTAGGAGGAGTTCAGTTACATACACACGCACAAAAGAATTACATATATAAAGATTATTTCAAAAGATATTAATTAAAAATGCTAAAAAGCGTGAATCGTCTGCATTTTCGTAACAATAAAGACCGGGTTTGGCTGAAAATCAATTTTCGACGCCAACTTACGTCTTTTCAAATTCCTAATATTAGCGCATGCTTTCTATACATATTTTATTTGTTTGTTTGTTTATTAATTTATTTATCTTGATGGAATTTTCAAAAGTTAATAAAATACATTTTAAAGCGCTCAATTCAGCTGAAATGTAATGGACATGATTATTTTGGATGACAATACTATAATTTAATTATAATTAATAAAAATCAATTGATTAAAACTAATTATTTTAAAATTTTTAAATACAGCCACGGTGGCGACTTATGTCAAAATTTGAAAAAGTTTTTTTCTCACGTGTTAAAGCATTCAGTTGAAAGGAAATTTTATTTTATAACAATAGCGTTGTTACAACAATACAGGTGAATGTTGAGTTGTATTTTTTGAAAGTTTTTAATTAATATCTTTTTTAACTAATTGCGATATCGGACCGAATTGTGAATCTAAACCATTCTCGAATTTACATGAACCCACACAAAAAATTTCATCGAAATCGGTCCAGCCGTTTATAGGAGGAGTTTAATGACAACACACACGCACAGAAGATTTTTATATATAAAGATATGTATATAATATATGGGGAACCCAAACTATTGCCCTGATTATAAATATGTATTGTGCTCAAATTATTATACTTAGGCATATTTTGATGCGAAATAATGTGAGTACTGATACGAATTTTTTTAAAACCATTTACCTCAGTAAATTGCTATGAGTGCCCCATTGATCGCGCCAAGAATGACTTAGGTAGTATTCCTGTTCCCACCGAGTGTTATGTAACTTGTCTTCTGTAACAGTGTCTGTTTTTTTAAATTTTTTCGCGATCGGTGTGTCACACATGCAACAATCTCGAACCCTTTATCGGGCGTTAGGCAGTTTGCAAAGACCTGAAGGACTATCCCACTCAAGGACGGAAGAACTAGTCTTTTGGAGAGAGGGCACAACAAGAACGCTTAGTTCGGTTGGTGCTGAACGGTCCCACCCCTTAAAAGTCAGGTTTTGGACCCCCAGCCGAATCTTACGTACTTGGCGTCTGTCAGATTTTGTTCTACGCCAGTCAGCTTGCGGGGGTGTACATCACGCTACTGATTCATTGGTGAATCATCCGTCTGCTGGCGACATTTGGGGTGGATGCATATGTGACATACTCGTGTCTAAAATGTTTTCCATTGTTTAAACATCGTCTCGAAAGAGTTAAATATTTTATACCATCGCTTTATTAATTTTGAATCAGGACAACGAGAGAGAGAGAGAGAGAGATGATCTGGACTTCCATAACAATGTCGAATTTTACGGTGAACATTAATGGTTAATTTGTTTCATGAATTCAAAGCATACATTGGGCTTTCTTTTGAAATGATGGCAATTTGGCCTAAAATGATGTCTGCCTTACTCTTGTCTCCGAATGTTCCCGGAAGTCATTTTCGAGTATTCCCGTCATCTGTTGCCCCAAAACACTACTAAAACTGACCTATTCAGTAATAAGAAGTTACATTCTGATATTAAATGTTTATTTTGTATTGAATTTTTATAATCTGGGAAAGACTTTTAGTTTATACCCTATACATACACTCTCTCTTTTTCTTTAAAAATGCTAAAAGCTTTAAGTGCAAAACGATCAATAACTTGTCGACCTGTTTCTGGCCGTAGGACTATTTAATATCCGACGGAGCTCTTATTAGCTTTGATAGAGGATGCCTTTTTGTCAGAGGACTTATCGTTTACGTTCCAAAAAAGAATTAGGTTTGCACGATTCTGGAATGATCGGAAACACCTGCTTATCACAAGCCTTAAGGAGATGAGGTCTGCTAATCGCGTCAGTAAATAAAGTGTTGCGGAACCACACAGGTATGTAATAGAAAAGCATTCCATGTGCGAACTAGCATTGTCCTGCAGAAATGTAAAGCAAGGGTTCCGTGAAAGACGAATGACATTACGGTTTATAGAATCTGATTGACGTATCGCCATGCTGTAAGGGTGTCATGGATAAGCACCAAAATATATCGATTATGCAATGAAATTACATCCCATACTATAAATCCTAGCTTTCTGGCTATGCAGTATGGTAAGTTCAGTCAATATCTCACCACTGTCTTATACAATTCAAGATACATCTTTGCTGAGCATCAGGTTTCAGTTCAAAACAGAACATAATGCTTCTCCAGTGTAGGTGATTCCACGTTAAATACGCCCGACATCATTGTAAAAGAATCTGATGGTGTGCCATCGTGAGTAGAAATTGGCCTTCATGACATCAGCCCATTTTCTGAAGTTGCCTATCAGTGATCATTGCAGACAAGGATGTTCTCTGTATAAATTGGATTGTCAATAAGGATGTAGCAATGGGTGTTTAGCATTAATAGAATGGTCTATCTATTATCCGGTTCTATCGTCAATCTCGATCAGTCACTGTAGACCTGATACTCTGTTCAAGCACAGCTCACCAACAGCGACCAACATCTTCGAATAGAAGCATCACTCCAAACCAAAATGTTGAGAAATCCCTCAACTTAACCACCCGTATTCATTAAGTGCAATAATCATATTATTTTACAATTGATGACATTGACTTAAATCTATCAACGAGGCTCTGATAATTCCACTCAGATCCATGGAACCACATTCAAATGAATTGCTGTCGGATCTCTACATAACAAAGTCGCTAAATTCCGAAAAAAATTTCGTTATACAGAGGTTGACTTTCGTATAATTTCGTATTTCCTTTATATAAGCAACATAAAACATATTTTAAACTCATAAACACTATATGTATATAAAGTAATTAATTACACTTTTTTTGTAAATTAATAGATTTTTGTATATATATTTATCACAGAAAAGGAAGAACAACTTCAAGGAAAGTATCTTGACGCCTTTATCCACTTCCTAAAGAATTTAATCTTTTCTTCAATGCTTAAGCACTTAAGTTTTGACGTTTTCGAACCTCATGAAACGAAATTACCAGTACAACTGATCAATACGGCAAATATACACTATTCAAGGAAACGATACAACTCCGCTGAGGGTACAAGGGGATACCGAAGATGTTTATAGTGATGTAGACAGTGGGGGTTAATGGTTCCACTTCTTGGATTAAACGCCCAGAATTCTACTGCTTTCGGAGAGTTAGGCACCTAATAAAGCTAGTTCAAGATTTATGAGAACCATAAAACATGTTAAAAGAGAAAATGACTTGAAATGTCCAGAAATACTTCAAAAATAGAGAGAAAAAGTTCGTTACATAGAAAGCGCACTTCGCTATAGGGTGGTTATTTTATGAAGAAAATCTTGAAATGTACTTGATTCCAGGGAAAAGTTCACTATATAGAAAAATTTGCAATATAGAGGATTGTAATATGGAAGTTCGACTGCATGCACTTTATACTTAGAATGTCTTCTGCTTTCTTTCACAATCAGATGCTCACTTGTGAAGCATTAGCACTCCAGCTGCTAAGTCATTCATCTACCATAAGTATAATCCTGCGTAATTTCTTCCCATTTGGATAATAGTATTTGGATGCCCGTGTATCTTTTTATTTTACCTTATAGAATATATATATAAATATATATATATAAATATATATATATAAGTATATATATATAAATATATATATATATAATATATATGTAAATATATATATAAATATATATATAAATATATATATAAGTATATATATATAAATATATATATATATAAAATATATATATAATATATATGTAAATATATATATAATATATATGTAAATATATATATAAATATATATATATATATATAAATATATATATATATATATAAATATATATATAAATATATATATAAGTATATATATATAAATATATATATATATATAAATATATATATAATATATATGTAATGTAAATATATATATAATATATATGTAAATATATATATAAATATATATATATATATAAGTATATATATATATAAATATATATATAAATATATATATATATATAAGTATATATATATAAATATATATATAAATATATATATATATATAAGTATATATATATAAATATATATATAATATATATATAAATATATATATAAATATATATATTCAGTTAAGTTTAGCAGTATTTCCATCCTACTCTTCCATGGGAATATGTTTTGAAACTTTTCGATTAATAATCTCAGTTTTTGCTTAGTGAAACATATTTACTCTATCGGTTTATCTACGAACCCGCATTCATTGTTTCGTGAACTGTTAACATAAAGAATGTGAAGGCAAGCCCATTAGCAACAAAATCAAAACATTTATTTAAAGCCAGTATTATGAGAGCTGGAAGCCTTCTAAGTAGTAGCACTACATGGCACCACAGTGTAAATTAAAAAAAACAAAGTTTCTCTACTTACATACACATTTGAGCGCCATCTAGCGGTTACAGTTAGGGTATTCAAAATATATATATATATATATATATATATATATATATATATATATATATATATATATATATATATATATATATATACCTTTATGAAGAAACTTTGGTTATAAGAATACATGAACAATACGTTTAACAGAACCAGAAATTTTACAAGGCAAAAAAACTGACAAGAATTTTTATTCTAAAGAAAACAATATTATAAAACACTTCTATCTATGTAGTTAAAATACTTATATTATTAGGCAAACATTTAAAAAAAGGGAATTAAGTTATTTTTCAGAACAAATGTATTATAAAGAATAAAACAACATGTAATTAGTACATCAATAGTGTCTACAATACATAACAGGGTTATACTTTTAGTTAGATTCATAGACTACTAATATGAATTCTCAGTTTATTTTTTAAACAAGTTGCGTTTATTTTTTTAAGCGATAGCTTCAAAATCTAAATGTAATCATGCTATAATCACTATAACACTCTACACAGCTTACTTAAAATCGATATAGGATTACCACAAAATTATTTTTCCAATAGAAGAAAGTAAAGTCTTCTATTCCGTCTAACTATTTCTTCTAAAATCCATTTGTTTCCTCCATGTTTGAGAAAGGAATTTCAAAACAAAACTCTTTTCAACCTTTAGAAAAGCAACGCAGCTGAAAGTTTACACCTGCGTTTTCACTTCGATTGATAAACCTTTCTGCACCTCCTAAGGTTGCTCAATGCTCAAAACCTATTTCTTCGCTTTTCAGAGAAACGAGACTCGAATTCGAGTGGAAAAAGTTTTGTAAATGGAACATGGAATGCTCATGTGAGACGTTGATATAAACTTCCAGGGGAAATTCGTACTTTATTGACAACTTTGATTCCCAGTGGACTAAAAGGATAAAGTGTAGGTGCTTGATACGATTTATTATTATTATTATTATTTAGTTTATCAAATGCACTTCTACATTTTTTCCCATGCGAGTTGGTATATATAATGGATATAAATTTCTAGAACGTATTTCAGACTCTGTTCTGTTCAAGTTAATATTTATAAATCTAAGGATAAATTAGAACTGAAAAATATTCATTATTTGTAATTCATTATTTGAAAATAATAAAAAACTCTTTCATTTCCTCTTTGTTAAAGGGTTATACTCTGGTGAAATTTTGAAAGGTTTTTCTTAAAATAGAAGTTCTCTAAAATAGTTTTTTTTATATTTCTTATTGTACAATGCTTGGCACTTCAGAAGTTAGATGTATTTCCCAGTATGCTTATGTATAGGTAGAAAATCTATTATATACTTGACTGCATATGATATCAAGAAGGAAATAAATTATTTAAATAATAAATTTAAATAATAATAAATTATTTAAATAAACAGCTAGTAAATTTAAAAATAATTTGATTTTTTGCACATAAAAACAATTTCAAAGAAAACACATGTAGAGAAATTAATAACTGAAACTGAATAATTCATAAATACATTAAATATACACACGTCTCGGAAATTTTAAATGAAATGTTATTTGTTATAAACTCACGAATCTTCATTTCATATAATGCGTGTATCATTCTTCATTTTCTCAATGTACGCAGTGGTTGTTTTTGAAGTACGACTAGTGGTTTTCAATAAGGTGAAAAAACAATTATGTACATATTGAACGCAAAACATTCCACTGATGAGTTTTGCTTACTATTTTTTCTACACTACTTATTTTTAATTTTTCCTTTACAAAAGAGACATGTGCTGCTACAGCACTGCTAAGGTACAGCGCTGTTGAGGCCAAATCACTCCTGTGAAAGGCTGCGTTATGAAGACATTGGGATGCATATAGGTGGAAACCTTGATAAGTTACTTTAGGTCTGAGAGCCCAAGCTTATCTGGAACTCAATTGGATAGAAAGCCCATTGGATTGTTCTGGGGCATGGTATGGTGTTGAAGTTTGTAGCAGTGTCTCTCTAGCGTCTGTGAAGCTTCTTAGCACATCAAGGGTCTCTAGGTTTCCCCTTTTGGTGTCTCTTTAAAGAACGAATACGTCACGCCCTTCCAAGTCTCACGTAATGTAGAATTATTTCTGTTTGGATGTGGCTGGGATTACTATTCGTCTATTTGTCCTAGTCACTCCTCACGCAGTGGATTTTGAAGCTAGAGATTAGCGTGGGAATTGCATCGGTTACCTATCTGTCGGCTGGATAAGGGTAAGTCAAAGGTTGGCTGACGCCTTAGAACATAAGCGTCGTAGTGTAAAGTCTTGGATATATTCCAAAGTAAAACTCAATGACCGTTGAGATATAACCCGTTCCTTATCAGGAAATTGGACATTTGGTGGGGACCATAGCACCTTTAAAAATCATAAGGCCTTTACTTAAACATTATTTTTGAAGCTTAGCTGTGTGTATGGTCATGTTTTCTCCACATCCTCAATGCATCTTTCTTACTGTGTTCATTTGTTTAACCGTGCTGCATCAAAAATTTACAATACATTTTCATTTCACTTCTACTAAATATTTGTCATAGAGGCTTCTTCAAAATGTCAGGCGTTGAGATACATGAATCAGATAAATAAGGGGGTCCTTATATTTTTTTAGCTCTTTGTAACCTAAAAACCAATTATTGTTGTTACATGTGTATGCTATTAATAGCTGCATTGGCAAAATTTTGCTTGTTGCCTTGTATTAGCTCGCACCACCGTGACTCATTTTTTTTGTATTCCCATAAAATCTTTTCGCGTAGATGTGATGAGGGAGGATATTTTACTTAATAACTCTACTTATAATTAGAACATAGTACTGTGGGAGCCTAGTGGTCAAGATCACGGACTTCAGGTTGGAGTGTCATAAATTCAAGCCTAGTGCCGCTGAAGACCTGTAGTGTAGAGGAGACCGCTTCAGGTTACTTCCGTCTTGGCTCTAATATCCTACCATTGGTGTGGTAGATAGGAGAGGGGGTGTCAATTCAGGTATCGTCCTCGTTAATTGATTTTGGTTCAAAATGTAAGAAAAGACTCATTTCATTACAATCATCCAAAACGGACATTTTTTTTGTTTTTGAATAAAAACTTACAAACTCATTTACATTCTGTCGCAAAAGTTTATAGGCTGAAGTAAAATAAATGCTTGTCAAAACTAACAGATATAAATTATAAATATGTTTGTCTTAAAAGTCCCAAAATTTATAAAATATTTGAATAAAGAGGTGCTCTCTCTCTCTCTCAATGCAATGTTCTAAATACTTTAAAATATTTTTCAGTGTACCAATGTGTACACGTTTTCCATCGAGGTAATTAAGGCTTGTAATATCTCTGGTTCCAAATTGTGTCAATGGGTTTGAATGGTTGGCTTCTCCAGGCATTCATTGAATGGAATTGCCTTCTATTCTTATAAACCTCTTTCCAGAAATAATTCCTCACATACTCTCTATCAGGGCTCATTGATGACCAATTAGTATCAGTAAAAATTTCGATTCTTTATAACTTTTCGTAGCATTGAATTGCCTTAAGACGATTCTTTTGTGCTTTTATATACGTAGTAGAGTTCTGTTAACCATCTAAAACAGGCAGTTGACTTCAGAAACCAAAAGCCGCCTCACTCATAACAGATGCACCTCCGTTTTACAAACTGTAATAGCTCCTGGGTTCATTTCTTAAATTATGTATTAGAACAGAGGTTCCCAAACTTTTTTGTCTCATATACCCTTGCCATGTTTTTCGGTATAGGGTAGACCCTTGCTTAATTAATACCAAATTTTTACAAATTTATCACCTTAAATGTCTTTTTGACAGCTAGTACTACTATTACTACTCTAAGGGATTTAAATTTATAATTATTGAAATGTAGAGTTAAAAGTTTAAAAAGCATACGTTAATTAATTAAATTAAAAGTTAATTAATATATGAAATAACTGTTAAATAAAATAACCAAACAATTTATTTTAAAGGGAGGGATGAATCTGGGGCTACAATAGCAAATTTTCAACGTTTAGTATCAATCTTGTGACATTTAACCTTAAATCTCCTCTGTTAGTAGTCTCTAGTTTCTTCTTCTTTTTTTTTGTTTTGGAGATTGGCAACTGAGCTTAAAAAACTTCTTACTAGGAAAAATAATTAAAAACTTCCTCATGATATTCCATAATTCAGGACAAATAAAAGGATTGCCTTTTTAAACCCAAAATTGCAGCATCCATTTCTAAACTTTAAAATCTTCATTGGCGCATATCACGATCAGTTCCTGTTGTCATGTGTGTGTCATTTTTTTTTCAATATGACCATATAAATCCATTGCCTACTGTGGTATTACATAGTCAAGCCTTCTCAAACCTGGTTTCCAAATCTCAAGAAAAGGCAGTTAAATGTTGACGTAGGTTAAAACGTGCTGACAGATTGGTTGGGTTAATTTCAGAAAAAAATTCCGGACCTCCAGTATTATACATCTTAAGCTTAATTCTGGAAAGAAACGCTGGAATGGTTCCTGATTTAAAAACGTTTATACTGTCACCTTGTACGGGTAAATTAACCTCATTAAATTTAGTAAATAAATCTGCTAAATAAGTAAAATTTGATTTCCACTTGTTTAAATTTTCTTTTAAATATAAAGTCACGATCTAGTTTAATGAAAGCCCCTATCACATAGACCCCCACTTAAACCTCATTTATCGACATACTATTTTTTGCTGACGAGGATCCCTTGCAGGTCGTCATAAAACCCTGGGGTCTATATAGACCACTTTGGGAATCATTGTATTAGAATTTTGTGTTTACCTCAGATGCATCATGTTCCATCTTTTTCCACCACTGAATAGAGCAGACACCTATTTATCACCACATGACATATGGTTTTAAGACGACGGTAATCTCTTACTGATGTGAATCTCTGAGAGGGGTTATGCTTGAACCATCTTTGAATTAAAACGAGCTGTCAACCTGCATGATCCTCAAAGCTACAGGCGCGTAAAATCTAACCCTTTGCCTCGATGAATTTCGTAGGCGTTGATCTGACACCGTCAGACAGTTGGTATTAGCAACAACAACATTTTTGAGTGAATCATATGACCAGACTCTTTAATTTACTTAAGAACCTTGTTCATGGAGATTAACTGCCGGGAAACCCTTAAAATTTTCCGAGCCTATATTTTCTGACTAGAAATCATTCATTATATCTGTTTAGAACTGTGAATATCCGTCACACGTTGTCTTCCCAAACGAAGTTTTACTTCATACACGATACAGGACATCGATTATTACACCATAAATCATACTTTTTGCAATGTCATAGTCAGAATTTTACTCGCTTCTGTATTAGAGTATTGCAAATCTTTATGCATCGTGAAGGGCAGAGCACACGACCATTTTTGTTTTCTTACAACGTGTTTATTAAGTTCCGAATTGACGCCGTAATTAACGAAGCCAAAAATTTTCAGAAATTTACACACTCTAAAACTTTTTCTATTTTTTTTCACTAAAAATAATAAAATTGTTTGTAAGTTTTTGAATCATGTTATTTCTGTTTATTTAAATTAAAAAGTGACATTAAATAAATTAGGAGGGTGTATAATTATAGTTTGTTTTTCAATACAACAGACATAACATATGCGCAGAGTAAATTGCACTGAATTACAACATAGGCAACAAAACAAATAGGAAAAATACAAAATTATATGTACTTTTGGGACAGAGTGCGTACCTTAAAATTTCAATCTAGTCTTTATTTATTTATTTTTCCCCTTTACGTGTTGGAGAACAAAACCTGTGCAAGTGGCTTTTTAAGACAGAAAACGAATTTCTTAAAAACTTTACTCCAGGTAAGTTAAATTAGAAGAACCATAAATCTCTTCTACAACTTAGGTAGAATTCACGGAGGGAGAGGGTATTATATAATTACGCTACACTAAATCGTGCTCTGATACGTAATGTTTTCAATCTGGAGTTAATTTGCTAAATTGAACAAGAATAAACACGCGATTTTCTAGAGGAAGTTCAATTTATGCCTTGTTCTTCTCTTCTAAAGTATCTCTAATAGAAGATTTTTTTCTTTTGGTGCTTTTCGGTGTCTTTTTGTTTCTTCAAAAGAACAAAAAGTGCACATAAATCATTTCAAGTTTAATTTCCCTTTATTTTAATGGAAGGAAAGATACTAAAAGTTGTCTTTTTCTGAAAACTCTTTTTTTAATTGCATTTGCGAAACTTTTTTTCATTTATAACTCTCAGAGTTGTTCATTTATGTAATGTTTTCCTGCGCGAGAAAAAAAAGCAAAAAAAAAAAAAAAATGCCTTATTTTGCATTCAAAACGATGGTAATAGTGATGGTAATTTCAGAAACAGGACTATGCATATAGTTTTTTGTTCTTTACAAACATTTAAGATGATTGCTTTTGTTCTTGGAGAAGAGGTTTTTTCATTCCATTTTGCTGTTTTAGAACGATAAAGACTCTGAATAATGCATAATGTACAGCAAACTGCATTAAAATAGAACGTTTTTTTATGTTTTTGTCTGTAAAACAAATTTGGAGATTTCATAACGTGCGCGTATTTCGTTTTGAAACAAGAGGATATTTTGCAGCACATTAGAATTTCTTTTTATTCACTACTTTATTGTGCGATTTTTTGCATGAATTGTAAAAATAAAAGTTGCTCAAATGCAAAATATAGATAAAAATTAATGAAAAATATTAACCGAAAAATAAATCAACAGTTGACTGTTGAAATTACAAGCATGTTAAAAAAGTATTCAATAGATTGCCTAACCGATATTACATATGCTCGACTCACAAATTATCACAATAGGAAGTAATGTAAATTAAACCCCTTCCTGATAATATGTCATCAAAATAACATGTTGATATTGCATGAATATTGCATCACTTATTCGCAGTGGATACTCTACCTCTGTACATTTTTTGATCATTAAAACTAAATTGTTTTTTAAGTAAATTAAAAATGAATGTATTAACTTTTCTACTTGGATTATAATTTTTCCACGCATTTAGCTAGGACATATTCCCTTAAGTGAATAATCAGGAAGAGAAATAAAGAAGTGAAGGAAAAACAAATAGTGAAAAATGTCATATTAAATCTGATAGCAGAGGGTGAAGGAATTGCAGAACTTCGTACATTATTTGGATTAGGTAGACCTTCTATAACAGTCATAAAAACACGCAAATGAATACATAAATCTACACTCTATAACAAAAAAAAATGATGCACCAAGAAAGAATTGCCCTATTGTAATAAAATTTCGTATACAAAGACATTTGTACCGAAAATGCAAATGATTAAAATATGATGTACAATAAATGAATAGAGGGAGCTACAGCGTATTGGAAGTGTGCACTCAGCAGGTGTCTATAGGAAGCGATTCTTAATCTAATGGTCAAAATTTCTATTGCGTTGTGATTTAGGATGCCCTTCAGGGAACGAGAAAATGCCTCGCCGCAGAATTCGAGCTCATTACAAGCAACTGTGAGAGTTTGAAAGATGTCACACCATTGGATTGAAAGAGGCATATGTTGGAGAAATCAGAAAATTACTCGTCTTACGGGTCGAAGTGATGCGGTCATTAGAAGATGCTGGTAAGAATGGGTGGTCTATGGCAGATTTCAGCGTCATGGTGGTAGCGACCGACATAGGGCTTCAGTAGATCGGAAAGACAGATTGATTGCCAGATCAGATGTCACAGCGCCTTATTCATCGTTATCAAACATCAGACGTGCGACCCGCGCACGAGTGCCTATCATTATCATTCACAGAACAAAATGTATGCTCATACCGACCTCTACGATACCTGCCACTCACGCCTCCACGCTGTCGAGCGAGATTACAGTGTATCTCGGCTCGATCAGGTTGGAATCATGCTGATTGGGGATGTATATTGCTTAGCGACGAATCTCACTTCCAACTGTGTCCTTACGATCATCGAAGACGTGTCTGGATACGCCCTGCTCAGCGTGCCGATCCTGTGTATGCCACACAGGCCCTCAACTGGGAGTTATTGTCTGGGGTGCCGTTTCGTTTGACAGCCGGACCTCTTTAGTCGTCATTATAGGCACACTTACAGCTCAGCAGTACGTCGACGACATTCTGAGAACTGTTTTGCTACTATTCTTTTTGCAGTACCCTGGTCTTATTTTCAGCAAGATAATGCCTGACCATATACGGACCATATACTGGTAACTGTCTTACAGCTTCTCAAACACTTCATTGGCCAGCCAGAACACCAGATCTCTCTCCAATCGAGCAGGTCTGGGATATTATGGGAAGGCGACTGCATCCACTATGGAATGTTGATGACCTGGCTTGATAATTGGAGCAAATGTGGTAAAAAATACCGCAAGAGACCATGGGTATACTTTATCACTCTATCCCACGTCGTGTGGCAGCTTACATCCAGGCTAGAGTTGGACCAACATCTTATTGAGCTAGTTACTTTGTAATTCATTGTATTTATACTTTATAATTAACTATGTATTTCTGAAATAAATCATTCAATTGTTTTTGAAATTTTAATCATTTTCTATTCTGTACATATCTTTCTACCCACCAATTTTTGTCTCTATCGGACAACTCATTCTTGGTGCGTCGTTTTTTTTGTTTGTTATAGAGTGTAGTACTTGTGACACAAACGTAAGTACTACATAGGCATCGTATTCAAGAAATACTTCAATAAAAAAACAGAAAAGATACTGGTATTCTGGATTAAAACTCAATTTTCAATAGCAGATAATTGATTACAGAGAAGCATTTGGATAAACAATTTCCAGTTACATGATGAGGTTTTGATTTATATATTTTCTATGTAGGATTTTTTAAAGCCAATTTTATTTTTTTAAATGTTCACATCACACACATATGAAAAGGTGTTCCACCTTTCATTGGTACCGTTGCATAATTGTATGCATTGAACAGTTGCGTAATTGTATGTATTGCCAGTACCGGGCAAACCGATTGTGACGAACTTTCAATAGGCAGTACAATAGACGGGCAAACTGGTTAAGGAGTTTAATCATAAAACACGAAAACGGGGAATCCGCAATATAACACAAATAAAATTATCTTTCACACTAAGTATGCTTTTATTTATTCAAACAATATAACACACCCAAAAATAATTATTCCCACTAACTTTTAAGCCGACTTTTCATTCCAGTCGAATGCAAAATGTTTTTGTTGCACAAAAATTCCTTAAACTACAAATATCACTTTCTTTTTCTTAGCGTTATCTCCTGGGTAAAACCTTCGCTAACAATGGAATAGAGTCAGGTGTCTAAAAATATCCTATTTCACGAATTAAGTGATCGTCAATAGCTATATTCGCAGCTGCTTCGAGTCCTGTTCAAACTAAGCCAGGAAAGTTTGTAGAACACTCAGAAAAAGATGTACCCTTTATAAGTATCTACTTCTTGAAGGGACTTGTCTCGTTGTTAACAGTTAACTTTAACGTTGACTCTCACGACAGCTGGTGAAGCAAAAAGAAGAAAAACGCGAATTCCATCAAATATATAGGTTTCTTTGCAATACTTTGGAGTAGGTTGGAAAAATAGATATTACATATTAGTCAATTTTTTGAAAGATATTGTGATTGGTTTGTAACAGTTATTACTTAAATAATTCCTTTATTCTGAATTCGATCATTTAACGCAATCTTCTTCAATATGCTTAATAATCTTAACATTTGAGTAAACTGAACAACAAATTTTCAACTTAAATATAATCAGGCATTATCATATCTGCAAATGTCCTTTCTGAGTTTTTGTCAGTATTGTTTCTACATGATATTGTTTTTTACATAATTTTTGACAAATGCATGGAGATTTTTATAGTCCCTGTGAATTAAAAACTATTTATATGCGAAATTTTTTGTAACAAGTATTTCGTTAATCACCTAATTTAAATACTAAGACAAGCTAAAATATTATATCTTTGTTGAGGATGATGATGTCGTGTCCATGGCAGGACCAAATAAGATAGCACCATGGGCCCAGATGACAGTTCTGGCAAAATGTTCAATATTATCCACAAAGAAATTTGTTGGTGAAAAGAGGACCCATATTCCTTGTAAAGCAGCAAGAATAACTGGACAGACAAAATTTGAGCAGGTGTTAGCTCCGTATCTAAACTGTTATCCGAATTCCTATAAGATCTTCTACCATCCCTATCAAACTTCATTCCTCTGCGATGACCTGTTCTTACAGGCTTTACAATACTTTATAACTTTACAATTATAGCATTCGATTTCTCGTGAGAGAGTGTACACTGATGTCACCTCTAATGTAACATGAGGGCTACTGGTGACATAATTAGTAATTCTGAGCCACAATCAAGGGATGAGAACGATGCCTGAGTGGTACCCAATCCATAACTACCACACCATACCAATGAGAGGACTTTTGAACCTCGACAGATTTAACAGGATTTCTTTTTCAAAATTAATAGTTCATCCTATTTACCTCTTTTGAAGTTTGGTATTATTTACTTTTCTAACTTAGAAATTTGTGTTTTATGGAATTAAGTAAAAGAGTTGTTATAGTTTTTAATAAGTCTCTTGTTTGAGTTTAGAATTACAGCAGAAACTCTAAAATTATGGAAGTTTTATAAACGTAAATTCAATTATTGAAGGTGCGAAAATGATCAATAAAGAAAATGATGTTTAACCCCTTAACTACCGATTTAAAGTTACGAGATTCACTCCCTAGTGCCACCATTTTTCGCATAGGAGCCCGTATGTGGTGTATTGGGGAGAAAAGGAAAAGCACAATCAAGCAAATTTTTCTCTTAATTAAGTCAAACCTTCACAAATATGTTCAAGGTCATTTTATTGCACTCCAATTACTTCGGAATAGCTTTACTGATTGCAGGGTAAAAAATAGAACCATATTTCTCGAAAAGACGGATATATATACCGCGGACTCTTAGCACACTGGTTTAACAAAAAGGATACATTCGCCGGCTGCAGTTAAGAGGTTAATGAATGTAATACTTCACATATTTTGGAACTGAAGGATTCAGGTCAACTAATGATAATACCGAGAGGCTATAAATTTAGGGGATTTTATTTAGCATATAGGAAAATATCATAAAAACACTATAGCTTCTCACTTTGTTTTACAAAAATCTCTTATTACAGAGACTTGCATAAATGTGAGGAATTTGTAAGATCTGATATCCCTCAAATTGATTAATTGATTGTTGAGGTTGGCTCTGAAACAAGACGAGGAGAAAAGTGCTAGTGGCAATGAACCCTACAATTTATGATACAGCTCAGATATAAGTGGAACTTATTTTCATAATTTATTTCCAAGAAGTGACATCATTATTAACATAATCTTGGGAAAATTCCATCATTCTTTTCCCATTACAACATGAAGGCTCATCAACAAGACTCTTATAACTGGGCTCAACTTAGCATCAGGGTTGTGGAGTCAGTAGGGAAAATAGCCAACTCCGATTCCGACTCTGACTCTTGGATTTAACGACTCCAAATCTGGCTTCGACTCCTTCTTATGTATGTAAACATATACACATGTGTTACCGCTTGTTTTTTAAATTTTGATGGAAAAGCAGATTATTTACATTTTTTAATTAGCATTTATTATATAATTGAAAAATTGGCATTAGTAATATCTGAAAAACAGTATAGTTTCGATAAGATCTCATTTGATAGAGGACAGTAGATCTGATTTGATGATTTTAGATTTTAGTCTTTTCACACTAACTTGAGAGGGGGGAAAGAGCTGTTACTGTTAGGGCTACTCTTTTTAAGTTTTCAGGACAGATTTGTATGTATAATTTCGAAA
The DNA here is from genome assembly GCA_019973935.1 of Trichonephila clavipes. Classification (NCBI taxonomy): domain Eukaryota; kingdom Metazoa; phylum Arthropoda; class Arachnida; order Araneae; family Nephilidae; genus Trichonephila; species Trichonephila clavipes. Next base: position 954,356 of record BMAU01020604.1, read on the forward strand.
AGAAGTGTCTTGCAACAACTATCAAAATTTTCTGTTTCTGTAATTAAATATGTGTAAAAATTTTGTTTGCCTGTTTTTTTTATTTTTATATCGAAAGGATCTTATTTCTTTATATTTAATGGTTTTGTGTCTTAGCCATTTCAATATTATCCTAATATTTCTCAGTATCTAATTTATGATAAAAAATAAATAAAAATTAAAACTCGGTTTTTATTATCCTTTTTAAAATTCTCTTTAATTTCATTTCAAATTCAAACTGTTTAACAAAATCTGGAGTCGGAGTTGATGTAATTTTAGAGACTCCAACTCCGTCTCCTTTTACTAAAAACGCTGTCCGATGCCGAATCTATAACCTCGACTCAACAGTCCTGCTTAGCATGTCACAGAGGTGCGTGCCATCTCTCCAGAACCCCTGTCTTTGATCGGAGCCTTAAGGTATCCGACTACTCTAAAATCATGATTTATATTAAAATTGACATATTTTATGATTTTATCTTTTATAGGCCCTCTTATTGGGTTTATAAAAATACCAAGTTTTTTTTATTTTCTATTCACTAGAACAAAAACTACAAGTGTTTTAGTAAAAGCAGATGCCATAATTTTACGTAAGATGTCACACTTTAAAATGCGTTTTACTCGAAATTTTTTTTTTCGAAAAGCTCAAACGGGGACTGCGATTACTTTAAAAGTTTTGAAAATAATTTGAAGAAATTTTTTGTGTATCTTCTGTATATATAACAGCAGAAGTGTTTTAACCTTCAGATTTATAAATGTAGTTAAATCCGTTGGATAGTGAAAAAAGATAAATATTGCTAAACATTTTATCATAAGGAAAGAGAACATTCCTGTAAAATGTCAACAAACTGTTTGTTTCCGTAAGTAAAAAAGAAATTAATGTTGTTAGTTTTCTATACACAAATAATTCTATCATAAACACTATTTTCAATAAATTGTGACAATTAAAGTTTCAACTATAGAGAAAATTGTTTAAGACGAAACTGAGGGGACAGAAATATTTTTTCATGTTAAAAGAGTCTCGTTTTAAATGAAATTGAAAAAAAGCCCATATATTCCACAAAATAAAGTTTATTAGAGTACATTTTATTTACATATATATGTATTTAAAATGTATTTAATAAAAATCAATGAGACAAAAACATTCACAACTTAATGAAATTTTCTACAAAATTTAGTAATACCAAAATCTTTACTGATTTCTGTTTTCGTCTTCTGTTTTTGATCAAGAGCCTTAAGAAGTTCCATCTTCATTTTAAGTTAAATAACAGTTTGTTTTCCGCCTGAGCTCATTGTCATGGTGCTGGTAAAAAATTCTTTTAGAATCGAAAAGGGGGAAAAGAACGTGAACCGAACTAACTGATTATTACTCATACTGTGATGCACTCGTCGCCGAATTCCTAAATCCATTGATGAGAGATTAGATGTTTTTTGTGTGACATTTGTAGGGGTGGAAGGGGAAAGTAGCTTGGATAAATAAAATTGGTTCGTGTCACAGGTTATTCCGAGGGTATTTCAAATCAAAATTAGCCTCCTTTCTACGAAACTTCAGAAGCCACGTCTCTTTCAATTTGTACCCTTATTAAATTTCGCCTGCGTAGTTGGGGCTTTTTGTATTTTGTTCATTCCAAGACGGAAAATCTTTCGGTGTTAAGCAATTTCCGTTTTGTGTTTTAAAGAAAATGCATTAAAATACGTAGTAGGTTGTCAGGACCGTTGTATTATATGTATAGTTCGTGTTAACTGCTAGTTTGTCTTAAACTTTTTCGGGTGTGTGTGCATATTTAAAGATTTATAAATCAATCACAATTTCAACATCAATTAAAAAATTAAAATTATAAGGATCATATAATACCAAATCCCATTTCAAAATATCAGTGCCGAATATAGAAAATAAAATTCTAAAGTTATCAAACAAAATTAAAAATTTATAAAATAAAAAGTTATAAAATATAAAATATCCAAGTGCAGTCTCGGACTTAGGACCGATAAATGGGGTTAAACTTGTTTGATGGATCCAAACTTCCCCCTATTGCAACCTGGTAAGTTATTCGGGAAATATCCAATTCTCAAAAATTTTAAATTTAAAAAGTTCATACATAAAAAATTAAACTATTCGCCATCGCACATTCTGAAAAGATATTATAACATTAAAATGTTAAAATTATAAAACAATTAAGTGCATAATATAAATGAACCATTGAACACCAAAGATAATGCACCCATCTTTAAAATAGTCGTACAGGAAGAAAAAATATCTGAAGTTCGAAAATTTAAAATAAAAATCCAGTATAATCACAAATGAATAGCGTAAATCATCAAAAACTCACCCAAGAGCATCCTGTCAGTACTTGAATTCACAATTTCTGAACAATTTTTCATATTTCCCTCAACAATCACCACTCCTATATTTTTCGCTCATAGCTCCCACTAATGCCATGTCAATCCAAATGTTCCATATTCTCACATTAGAGTTTAACTATTTGCTATTAGATGCAAACCAGATTACATTCAAAAAAGCTGTTTGATTGGTCATAAAAAGTTTTAACGTGTAGTTGTGTAAATATTGGTCTATGTGTGTATCAAAATGCATCATGTGTGTGGAATGCACATATTCTTCACAGCTGGACCACTAACAAGCTGACTTTGTGGACCCAATGTTGTGTGGTGGATTTGGGCATTTCCTTAAGTCCATCGTAACCCTTCATAAATTTGCCAATTTATGAGTTTAAAAGGAGTTTTAAGAAATATTTTTGATCTATGTATTTTCTCAAGCAGTTGATGGGATAATCATTTTGTATGCAACCAAATATAAATTTCTGGATGTTCTTGAATTTATCAATATTGTGTGTAGTTTAATTATATATATATAATCCATAAATTTATACAAATATTGATAAAACCTAAGTGTAACTAGTCAAGATTGTAGGAAATATTAACCACATTTGTACAACAGCAAACTCCTGGTCTTAGCAACCAAAATCGAAGGTTTAAACAAAGTTTTGGGGCTTGCCTACCTTTACCTGTAATTTGCTTGCCTATACTCTGAGCTATATATATATATTAATATGTATATGTATATATATAAATATATATACACTGCTGGACAATTGCTAAGGACGGATAACACTATCATCCATAGCAACCACAAAATGAAAGGAAGAAAAATGTGGAAAATTAGAATAAGTGCGGGATATTAGTAAGAAGAAGTATGAGTATGCAAATTTTTTCCCACGTCTGTTCATCACATGATAGCGTTCATAAGAGCTTTAAAGGTTTTGACGCGTGTGGACAGTTGTTGTTTCAAGTCAAAGTTTTACAGGAAAGATTTGATAGACGAACTTAAAATTTTTGGCATGTCTTCCCGACATCCCATAGATGATTTTATGCGTGGCCGAATTATTGGAAAGATCGAAGAAAGGCGAAAAATAACAGATGTTTCCAGGGAGTTCGACATCGCTCACAGCGTTGTTTCACGGCTGTGGAAGTCATTTAAAACTACTGGAATGTGTAGTAGACGACACGGGGAGATCGTGTTAGAAGTACGACGCCTGCAGAAGACCGATATATCGTCCTATCAGCAAAAAGGAACAGGCGCACCACAGCTCAGCAGGTGGCAAATCAGTTTCTTGCTGCCTCAGGAAAGCAGATCTCCCACTGTTGCAAGACGTGGTTTGAGGGGAGGGAGGATTATACGAACGCAAGAATGTGTGCAGACCGTGTCCCATTGACCAGACAGCACCGTACTGCCCGTTTGCAATGGTGTCGTGAGCATCACAATTGGACTGAACAGGACTGGGCATGCGTACTATTCTCAGATGAGAGTAGGTTCAGTCTGTCATCGGATTGTAGACGCCAACTGATCTGGCGCGAGAGTTGTACTGCTTATCGAACAGAAAATATCCAGGAAAAGGACCGATATCCGACAAGTAGTATCATGGTGTAGGCCGGCATCATGATCAATGGCCGCACGCGCCTACATGTGGTTGCAAATGAGACTATGACGAGCCAACGATACATTGATGAAGTTCTTCTTCCCCATGTTCGTCTTTTCCGTGGTGCTGTCGGTGATAAATATGTTTTTATGGACGACAGACAACCCAACATGTCATCGAACACTCGCAGTTCAGGATTGTCTAGACAGCGAGGGTATTCAACGTCTCGTATGGCCAGCGCATTCTTCAGATCTAAACCCCATTGAAAATGTGTGGGTCGCTTTGGGGAGTCAAGTTGCTGTTCGAAACTATCCTCCGACAAACAAGAACACCCTCATCCGTGCACTCACAGAGGAATGGGATAAATTGCCTCAACAACTGTTGGATAATGTTGTGCAAAGTATGGTACGACGTGTGGAATGTTGCATCACACTCTACGGTTAACATATCCCGTACTGATACCTTTCTTTAAGGTGCCTGCTGACTTTTAGATGCATTGCTCCATTTCTCCGTACGCAGATCAAATGAACATTTTTTTCTTTCACATGTTTCACAGCTTTTGTACTTTCCATAACAATATATATTCTTTATTCTAATGTCTGAACAGTGTGACAACTATATTTTATCCTACTAGGCCTCATGTCTCGCTTAATGTTATGCTACATAGCAATTTGTGATCCGTCCTTAGCAATTGTCCAGCAGTGTATATATATATATATATACATATATATATATATAATATCTATATATATTAATATATATATATAAATATATATATAAATATATATATATATTAATATGTATTTATATATATAATATATATATATATCTTAATATATATATATATATATTAATATATATATATATATATATTACATATATATTATATACATATTATATATATATAAATTATATATATATATATATATTATATACATATTATATATATATATATATATAAACTGCTCAAAATAATTAAAGGATATTGTGGTTTTAGGTGGATCTTGTGGCTGGGAAACTTTTTAGCTGATTGATAGATGGTCGACAGACGTAGTAGGTTATATGAGAATAAATAACACATGTTTGGCAGAAAAAATGCATTTTATTGCGCATTTGTGTACAAAAGGAAAAAAACACAATTTGTGCATATGAGAAAAAAAATAAGAAAAGGTGTTTACTTCAAAGGAAATCATTTTCAATAGGGGGTATGGTTTCCACGGACGGCCAGCAATGTTGAGTACCTTTGAGGCATGGAGTCAATAAGGCTATTAATCACGAGTTGGGGTATTCTGTCCCACTCTTCCAGAAGAGCTATTTTCAATTCTTGGAGAGTTTGTGGGGTGGTTGGCAGCCAGCAACTCGTTTTTCTAGAGCATCCCAAACGTGCTCTATTGGATTCATGTCTGGAGAGCACGCTGGCCATTCCATTCGTACGATCTGAAAACCGTTTTTGGAGACTGGCCTGCAGTGCATTAAAATGAAGACCAGGACAAGGTCGTAGACGGGCAACAACGCCCAATGAAGATCGTTATTTAGTGTTAACGGCTCACGGAGACACCCAAATATGCAAACGCTACATTTTCTCCGCACAACACCTTTGCTCGGCTTCAGGCACCATGGTTTCAAAAGACTGTCAAGAAAATGAAACCGGCTCCATGGTGTCACATGGTCTGTTGCTCGCCGACCGATGGTATGTGTGAGACTAACATCAAGGCATCGTCGCGACCACCATGGAGCCGGTGGGCAGTCAGAAAGCATGGTGAACTGGAGTTGAAGAAAATAAATGGAGCATTGTTCACGTTTTTCTTGACGAGTCTTCGGCATGCACTTTCTCTTTTCATATGGATAATAGGACACTCAATGGCTTGCGCTACTTCGGTTTGAGTTGGGTCCCCTTCTAATCTACCAATAACTCCTCAAGCTTCTGAATCGGTTAAATGACTTCACTGAGACATCGTACTAATCGAAACAAAGCAATCACTGAATGTCAATCATCATTGTCTTCATTTCAGTTGAAAGTCAAATTTCATTCGCTGCTTCTGGAGCGACGTTTTTGACGTCGAACTCAAAAATTAAAATACTCCACAATTTGAAAATCACAAAAAATTGCATTTGTGACTCTCTTCTTCCATGTTCAGCAAAAAAAATTTTCGCTTATATTTTTATTTTATATAAAACTTACAATATTGTGACATCGTCGATTGTTGTGAATCCCCATCTTTCTATTCACGATAAGTTTTATGGTTTCACCAGCTATTAAGGGACAAGTACGACGTCTTCGATTGTTGTGAACTCACACCCATCGTTTGTCCCTGAATATTTAACCCTCTAACTGGATACCTTCCTCCTGAAAGTTATTCCGAAAGCGTTTAACTCTTATTTTGCGAATCCCTTCAAAAATGCAACAGACTTTTTTTTCCTTTCCCCCTTTTAGAACTTGGGAGGTCGAACGGGGAAAATTTTACGACCCAGTTCGGTCCCTTTTGAAAAGTAAGAACCAAGAGATCAATCGTTTACAGCTAGCTGTTAAGTTGCCTTGGGCAATCTTCTTTGAAAGCGTAGATATCCTCTCTTGATCAATCCTCTTTAAAAGATACGGTGTTTCTTTCTCCAATATGTTCAGTCACAGTAAAATTAAAAACGAAATGAAAGGTAAAAAGAAAGAGGAAAAAATGAAATAAATAGTATGTTAGAAGTTGAAAAATAATTATATTTTCTTCAAAGAAAATTTATTTTTCTGTCATTTTTAAAAATTAATATATATATATATATATATATATATATATATATATATATATATATATATATATGGTATTGCGATTTGAACCAGAAAAAAGCATCCTGTATTCATTTTTGAATATGAGAGTAAGAAAACGCGCTCACTTTCCTGTTTTTAAAAAAGTAATGAGGTAAAAAGAGCAAAGGCCCTATCTCAGAACAGAACCGACAGATAATAACAGACAGAATAAATATTACATACAATGATTATATTTATGAAATAAAACCGATCTTTCTCTATTCAGTTATATTTTTAATTTAAAATAGCATAAAAAAGGATTTCAATACTTTTAATTTACACTCTGTCGCAAAAAAAATATATGCACCCAGAAGAAAGCAAGCTACAATCACGAAACTCGGCAAGAATGTAGTTTGGTAAGAGATATGCAAATGATTAAAATTTCGAAGCCAATGAGACAAGGCTAAGTGTGCTATGCGCATATTAGTTGCGCAACTGGGAGAGTTTAAAAGCATGAGTACGAGCGCCGTACGGCTATCCAAACGAATCTGATGACTTTGATAGACGATATTGAGACTTAGGATGCCTCTAAGACGTAACCGGCGGCAGTACGAGCAGCTGACGGACTTTGATAGGGGCCGTATAATAGGCCTCAGAGAAGCAGGTTGGTCGAATAGACGTATCGGCCGCCACCTCGGTCGGAGCGATATAGTAGTTGCTCGGTGTTGGCAACAGTGGATCACAGAAGGTAGAGTGTACCGTCGCGGAGGGTCAGGACGTCCCAGGAACACAAATGATCGCGAGGATCGTGCAATCAGAAGAGTGGCCACTTCGGCACCAACAACGTCGCTAGCATCGATTCAACGCCACTTACCTCCTTCCAGACATCCAGTGCCATCAAGAGAAACCATAAGGAGACGACTGACCGAAGTTGGCTTGAGGAGCCGACGTCCGCTAAGACGCTTACCACTGACCCCACATCATAGGCAGTGTCGACTGGATTTTGCCGACCTCGGGCAACTTGGAGTGTGACAGACTGGAGACGTGTCATCTTCAGTGATGAATCCCGATTCAGTCTCAGTGCTGATGACCACCGCACACGTGTCTGGAGGCGCACCGGCCAGCGGTCCGATCCGGCATTTATTGTCGAGCGGCATACTACAATTTCACAAGGTGTGACAGTGTGGGGAGCAATTTCTTGGGACACACGATCATCTTTAGTGGTCCTTCAAGGCACTTTGACAGCTCGCAGATACGTGGACGATATTTTAACGCCGATTGTGCTACCCATGCTATCAAGTCGCCCAGGTGCCATTTATCAACAGGATAATGCTCGTCCACATACTGCGCGACTCTCCCAACAATGTCTTCAAGGATATGACGTCCTACCATGGCCTGCCAGGTCACCAGATCTTTCGCCAATAGAGCATGTCTGGACGCTGGGAAGGCAACTGCAGCCGTCCCGAGATACAGGAGAATTAACTGCGCAGATGCAAAGACTATGGCAGGATCTTCCACAGGGGTCATAAGTGATCTAATTGAATCGATGCCACGCCGAATTTTGGCTTGTATAGCTGCCAGAGGTGGCTTTACTACTTACTGATTTTTAACCTTTTGCAAGCTGTAACCGCTTAATAAAATGATTTTTGTTCTGAATTTTTAATCATTTGTTTATTTTCATATACACTACATGCATACCAAATTTCGTGAATGTAGCTCAATTTCTTCTGGGTGCATATATTTTTTGCGACAGAGTGTATTTTAATTAAAATCATATAAAAGATATTTTTATGTTAACTGAATATTTTTCGGAAAAAATTTAAATTTTCCTTCTTAGTGTTCTCTTTTTCGAACTTCTTGTATTAAATAAAAATTCCTTTTCTACATCGGCATTTGTGATGGACATAACACACATTCAGTCAATAATTTTTAATTTTAATGGGGGATATACTTCTTCAAATGCGCATGACAGTACTTCTAACCATTTTCTACTCAAGTTAAATTTCTTATCTTTCTGTTTCTTTTATTACAAGGAAAAATGTCACACATCGATAACTACATTTTCACACAATTCAGTCATTACAAATTCTATTGTGAGAAAAGTTCTCCCTAATTAATTTTGTCTTTCAAAACAGTACACTTAAAACAATTTTGTTCAATGAAGTTAACCGACAGTTCCACATAGTATTCATACCCAATTTTAAAAACAAATTTAACACTTGGAAATGTATCCTGTATTAAATTTTTCAGTATACACAAATATTTCCTGATGTAGGGAAGATATAGTATGAGAGAGAGAGAGAGAGAGAGAGATGTGGTGTGCGGTTGTGAAAGAATGTTTTCGTACGCGTGTAGACTATTTTTTAAGATTTAAATATCACTGAAGCTGATCATATAACTGCAAATGCGCCTTATTTTAATGTGTGCTGGTATCAAAGTAAAACAATTTACAATATTAAACAGCCTATGGGTTTATACTCAATATCAAACTATTCGCAAAATGGCTTAAAACTTCTATTCAAATTGTAAAGAAACTGAAATATAGTAAATATATCTTACTGCAGTCAAAAATATTCATAATATGTAAGTATCCTGTTGCTCCACTTATTTCTGTACATTTTAAAAACTGTAACTGAATGCAATTTTTTATATTTATAAACGAGGCATAACAGCTCACACAGTCGTAAAAATGTCCGTATCATTTTAAATATACTACTATAAAACGTATATGGATTGTAAGATCAGTTGTAAAATCCTAAAAGCTTTTAGAGGAGCTAAAAACATGTAATTTTGGACTGATCAAGTATTTAATATAATACACAAATATACATGTTATTAAGCAAATACATTTGAAAAATCAAACTTCCTTCTGAAATAAACGTAATTGAAAGAAAAATGTTTAATTGCAAATGAGTGGAAGTACATGTTTATCTAAGGGGGTATCCCCAAAGTGAGGTAATCCTCAAACTTAAGACTCAAACTCAGAAGCACAACAATCTATGAGGGCCAGGAACTACTGTGCCCATCATAATACACGTGACCATTGGACGCTGAGGTGCATGAACAGATGTCCCGATTTGGTGGTCTGTCTGAAGAGAGACCTTCATTGTTTAAGACCCGAAGCAAGCTTGGTACTCATTTATCGACCCAATGTAGCGGGGATGAAAGGCAGAGTCGACCTTGCGCAGCCCTTTAATAGAACCCCAGACCTGTGGTGTGGAAGCACTATACACTACCACTCGATCCTATTCGGTGAAAAAAAAATTTAATGTTAGAATCTTATATAAATCCCTAATGAATGAGGGAGTCCAAACTTTTTTTTTTTTTCATGTAAACTGTTTAGACGGAAATGGTTAATTATAAACATTTCACAAGTTGCATAAATTAAAATTAACCGTTATAGTTAACATAAATTTTTAAGTGTACAAAAGGTGTATTTCGGCTGCACGAATTAATTTTAAAAGGAATACGGTTACGAAAAAGTAGTACAAATCTATCTAAAGTAGGGTTGGTTACCTTAGATATTGTCAAACACAACAATGTATTGGAAGCCAATTCCACAATTCGTTGTTATAAAAATGTATGGAAAATTACAAGATTTATTTTTGCATTTGTAATTTATATATATATAATTTTTCCTGGGAGCTTTAAAAGCTAGAGCGGCATCCATCAAAACCGCGGTTCTCTCTCTGTTTTTCCAGATCGCCCCTGACTAAGCCGGCTCTGCCATAGTAAGTGAAAATGCCGGATTTTGTTTGTCAAGATCATTTTATAGCAGACTGCATTTTTCATGTATTTTAGATGGTCGTTTTATATTTTCTACATCAATATCTTAATGTCTGAATTTAAAATAACATAAAATTCTTGACATTCGCATCAATGACCATGATAATTTTTATTAGTATATGAATGTGTCATCAATCGATTTCATGACTAATATTAACACACATTATTTTAACCATTTAATTAATATTAAGTATAACATAACGCACACAAATTTTCTAAACTTTAAAATAAATATTTCGAAAACTACTTCAGATATACTCAAAATTTTTATTCCTACGCTTTAGCTTCTCAGTTTTGCTTCTCTATGTAAGAATTTATTGTAATTGTATATTCATCAATTTTTTTAGTATATTTTTTGCTCTTAGCATGCGGTTTTCAACCGAATTGTATGAAATCTTCGAAATATATTAAATGAATGTTTGAATATTAACGTCGCAATGTTCTACACGAGGGCTTTTGGCGACGGACCACGTAATTTTAAACCATGGTCAAGTGACGTGGACGACACCTGACCTAACACCCCCCTCTCCTAACTATCCCACCACACCAACGGGAGGACGTTTCAGCTCTCGACAGATTTAACGTGCATCGCTGCCCTACACGGCGGGTCTTTAGTGGTACTGGGCTCGAACTCGTGACAAAGCAAGCCACGTTCCGATACCTATACCACTCGGCTACCGCGGCCGAAATATATTCAAAGATACCAAAGAAGCTATATAATAAAATTTGAAATTTTTATTATACTCAAACAATTGCTAAAACTTATGGTAAATAATTTTTAACTGCGCGATACGTTTTTTCGAAATTTCAAATGGAATTTCTAACATAAAATTTCTAGCTTTATACGGTCGAGATTTCAAAAAATATCCAGATTTTTATTACTTATTCAGTTAGCCTTTAAAAATGATAAATGTTGAGGTATTTTGTATAAATAGATATTTTTGAACAATAATTCGAATGTTTTTGAATAGCTCGAATTTAAAATTGATTTTTATGTTTATTTATATGCATAAATGTCTACTCTAAATGTTTCCGTATATTTTTGATTACCATTTATTCAAACATTCAAGTTATAAAAAAAATGTGTGAAAATCTTCATTCATGTTGTCTTTGATGTAAACTGACGTTCAAGCACTTAAAATTCGAATACAATTCGGGGTATTTTAACAATATATAACCAGGCACACACACTGTACTTAAACTTCCCTGAACACTTAGGCTTTAAAATCTAAAAAAAAAAAAAACTAATAAATCTTAATTAGTTTTTTTTTTTCGTTATTATTTTTATCAAAGTGTAAGAAAATGTTTCAAATGATTTGATGAAGTTTAAATTTATTCATTTTTAGTGGTTGGAAAATTGAAAAAGGTTCCAAATTTTAAAGAGATTGATGTTTTATTAATTTTTTCGGTATCTTATAATAAAATAATCATGTTTCAAACACTGAAAGCTTTGAATAAGAAAAATGAAGCGAAAGAATATACTTAAAAAAGATAATTTGTCTAACTATATAAAATAGCAGATTGCCCTGACACGCCCCAACTTGTTACAGTTGGAAATTAATATGAAACCAAAAGGGAATTGTAACATATTTTATTTATGCGTTGGGACTTTTGGAAACTTTTAAAATACAAGCTAGCAAAGAAACACTTCTTGGGTTGTAAAGAAATTTCTCCCCAATTTTTTACATTGCCCAGGTTCAAAACACGGGGTTCCCTGCGAGCCATAAAACTCCTGCTGTGTTGCTTCCTCCGTCCCTCATTATCTTTCAAGATGTTAAACCTTAAAAGGGGGAACGGATTTCAGAAAAAGTGCGGCTAATCCGCTTTTGAAAACGTTACTTGAAGGCAGAAAAATCCGTGCAGTCCATTTTCGAAGCCTCTCTAGTAGGGCGGAAAAATCCGTTCTGTCCAGTTGGAGGGTTAAGATCCACCAGCTGTAAAATGGCCAGTGCACGTGGCCATGGGGACATTGTTTATTGTCTGAACTCGGGGAGTGACGACAGGTAGACTGGTCGCCATAATGGTAAAGGAGAGCGGGTGCCCCATTTACAATAGGCGAAGCCTGTTTTAAAAGAATCATGGTGTCCTATCTGGTGTTGAGAGAAGGGATAATAGAAACAGGTAGCGTGATGGACAAGTGTGTCCAGATGTTGAACAAGGAATTATGGCGCCTTGGGCCAGATGGCTCGGGTTTGTTTTGGCGTGTTGTGTGCAAATAGGACGAGGTAGGCCAAGAGACTTTTGTGACCTGCTAATAAGAAGTGATTAGGGGCGTGTTGTGAACACACCCCTGGTGTTTAAAAGGGCTCTTTTTGAGAAAAAAAAGAAGGAAAAAAGAGAAGAGAAAGACGAGAGAGAGAGGAGCCCGGCCTTGGATGGAGAAAAGTGAAAAGCCCTGCCCTGGATGGAGAAAGCATGAGAGGAGAGCCCTGGTTGGAACGGACGGGAAGAGAGCGCGAAAGAAAAGGGTTTAGTCCGAGATCGGAGTGGAAAAACGATGAGCGCCCTTGACGTTGAGAATAGAATATAGACTGACTGCATAGGCTTGGTATATGGACTGAATTCTATTGCTTCAGTAACAAATTGTTTAGCAAATAAACAATGCTTTTATTTTATATAAGTAAGGCTGTAACACTTTGTTGATGGTTAGCTATACACGACGTTACAATATCCTTTAATTGTTTTGAGCAGTATATATATATATATATATATATATATATATATGTGTGTGTGTGTATGTATATATATATACAGTGGTACAAACAATTGAGGATACACCTTACTTTTACTTGATAAATTCAACTTTCAATAGAAATAACACATTAACTAGAAGTGCAAACGTGTTGTTATTTTCACACGTAACAAAAAGGTTCATTTACAGTAAAAGTAACGAAAATCAACAAAAAAAATATCTAAAATTAAAAATTTCACAAGTATTTGAAATAAACAAAGGCAGATCTTTACCTCAAAAAATTGAGGGTACACCAATGAAATTTGTGTGACATATCACATACAAACACAGTGTCAATATTTGGTTGCTTGTTCTTTGGCTTTTATAATGTGCTCCAAACGTCTTGGTACCGATTCGACCAATTTTTTGGTCGTATCTAGAGATATTTTATCCCATTCTTGTAACACTTGCTTTAAATGGGCTTTGTTCCTAATTTGGTGCTTTTGGACCGCTGTTTCGAGTGTGGCCCACAAATTTCCTATGACATTGATGTCAGGGGACTGTGGTGGTGTGTGCAATTGCTGTTTACAATGAAAACGACACCACATTTTGACCATACATGCCGTATGTTTGGGGTTGTTGTCTTGCTGGAAAATAAAATTTCTATCTAAACCAATGCTTCTCAAACTGTGGGGCGCGCCTCCTAGGGGCGTGATAACCCTAGAAGAGGGGCACGAGCATATCGAAATGTCGAAAATAAATATTATTTAAAAATTATCAATTTACTAATCGGAAGCAAAACAAAATATATTCTAAAAAACAAAATACACATTTACTCTGATATACTATACTTATACGAGTAAATATGTATCAGTACGGCACAATGTATTTGATACTATCAATAATAAGTTAAGAACAAGTTTAATATTTTCTAGGGTTTTTTTTTTTTTTCTACAACGGCTTATATCCAAAAAATACATACAAAATTTAATACTTGATAATTAGTACAGTTTATAATTAAGGTCGTATTGTAGCTTTAGAGTCAAAGTATTATACACTATTACTACATAAATACATAGTTCTTGTACGTGGGGAGAGGTGCGATAAAAATTATGATTGAAAATTGGGTCGCGAATATCGAAAGTTTGAGAAGCACTGATCTAAACCCAATTTTTTGCACCTTCTTTAAGATTGTTGTTGAGTATATCTATATAAAGCTTATGATACATTATATGCCATCTATAAAAACTAAATTTCTTACCCCATTTGAAGCCATACAACCCCAAAATATGACGGAGCCACCACCATGTTTAACTATAGGACGTAAACTTTTAGATCCAAAGCGGTGTTCGGCTTTCTCCAAACGGTGCGACGGCCATCACTTCCAAAAATGTTGAATTTACTTTCGTCACTAAATGTAACTTTCTTCCAAAAGTTATCTGTCTTCAATTGATGAGGTTTGGCAAACTCCAAATGCTTTTTCTGATTTTATAAGCTTATGAAAGGTTTCTTTCTAACTACTCCACTGCTATATTCAGCATGTCTAATCACATTTCCCACAGTTTCAGTGAGTGAGTGAGTGAAGATTAACGTCGCACTGTTCAGCTACACGAGGGCTTTTGGCGACGGACCACGTAATTTTGAACAATGGTCAAGTGACGTGGACGACACCTGAGCTGGCACCCCCCTCTCCTAACTACCACACCACACCAACGGGAGGACGTTTCAGCTCTCGACAGATTTAGCGTGCATCGCTGCCCTACACGGCGGGTCTTTAGTGGTACTGGGCTCGAACTCGTGACAAAGCCAACCACGATCCGATGCCTTTACCACTCGGCTACCGCGGCCCCCACAGTTTCAGCACTTACACTTCTGCCAATTATTCGAGAAGTTTCTGCAGCTAGTTTGACTGCACTTAGTTTAGGATCAATCTTGATATCTTTCAAAACTTTCCTTTTGGCTACATCACTCAGAATACTTTTCCTTCCTCTTCCAGTTTTATTTTCAATTAATCCATCACTTTTAAATCTTTCAATGATTTTCTGGACACACGAGTGGCTCCTACCGACAATTTTAGCTAATTCACGATAAAATTTTCCTTTCTTAAATAAGCTTAATATAAATTTTCTTACATCAGTACTGGTCTCTCTCCGAAGATCCATTTTCCAGTGAAAATTCCATAACCAACTTCAAAGGATAAAAGTAACAGTCGAAAAAGTTTAAGATAAAATTGGCCAAACTTAGGCTAGTATAGTAGCAAGCAGAAGAAAATCTAGTGGTAGTTAAACAAACATTTCATTGGTGTATTCTCAATTTTTTGAGGTAAAGATATGCCTATGTTTATTTTAAATACTTGTGAAATTTTTAATTTTAGATATTTTTTGTTGATTTTCGTTATTTTTACTGTAAATTAACCCTTTTGTTACGTGTGAAAATAACAACACGTTTCCACTTCTAGTTAATGTGTTATTTTGATTGAAAGTTGGATTTATCAAGTAAAAGTAAGGTGTATCCTCTCAATTGTTTGTATCACTATATATATATATATATATATATATATAAATGAATGTTTGTATGTATGTCATCGATGAACTCAAAAACTACTGTACCGATTCTTATGAAAATTGGTATATATATAAATTTTTCAACGGAGAAGGTTTGTATAATATGCTCATTGATGCCACTCGCCACCAGGTGGCGCTGCAGAGTAGCAACTTCTGCCCCGTTCAACCGATTGTCATGAAAATCATTATGACCATGTATTTTTACACAGAGGAAACGAATATGATATTGTATTAATGGAAGTTACCACCAGATGGCGCTTCCATGTATCAAGTTCAATACTGATTTTAATAGATATCTATACGAATTCGTATAAATAAAAGTTCTCAAAATATATTTTTGGTGCGATAAGTAAAATAAAAATATAAACTTTCTTTTCTTCTTTTTCTCTTCTTCTATTCTCTTTCTCTTCTCTTTCTCTACTTCTCTATCTCTTCTTCTCTTCTCTCTCTCTCTCTCTCTCTTTCTCTATTCTCTTTTTCTTCTCCTCTCTATCTCTTATTCCCTTCTCTTCTCTTCTCTATCTCTATAAAAATGATTGTTTACCTGTATGTCTTTTCTAGAATCGTAAACTATGTATTTGATTATGTGAAGATGTCATTCTAATGAATTTCATATATTGTCGTTACAGTTCATGCTGATATGAATTGAAACAAATGAAGCGAACGATAGATGACATTTCGAGTCGAGAGTGACATAAGAATTTGTGTAGGTTGTGAAATTCATATCTAGCTTACATTAAACAGACAATATTGTGCGTATATTTGTATTTGGGAGAGTTTTTCGAATAATTTTGTGCATTTCATCGTAAGCTGAATTAATTTAGATAAATACTTCAATCGGATTGAATATTTGTAGTTTCCGTGAGCTGATTATATTCATTTTCTACAGTGAATTTACGAAGATCATCGAATGTGTATGTGAAGGATTTGACTGCTGATTGACATTCCGAACGCATTTGCTGTGCGGTTTTTTTCTTATTAGCATCTTATACCATCTGCGACTTTTCGACGTTTTATAAATTCAAAAAGCATCACGTCTTTCCTGTATAATTATGCCTCCAAAGCGACGAGCAATTGGCCGATCTACACCTCAAGCACGAAAGAGAAGAGCATTACGAGCCTCAGAATCAGACGTGCAACGAGCATTAAGGCTGGAAAATCTTCGAGTACACGCCACTGAGACCCGTTCGTCTGAATCGTCTGACCAACGAGAAGTAAGATTAGAAACTGTTCGAATACGTACTAATCAGATCCGTTCTTCTGAGAGAACTGAATTACGGGAAAGAAGGCTGCAAAATGTTCGAATAAGCACTGCTCGATCAAGACGAACACTGCACGCTGATTTAAAAATCTTAGTGCATTCCATTATGACAGTAATAATGATTACAGTCTTCATCCAAATGTCGTCATTGGAAAAATGGATAAAATTTGCATCTATATTGTAGTGCATTCAAATTTAAAAATGAAACGCTTGGAACGCGCGTTGAACGCTATCTGCTGTTACACGTGTGTCGAAGCATTTCTTGGAAAACATCCGCAAGTACAATTCATGCTTCCAAATGACATCGTTCGGTGCAACGAACATAGTGCGCGAAAATTACATGCCGACATTCAGAGTCCAAGGGCAAATTTATCATCATGCCGGATCGCTTCTACCATTGCCGGACGCAGATCACAAGTTCCTTCAAATTTATTTTATGGCAAACAGTGATGAACAAATTGAACAACGATGGCATTATGATGCGGGCACTAGACGAGAAATTGTGGGTGCGTTACAAGGCCTTTTCGATCAACACAATGAATTAGTTCGGTTGTTTAAAACCGCCATTGAAGGAATGCCAGCCGATGACTTTGCAGTTGTGATTCGAGGAGACAAAAAGACCCGTTGGCCAACACGAGAGACAGTTCAATGCACCAACAATCGATGAAGTGGCGATCGTTATAGTTGGCGAAGAATTTGAATCGCGTGACATAATTCTTCATCGCAGAAGTGATGACATTCAGCGAGTCTCCGAAACTCATCGCCCATACGACGGATTGCAGTATCCGATTCTGTTTTGGAGAGGAGATGATGGATATCATTTTAACATCAAAATGATAAATCCACAAACAGGTGAGGGAACGAATAAGAAAGTCAGTGCCATGAATTATTATTCGTCTCGACTGATGATTCGTCAAAACGCTGAAAACCACATTCTGAAATATAGACAATTGTTCCATCAATATATCGTCGACATGTACGCGAAGATTGAAACCGAACGGCTATTATATATTCAATTGAATAAAATCGAGTTGCGTTCTGAACAGTACATCCATTTACGAGACGCAATCGTTAATGATGGTAACGTCAATCCAAACGAATTGGGAAGAATGGCCATATTACCGTCTACATTCACGGGGAGTCCACGGCACATGCATGAATACGCACAAGATGCGATACGTTCGCGCATATGGTCGTCCAGATTTGTTCGTCACCTTTACATGTAATCCAACATGTAATGAAATTAAAGAACTTCTATTTGTTGGACAATCATCTTCGGACCGCCATGACATTACCGCACGCGTATTTAAACAAAAATTGAAATGTTTGATGGATTTTATTATCAATCATCATGTTTTTGGAGAGACACGCTGCTGGATGTATTACATTGAATGGCAAAAGAGGATTGCCACATGCACATATTTTGGTTTGGTTAATCAACAAAATTACGCCAGATCAAATCATCTCAGCAGAAATACCAGATAAGCACATTGATCCAAACTTATTCGACGTCGTCACCAAAAATATGATCCATGGCCCATGTGGCGCATTCAACAATAATTCATCATGCATGTCTGATGGGAAATGCACGAAACGATACCCAAGAAAATTGGTTTCTGATACTATCACTGGCAATGACGGATATCCACTGTATCGTCGACGATCAGTTGAGGATGGTGGCAAATCCATCGTTCTGAAAGTACGAAACATTGATATTGAAGTAGATAATCGTTGGATTGTGCCATATTCACCACTGCTTTCAAAGAACTTCAAAGCACACATTAATGTTGAGTCTTGCAATTCAGTGAAGTCGATCAAATACATTTGAAAATATGTCAACAAAGGAAGCGACATGGCAGTCTTCGGAGTAGGGAATGTAACTGCACCGCTCGATGAAATCAACCAATACCAACTTGGACACTACATAAGCAGCAATGAAGCAGTATGGCGCATCTTATCATTTCCAGTCCATGAACGACATCCAACAGTAATACACTTGGCGGTGCATCTCGAGAATGGACAGCGCGTGTACTTTACAGCAGATAATGTACGTGCAAGAGCATTGGTTCCACCAGCAGCAGTTTAACTGCGTTTTACTCATTGTGCCAAGATGATCTTTTTGCTAAAACTTTGCTTTATTCTGAAGTACCGAAATTCTACACGTGGAATGCATCGACTAAAAAGTTTCAACGTCGCAAACAAGGTAAAGCAGTTGAAGGACATACCAATTTATATTCCAGTGATGCATTGGGTCGTCTGTACACTGTTCATCCGAACAATACAGAATGCTTCTATCTAAGATTGCTGTTGATCAATATACGTGGACCAATATCCTTCCAAGATTTAAGAACAGTCAACGGTCAGCTGTGCGCTACTTATCGCCAAGCTTGCCAAGAACTAAATCTTCTTGAGAATGATGCACATTGGGACACTGCACTAGCTGATGCATCGAATACTGCTTGACCACAGCAAATACGCACGCAATTTGCCATAATATTAACAACCTGCTTCCCATCTAATCCAAAAGATCTTTGGGAAAAATACAAGGACTACATGAGTGAAGATATTCTACATCGTTTGCGCGCTGCGAATCAAAATCCGGACATTCAATTCACACCAAACGTGTATAATGAAGCATTGATTTTGATTGAAGACATATGTTTGACAATCGCTAACAAGGCACTGGTACAACTGGGAATACCTGCTTCAAACCGACCTGCAAACAACCTTTTTGATCGTGATTTGCAACGAGAAACACACTATGATTCTGATGAACTGGGGACATTCGTTAGGACAAATCTTCCGCAGTTGATTCTAGAACAACGCATTGCGTATGACAGAATTACGCGTGCAATCACAGAACAAAGCGGTGGACTGTTTTTCATAGATGCGCCCGGTGGTACAGGCAAGACTTTTCTTCTTTCACTAATTTTAGCAACCACACGATCACAAAATAATATTGCACTGGCTATTGCATCATCCGGAATGCGGCAACTCTTTTGAATGGTGGCCGAACAACGCATTCAGCATTGAAACTGCCGTTGAATTTGCAAAACACTGAGGCACCAGCATGCAACATCAGCAAAAACTCTGGAATGGGAAAAGTACTCCAAACAT
Organism: Trichonephila clavipes; assembly: GCA_019973935.1. Classification (NCBI taxonomy): domain Eukaryota; kingdom Metazoa; phylum Arthropoda; class Arachnida; order Araneae; family Nephilidae; genus Trichonephila; species Trichonephila clavipes. The sequence goes on from BMAU01020604.1 coordinate 974,442, forward strand.
GTCAAATTATCATATGGGACGAATGTACAATGTCTCACAAGAAAGCATTGGAAGCGCTTGATCGTACACTGCGAGATTTCAGAGGAAACAGACGGATCTTCGGTGGCGCACTCATTTTATTGTCTGGTGATTTTCGATAAACACTGTCCATTATACCACTTATACCACGATCAACACCCGTTGATGAACTTCATGCATGTCTTAAATCATCAGTTCTATGGCGTCATTTACAGAAATTGACTTTGAAAACTAACATGCGTGTACAACTACAACGGGATACAACGGCTGGAAATTTTGGAAAACAATTAATGGATATTGGAAATGGGCGAATGGAAACTGATGAATCTACACAATATATCACCCTGCCAGCAAACTTCTGTAAGATAACAGAAAGCATCGACGAATTGGTGCAAAAGTTTTCCCAAACATTGCACAAAACTACAAAAACCATCAGTGGCTCAGTACGCGTGCTATATTAGCAGCCAAAAACATCGATGTCAATACCATCAACTTCACCATTCAGCATGGAATACCCAGTGAAACGACAACATATAAGTCCATCGATACTGTGGAGAATCAAGATGAGAGGTTGTCAACTATCCAACTGAATTCTTGAATTCGCTTGATTTGCCAGGCATGCCACACCGCACGTTCTTACATTGAAAATTGGCGTACCCATCATACTTCTTTGAAACATCGAAACATAAATACACCACGACTTTGCAACGGAACCAGACTCTCAGTCAAGAAAATGATGAACAATGTTATCGAGGCAACAATTTTGACTGGAAAATTCAAAGGTGAAGACATCCTGTTGCCACGTATCCCAATGATCCCGACAGATATGCCATTCGAATTCAAACGTTTACAGTTCCCAGTGCGACTCGCTTTCGCAATGACTATTAATAAAGCACAAGGACAATCGTTACAAGTGTGTGGATTAAATTTGGAGAATCCATGCTTCTCACATGGACAGCTCTATGTGGCTTGCTCACGTGTCGGAAAACCTTCTGATTTATTCGTCTACGCACCAGATGGAAAAACAAGAAATATTGTGTATCCCACAGCACTTCAATAAACATCTAATTGAACCTGAACTTTGTAATCACACAATTTTTTCGAAACGGCTTTGAATGAATTGAATATTTGTGTTCTGATTTTCCTTTAAAATTATTTTTCTTAAATTTATTTCAGTTGTTTGCGTAGCAACGCGCGCCGGGTACAGCTAGTATATATATATATATATATATATAAAAGAAATAAAAAAAAATATATATATATATATATATATATATATATATATATATATATATATATATATATATAACCGTGGTAGTCGAGTGGTATAGGTATCGCTCGTGGCTGGCTTTGTCACAAGTTCGACCCCAGTACCACTAAAGACCCTACGTGTAGGGAAGCGATGCACGTAAAATCTGTCCAGGGCTGAAACGTCCTTCCGTTTGTGTGGTGTGGTAGTTAGGAGAGGGGGTGCCAGATCAGGTGTCGTGCACCTCACTTGACCATGGCTCAAAATTACGCGTTCCGTCGCCAAAAACCCTCGTGTAGCTGAACAGTGTGACGTTAGTATTCATTCATATATATATAGTATTTTATTATATTTTCTCGACATTAATATTTTAATTATATTCTTCCAATTCATGAATAATTTGCTTTATATAAGTGTAGTTATCCTTAGACATCTTATTTTTAGAAAAAAAGACTAAAAGTATTATGGAATAAAAGTGAAAAAAAATAATAACAGTATTGTTTGTGAAAACTAATTCTTTCATCCTCATAATTTGTTTACCTTACACCGGCTTCAATTTTACTTTAACCTAAAAGCAATTATATTTAGTCGATCCACCACCACACAGCTTAAAGAAAAATAACCTTTCCTGTCGTGTGGTATATTTTTGTAACTAACCTACGTAAAACATTTTACGGAAAAAACCTTTTTTTTCCAAGTTTCAGATCAACACTTCATACCAGAAGGTTGACGAATGAAACGTTTTAGCTACAAGGAAAATCCATACACTGTTGTTATTATTTTCCTTTAGTTTTTGTAAGATCTTTTCATTTCTTATAGTAACAATGATCTAAAAGTAACCTCTCTTTGTATACTGAATCCCCAAAATCGTTTCTTTCCCCTATCTTTATTTACAGAGGTTTATGAAAGCCTTGTCAAAACAGAACGGACTGGTTTGTTGAACATTCAGGTAAAAATACTTCGTTTATTTGCAGCCTTTTCTAAGTCGATTCGAATCGTTCATAGCATTTTCGTAACTATTATAAATGGGTAGTTTCTAAGACTATTTATTCAGAGCTTAACGAATGAGTTAAGAATCTTTAAAACATGTGATCGAATTAGTTTTCATGTTTTAAGCCAAATTTGAATATTTTGGGAGGTAATTTTCATAAAGAGTATTATATTTTATTCTTTTCAATATTGGTTTTATCCTTTTCAAACTATATGTAACATTTATCAAGGAAATATTTTAACAGCTATATAAATAATTAAATACATCAAATGTTTTAGCATACGTCAAAGATTTGTAATAATTTAGAAACACACCAAATGTTTAGCGATGTGTTATAGATTCAGTAACGTTTTCGATACTAAAATACTCAAATACTTATATTTAAAACATGTTATTTTAATGCTTTGAAAGAAATATTTGTCTTCTATTTGTATAAATTATATGTTCTTTTAGACTATATATTTTATTCCATTAGTAGCATCAAAAATTGTTTAATATAAAAAAAATATTCTTTTAAAAATATATTAAACTATATTGTGAATAGGGCTCTATACTAAAAGGAATCCACATTCTGTGCATATATTTCCTGAGAAAATTACTATATTCTTATGTTTACAAATTTAATGGGAATAAGAAATAGTTGTGAAAAAACATAGGAAGTTTTGAAATTAAAACTAGTTTTAAAACAATAAAATGAATTAAAATTTTATACTTATTTTCCATTTTACAATTATTTTATCTTACTAAATTCGAAAAATATCTATTTTATTAATCAATAAAACGTTTAAATTTGAAAAAAATAGTATATAGTTTTTTCCTTAAAATATATATTTTAGTATTGCCTTACTGAATTATAACCATCAATTATAACGATAAAATATAAAATTCAAGTTCTGCACAGAATTATTTAGCACAGCAAAACTTTGTTTCATTTGTGTATAAGTATTGCTATATGTATAAAAAACATGCGTAAATAAATGCATTATCTGCTGCTTAAAATATGTACATAAAATAAATTTATTTAATTAAAAGTTATCTTAACCCTCTGGCTGCTCATCCCACGATTTCCACGGGCAACTCAAATGTAGCAAAATCTGCTCATCCCACGATTTCTGCGGGCATGTGTTTTTCTTCCTTTATCGAGGAGCGCATCTCGTTTTTTCCCCGTTTAACCATTGAAATAAATTAGGTACAGTATTTGACGTTTAATTTAACTTTTAGCTAACAGATGTCGTTAGTTGTCCACTAAATTTCGGCATTTGAAGGCACGTGGTATTCCCGCTCAAACTTGACTTTTTGTCGCTTTTTTCTAATCAGATATGGCTGCTAGAAAACGTTCGGCGATTGACAGTGTATATATTCCTGATGACTTATCGGATTCAGAAAGCAATTTTAGTTTTGATAGTGATATAATTTTTTCGGACTGCTCCTCTTCTAGCGATGAATCTGATCATGATTCAATAAACTTGCAAAGTGTTAGGCAGTGGTGCAAAATCGACATGAAGAATATTCCTCCTCCTCTTCTTCCAGTTCCTTTTCGTGGAAATCCGGGAATAACTGTAAATATAGCTAACAACGCAAGTGTATTGAATTATTTTGAACTTTTTTTTGATGATCAAATATTACGAATGATAGTCCAAGAAACCAATAGATACGCTGAACAATATATCCATAAAACAGTTTGTTAAGAGGGATCACGCTGGAAAAAATGGACGGAAACAAATGTTGAAGAACTAAGACTGTTTTTTGCAGTTTTGTTACTGCAAGGAGTCATAAAGAAGCCAGAACAGGGACATTATTGGTCTAAGCGTCAAACATTATCCACACCAATTTTTGCAAAAGTAATTGGAAGAAATAGGTTTTTATTGCTCATGAAGTTTCTTTATTTTACTAATAATGAGGAATTTGATAAAGACCGACACCCATGGCCGAAATTGAATAAAATTTATGAACTAATGGAACATCTTCAACGCAAATTTCGAGAAGTCTATATACCCGGGAAAAATCTTAGTTTAGATGAAAGTTTGATGAAGTTCAAAGGCAGGCACAAGTCGAAAATGTATATTGCGAAAAAAAGAGCAAGATTTGGCTTGAAGTTTTTCGTTCTTTGTGAAGCAGAAAGTAGGTACATTTCAGATTTCCTCATATATACAGGTGAAAGAACAGTGTATAATCCGAAATACAGCCAATATCCAGTTTCCACCAAAATTGTTTTACACTTGATGGATCGATTCCTGGGAAAAGGCTATTGTGTCACTATTGATAATTTTTATATGTCTCCACAGCTTGCCGAAATCTTAGTTAGAGAAAAGACGGACACTTATGGGACAGTGAATAAAACCAGAAAAGACCTCCCTGTCAATTTTTCAAAAGAGAAAGGCCGCAAGGGGGAAATTGCTGCTTATCAAAGAGGCAAAGTCATGGCCCTGAAGTGGCAGGACAAGAAGAGTGTCTACCTTATGAGTACTATTCTAGATGCAAGCTCTTATTTGGTTACATGCAAATCTAAAAAGACTGTTATGAAACCAGTTGTCATTTGTGACTATAATAATACAATGGGTGGCGTCGACTTATGCGACCAAGAAATGTCCTAATACCCTACGCTCCGAAAACAACAAGAGAAGTATTATATCAAAATTTTGAAGCAGTTTTTAGATCAATCGTTGTGGAATGCCTATGTACTTTACAAAAAACAAAACCCAACACATAATATAAAGCTTTTGGAATTTCGATTGCGAATGGTTGAAGAAAGTATCCAAAAGTATTCTAATAGAGATAACTGCAGTGGTCCAGGGAGACCGAGTTCTACTCCGAACCCTTTGCGATTGACAGCTCGTCATTTTGCAAGCCACATACCACCTAACCCCATAAAAAGAGAGCCTCGAAGACAGTGTGCTGTTTGCTGTTCAAGAAAAGATGCAATGGAAAAAAATAGCAAAGAAACACGAATCTGGTGCAAAGACTGTGAAGTTGGACTTTGCCTTAAACCCTGTTTCGAACTCTATCATACTAAAATGAATTTCTAAGGTATATTTTCTATCTGTGCTTTATATTTTCTGGAATTTTATGCATTTTACTTTTTTACTATGCAATAAATATAAATTAATTATAATTTTGTTGAAATTTACTAAAAAAAATTTTTTTTGGTGATAACATCTGAAATTGGTTTTTCTGGCAACTTAGTTTCTCATGATAAAATTTTGTATAAAAAATCTTTTCTAGAAAGAAAAAAATGCATTTTTCAATTCTTCAATATATGTAGATTTAAAATATGCAAACAAAAAATTACACAATTTTTGAAGTGATTTCGGTCTATAAATTGAGCAGTCAGAGGGTTAATCAGGAATCAACCCAAAAAAATAGAGTATTGTAACTGTCCCCATGATTGTAACTGAACCGATAATACAACTTTTGACAATAAGATTCAGTGAATAAAGTCAGAACGGTTGATCTAGCAACACTGGCGAAACAAAACGTTGCACATGGGTAACAGCAGGTTTTAACCATCTGCCCTCGCCGTTGTTCAGTTGAGACACATTTGTGCTCCATGTAAGACTAGTTTCACTGAGTGCTTGTTTAGTGCATTGGTTCTTGGCTGAGAACAAGATAATGAACGAACAAAAGTTCAATTTAGAGTTTTGTTTTAAGCTTGGCAAGACTACAAAAGAAACGTATGCAACACTGGTACGTGTTTACGAAGATCAAGCACTGTGTATGATGTGTATGTACGAGTGGTTCACTCGTTTTCGAAAAGCCGGGAAAGTGTTTCTGGCAACCCCCGTAGAGGAAGACTGGCGTGAGTGACAAAAACGTTGAGAAAGTAAGGAAATTAATCACTAGTCAATTAACTGTGCGCATGATAGCTGATGAAGTGTAGATTAACAGTAGATTAACCGTTAACCGTACAGCAAATCCTTACTCAGAATTTAGGGATGATAAAAACGTGTTATCGATATTGACGATGTTCCTAACATCCAACGAAACGTGACGAACCTTTTGATCTCCGTCTCAAAAGAAGACTTTTTGCGAAGTTTCCAGAACATGTATAGCAGATGTCCGTGGTGCATAGTTATGGGAGGTGACTATTTCGAAGGACAGTAAGGTAACTTTCGTTAATATTTCAGCTACGTTAAGAGTACACGGTACGATTCAATTGACGAAAATCGGTCAAAAAATCAAAAAAGAATTTTTTGCCTAAATTATTCCATATACATTTCTCTGTTATCTCACAAAATTTCAGAGCTCTAAATTTAAAAAAATCCAAAGTTATGATAACTAATATGCTCGTCAAAATTCACATTCTGACATCATTCTGCTCTAGCAGACGCACTTTTCATTTTCTAGCCAATTTAATTAATTCTAACACAGTTAAGCAGTTTTGAAATAAAGTGAAGAGATTGTAATTCACTCTTAATGTCTGTTTACATTCGCTGAACTATCATGCGCTCTTTATTCTGCTAATAATTATTTCATATTTTTGAAATATTTAGTTTCGGTTTACCAAAAAAAAGTCTTTTTCAAGACTAATTTATTTTATCGTTATCAGTTTAACAGTTTTTTTGTATATATAAACGTATTCTAATACATCATTTGAATAGTTAAGCATGCCTCGTACGAAGAGGAATAACAAATCAAGTAAATTGAGTATTCAAAAGCGATGGTGCACTGTAACAAAAACTGAAAACAATATGAACATTCAGAGCACACAATTCAAATGTTGCTCAACTCTCAAGTGGTGTTAGCATTTTCAAAAGTGAAAGAGTTTCTATGAAAGAAAAAAGTATACTAGAAGAAGAAAATATTGCTGATACCTATGATGGACCAAGTTATATAATTGTTGACAAAAATGCCCTGTGTGATATTTTCAAGTATACTTTTTGTGGTAGCTGCAACCAGTCAACTTTAAAACTTGAATTTGGACATAAATATGGATTCTCTCATCAATTGAAACTGGTATGCAAAACATGTTCGGAGAAAAAATGGAAGGTTTTACATCTCCAAGACTTGAAAAAAAATCAAATATATCTACACCTTTCGATGTGAATGTTCGTGCTGTTCAAGCATTTCTTTCAATCAGTGGGGGGTCATGCATCGGTTGAAAACTTTTATATGTTTCTCAATATGCATTTGATGTCGAGTAAAACTTTTAAGTAATTTTTTTCTCGAGTAACTCTTGCTTCCCAAACTGTGTTGAACTATGTACATAGCAGCGTTCAAAATGCATACAGCAAATTGGATCAAAATGGGTCAAATACTGTTACTGATATTGCTGTTTCATTTGATGGAACATGCTTGACCCGAGGACACACATCCCAAATCGGTGTTGGCTGTGTAGCCGACACTTTAACAGGATATGTTATTGACTATGAAATTATGAGCAAGTACTGTCCTACATGTATAAGTGCGAAAAATAAATTAGGTGAAACTACAGCTGAATACGACGTTTGGTATTCTGGCCACAAAGATTCCTACCAGATTAACCACATTGGGACATCAGGAGCAATGGAAATGAAGGCTGCAGTTAAAATTTGGTCTCGATCAGAAGCATGTGATTTCCGTTACACAACATTGTTATCTGATGGTGGTGCTAAAAGTCATAAATTCTTAAATAACCTAAAAATATATGGACCAGACGTTGAAATTTTTAAAGAAGAGTGAATTAATCACGTAAGCAAAAGGTTAGGCAACAGCTTATGCAATCTTGTGAAAGATTGGAGAGCTAAAGGTATCACTTTAGGAGGAAAATCTTATGGCAGCCTAACAACGATAAAAAAAACTAACACAGTACTATCAGAAAGCTATTCTGGAAAATAAAGGAGATATTCAGGGCATGAAAAAATCCATATATGCCACGCTTTATCACAGTATCTCGACAGATAAAAATCCAATGCACATGAAATGCCCTCCTGGCAAAGATTCCTGGTGTTTTTTATCGAAGAGCCTTAGCTAAAGGTGAAAAACCTGCACCACATAAATTTAATATTGGAACACCAATAAATCCAGATTATTTGACAGAAATTGTTCCAATATATCAAAGGTTAGCTTCTGATAGCCTTTTGAAAGAATGTGCCAGATGTCTGACTCAGAACAGCAACGAGAGTTTGCATAGCGTGATTTGGAGTAAGTGCTCTAAGGAAACTTCAGCGAAATCACGACATGTAAATATAGCTGTTTCTGAGGTAGTATCAGAGTATAACTTTGGTAGTTTGATATCCTTAAAAGAAATACAAAAGGCCGCTAATTTGTATTTTGGTGAAGAAGCAGTAAAAATTGCTGCCATACGAGATTACAGACGTAAAAAAGAAAGAAATCGCCAAAGTAATCTTGCTTTTCGCATATCACGTCGAAAAGTAAAACTAGCCAATTTGCGAAAAGAAAAATATTCAAAGAAAAAAGAAGGGATTACATAAAGTCCTGGGATTTTTTAAACATAAATGTAAAAAAATATGAAGATGTAAATTAGAATAATTTTAAAATCATCGTAAAATGGGTTCGTATGTTATTTATCGTAATTTTTTTAAAATGTAAGATACTAAAAATTTTAAATTCTAAACATATAAATTTATAATTTTCATATAATAACTTTATAAAACTTTTATCAAGTGCAAATAGTACATACAGTAATTTTTTTAGTAATTTTTTTGCACTTATATATATATTCTTACAGTAAATAAAAACTTTAAATTGATTTAACTCAGAACAAACAAATCGTTTGTTTTCTTTCATTTAAAATGCTAAGGCTTTTTTTCTATTTAATGAAATGTTTTGAATTTTTTTATAGATTACTATTAATATAGGTAACAAAAGTTGGCATGCATTTTTGAATCAAAGCAATACTTATATTTTTAAAAATATTTGAACTTAGAATTTATACGTTTTTTAAGAGTGTTTTCATAAAAATTCATAAAAAATTTTTTTAAGAATTTGAATCATGTTGTCCCCAAACTCATACCAACTTTTGTTGCACATGGTTTGACAAATATGTAAATCAAATTGCTTGTGTTTACGTCAATTATTGTAAGAGGAGTAGCATTTTAAAATTACCTCATAAATTTTAATTTTTTTTAAAAAAAATTAAATGGATTGTTTTTTGTGATACTTTGAGCAAATATTTTGTCTTACGTATTGCATATACATAGGTTACAAGGAAAAAAATTGTAAAAACCATAAAATCAAAGATTTTTGTTTAAATCGTACCGCGTCCTCTTAATGTTACACGACTATCCACCAAACGTTACTGTCAGAGGTACAACCTAGTGCAGATTTAATGTTAATATGCCATTAAAAAAGTTCCCTGTCTTTCTTTTGTATGTGTTTGTTTGTCTGTATAATACACCTTATGTAGTTCTTATTATTCCTGTGATGTGATGTCTGTGACTGTTGTGTGCTGAGCACCATAAACAAAAAATGGTCTTAATCAACCTAAAAAGTCTACTAGCTTCATACATATTCCCAAAATGCACACAAGCAATGGGCTATAATAGTTTCATAGAGTGCCTGCATTCTAATTGGTCCAAATTCATATAGGGGTGTAGCTTTGGGTAGATTTTCTTGCATATAGAGTAATACCTAACTTAACGAATTTCAATTCGAATTAGAATACTTTATATTTTCCTATTAACTTATTCTACTTACTTCACAACAACTCTCCATTTTGTTTTACTTTTTATGTTAGAAACGTGAGAATAGTTTATAAATAAAAATTGTCTATAATTGTTGGCTACACTTATAGACGCTCAACTACTACGTATTCCTGATTTATAACAGCCAAATCAATGTGATCAGCTATCATAACACGAATTACGAAGTGTATTGGAGCATAAATATAATGACTTCTGAGTAAATTCACTTTTAGACTAAATCATCAATTTCAAGATATATGAATCAAATCCAATGGATATGGGAATTAATGCAACCCAGAAAGGAATACTATCCTGTTTAGATCATTCTGTTACATCCATTAATATAATCCGATACAAATTAGTGGTAATTAGGATGTGTATCATTGTTATATCTCGCTTTGTCTTCTGATACAATAACAAATCCATCTAAAGTTTCAGTCTAATTGATCTCTAATAGCAAAGCGTAGTCGGATTGAAATAGCTATTGGGATCCTGTATTTGTTGAATAATTATTTGTCACGTTTCCTAATCAAGTGAGCTTCTACAAAAATAGCGGGCACAGATGTAGCGAAAAGAATGGTTTGATATTAAAGAGAAGATACTTAGTTACTAAAAATAATGTAGAATCCCACTGGTTTTTTGCTATTTTCTTGTTTAATTGGGAACATGATTGCCTATGGATTGCGTCTCAAAAGTTTCTCTAAATTGGACAAATTACTTCTAAAACAGCCAAAATAAAACGGTTTTTATGTTTTAAAATATGAAATGTATATGTATTTTTATATACTGTAAAATCTGGCGTATAACGTGCACTTTTAACACAAAGAATAACATCGAAATTTACTCGCGTTATACGCCGAGTATGAAAATGAGAACTTTAAAAATAAAGAGAGATGAGCACAGTAAACAAAAAATAAATTTCTGCATAGATCAAAACATTGTTTATTTAACATAAATGACATTTCTTATGAAATTACAGAGTTGTAGTTCTAAAAGTATACTGTTTTTTTTTAAAGCTTGAAATAATACCTCGAATAAATTACTTCAAAACTTCAGAGTGCTCATTTCAGGTTCCTTCGTAAAAATGTGCGCGTTATACAGCGAATATACCTAAAAACTAAAAATTGCTGTTTGAAACTATAAATGCGCGTTATATGCCGGATTTTACGGTATATAACAAGATTCCCGTGCGTGCAACGACAAAGGGCTTTGCAAAGAGCTATCTTTATGTTCCTTTTATAGAGAGATTTTTGATTACTAAAGCTTAAAATATTGTCTGTACAATAAATATAATTTTAGCGCCCAATGTTGCATGTTCGACCCCGACTCTAATCGGTAATTTTAAAGAACATGAATACAAATGAGACTTTTTGATCATAATGTACCCTTCTCGTACTGAATTTGTTAAAAAATATTAGTTTCCTTTTTTCGACTCCTAATGTGTTGAAAATAAACAAACCTTATTTTAAAACTCTTTTATTATTCGTATTTAAAAATCTATTAAAGACTTTGTAAAATAAATTAAAGCCCTTTACAACAGACAAGAATCGATTTGTTTTATGGAAGTATAGAGAAATTATGCTTTATAAAATTAAGCTACGAAATTCATGAAACAAAAAGTACTTTAAATCTAAAAAAAACTTACTCAATTGCACTATGTCGGATGTGTAAAAATGTTTCCATCATGAAACGAGTTTTCAAAAATATTAGATATTCGCATTACATTGTGAACTTCCTATCCACTTCAAGGCAGTAAATTTAGACTTTTCTAAATTTGACAGAACTAAATATTCAGTTTCCCCAGAGGAACATAATTTAAGGTGCAACTCAGTTTTGAAAAAGGTTTTAATGATTTTTTTTCTTTACTGTTCAAAAAGAAGCAAGCAAAAATAATTTTAACTTCAATTTCCTTTGATTTTTGTTTAAAAACGTGGTTTATATCAAGGATAAAAACACTAAAAAAACTGTTTTTTCTAAAAGCCTAGTTTTTAATTGCATTTCCTTTTCCTATTATTAGCTTGCTCTTACATTTTTTTTTCTAATTTTGCTAATAATTCTACCTCAAATGCCAGACAATAATTTCCTGTTACATGCGTAGCATCATTGTGATGTAGCAGTAATTAAATTATTTCAGTTTTTACAAACATACTTAAAGTTTTCTTGGTTGAAAATCTTTTAGTGAGCGTGTATTCTTGGAACTTAAAAAGCTAACAACTGGGGATTTAAATTGATAAATGTTTTTGCCCTCTCAATTGTATACAGTGAGAATGACAAAAATGTACTACACGTTGGATTAATTTTAATTAAGAAATAGTAAAATTTATAGCATCCCTTTTAAGAAATGAAAAAAAAATCACAGTTATATAGATTTATTATAAATGAATTAAGAGCAAAAACGTACAATGTATATTCTATAATGTTGTGTTTCCCAACTTTTTTATCTTCGCAGACGGGTCTACGTATGATGTTAATCGGAGCCTTCTAATGGAGGGTGAGGTGGAACGTAGATTGTTTACATTTTACATAGTTCTGATTTAATAATTTCGATTCCTGCGGTTGCTGGCTAGGGACCACTGCTCTAATGAACAGACCTTAGGTAAAGACATACATATGTTAGCTTTTTCACGCTGGCCGCATACATATTTTCACATGGCTATTGCACGCGAGCAGCAAAATGAGGATTAATGGGGGAAGAAGTGCTTCTAGACCAATATTGCATAAAAAAATTTAAAATCTGGAAAATTGATAAAAATATTAAAACTCCTATTTTGCTTTTTTTAATTGTTACCTTTTATATATTTTTTTTTATTTTTGCCACTGCATTTTTCTAAATTGGAAACATTTAAGATACAATCCTTCACAATTTCTGGAACAGTAAACGGTTTCATATAAATACCAATTGTAATGGTCACCCCGTGACTTCCACTGGTGTGGGAGAGTCAGAAGGAAGATTAGCCATAGTCAAAACAACTTCTATTTATTTTCTATTGTGAACAACATTATATTCTATTAACCAAGTTAAGAGATTTAACCGAATATCAAATATGGAAAGCAATAGCGATGTCGATGAGATACGAGAAATTTTTATAAATCGGATCACTTTCGTCCAGGCAATATACCTTCTAATCCAATTTAATTACTAGTTGACAAATCGTCAATCTTTAATATTACACTAAGCAGCTACGAAGTATTCACGCCTCACTCCACGTTTAATCAATTCCATGCAATCCGTTTGCAGTCTAATCTATCTCTCCTACTAACTTGAAAGTTTAATCTTTCTGTACAAGTCTTAATTTATATACTCACATCTTCGGGGAAAGGTTTATAATATAATAATTTTTAAGGCCCCAATATTCTCCAAGAGGATTAGTATTTGGAAGAACGCGGATAGACCCATCCCACAATAAAATAAATAATTTCATAGGGTGCCTTTGTTACCACTGTGACATTACTACTGACAAAACACATTTGTGCTCTGTTGTAAAAATTATTCAAGAAAGCCTTTTTTTTACCTCTTGAAAGAGCTCTGCGAGGAAAAGTTACATTGAACGATTCCTGTTTATTGATATTTTTAAATATAGCACTTTTGTGACAAATCAAAAAATTACTGATCCATGCTCGTTTTTCTCTACAAAATAGTCAACATCCCAATCGTCTTGAAGTAAATGGATTTTTCAGCCATGACCGGGCTACTTAAAAGGGCTAGGTAGGCCGCATGCGACCTCCGGGCCACAAGTTGAGTATAGCTACACTAGAGAGACACTGCGAACCCCCAGAAGTCCGCGGATCACAGTTTAAGAACCGCTGGTCTAGGTCTCCCATCTTCTCTCTCTGCTCTGATTTTTGTAACCGTTACACTGATACACCCTGTACTTTACTATATCATATAATATTATTTACTATTCATTTCTTTATTTCCCAATGCCTGCTTAGATGGAATAATTTTATTTTGTGTGTGTGAGACAGGAATACATTACAAATAAAGACTTAAAAGTCTTTAAAAATATTTCCTTTTCGTTGCATGCTGACCTTTCAAAAACCCAGAAATGATAATTTATCGATAAACATAAGAATGGCTGAAAAGAAGCAAAAACAGATACACTAAAATGGCGCTAGTCTTTTCGTTTCAATCGTTTTTTCTCCATCACATCCGTGCTAACAAAAGGAAAAATAAGTCAATTTATTGTGTTTGTGACTGCACTTTCTTTTCCAGAAATAGCTTTGTGGTCGATACGTGATATACTCTCGGGATTTCAAACTATGAGAGTAAGAATTGCCTCTTGCTTCTATAAACCCACTTTTTCAGCATCTATACATCATTCACCCTTTCTAGCAACAATAGCTTTATTAATCGTAAACTTTGACTTCAGCTTGTTGATATGTTATTATTGTATTATAAGGACGAGTTTATACTTTATGACAGATTAGTGTATTTTAACCCTCTAACCGGATAGCACGGAAAATTCCGTCAATTTAAAGATGCTTCGAAAATAGACTGCACTGATTTTTCTGCCTTCAAGTAACGTTTTCAAAAGCGGATTAGCCGCACTTTTCTGAAATCCTTTCCCCCTTTTAAAAGTTTAACATCTTGAAAGATAATTGGGGACGGTGGAAGCAACACAGCAGGACACTGAGGGGAAGTTTTATGGCTCGCAGGAAACCCCGTGTTTGACCCTGGGGCAATCGTAAAAAATCGAGGGGAAATTTCTTTAGACCCCAGGAAGTGTTTATTCGTTACATCGTATTTTAAAAGTTTTGAAAAGTCCCAACGCATAAGTAAAATATGTTACAATTCCCTTTTGGTTTCATATTAATTTGAAACTGTAACAAGTTGGGGCGTATCAGTACAATCTGCTATTTTATATAGTTAGACAAATTATCTTTTTTTAAGTATTTTCTTTCACTTCATTTTTCTTATTTTAATCAAAGCTTTCAGTTTTTGAAACATGATTATTTTATTATAAGATAGCGAAAAAATTAATAAAACACCAAACTCTAAAATTTGAAATCTTTTCAATTTTCCAACCACTAAAAATGAATAAATTTAAACTTCATCAAATAATTTGAAACATTTTCTTACACTTTGATAAAAATAATAACAAAAAAAAACTAATTAATATTTATTAGGTTTTTTTTTTTTTTAGATTTCAAAGCCCAAGTGTTCAGGGAAGTTTAAGTACAGTGCCTAGTTATATATTGTTAAAATACACCGAATTATATTTGAATTTTAAGTGCTTCAACTTCAGTTTACATCAAAGAGAACATGAATGAAGATTTTCACACATTCTTTTTATAACTTGAATGTTTGAATAAATGGTAATCAAAAATATACGAAAACATTTACAGTAGATATTTATGCATATAAATAAACATAAAAATCAATTTTAAATTCGAGCTATTCAAAAACATTCGAATTATTATTCAAAAATATCTATTTATACAAAATACCTCAACATTTATCTTTTTTAAAGGCTAACTGAATAAGTAATTAAAATCTGGATATTTTTTGAAATCTCGACCGTATAAAGCTAGAAATTTTATGTTAGAAATTCCATTTGAAATTTCGAAAAAAAATGTATCGCGCAGTTAAAAATTATTTACCATAAGTTCTAGCAACTCTTTGAGTATAATATAAATTTCAAATTTTATTATATAGCTTCTTTGGTATTTTTTAATATATTTCGAAGATTTCATACAATTCAGTTGAAAACTGCATGCTATGAGCAAAAAATATACTAAAAAAATTCACGAATATACAATAAAGTTTTACATAGAAGCAAAACTGAGAAGCTAAAGCGTAGGAATGAAAAATTTTGAGTATATCTGAAGTAGTTTTCGAAATATTTATTTTAAAGTTCAGAAAATTTGTGTGCGTCATGTTATACTTAATATTAATTAAATGGTTAAAATAATATGTTAATAATAATCATGTAATCGTTTGGTGACACATTCATATACTAATAAAAATTATAATGGTCATTGATGCGAATGTCAAGAATTTTATGTAATTTTAAATTCAGACATTAAGATATTGATGTAGAAAATATAAAACGACCATCTAAAATACATGAAAAATGCAGTCTGCTATAAAATGATCTTGACAAACAAAATACGGCATTTTCACTTACTATGGCAGAGCCGGCTTAGTCAGGAGCGATCTGGAAAAACAGAGAGGGAACCGCGGTTTTGATGGATGGCGTTCTAGCTTTTAAAGATCTCAGGAAAAAAAATATATATATATATATATATATATATATAAATTACAAATGCAAAAATAAGTCTTGTAATTTTCCATACATTTTTATAACAACGAATTGTGGAATTGGCTTCCAATACATTGTTGTGTTTGACAATATCTAAGGTAACCAACCCTACTTTAGATAGATTTGTACTACTTTTTCGTAACCGTATTCCTTTTAAAATTAATTCGTGCATCCGAAATACACCTTTTGAACCCTTAAAATTTTTTGTAAACTATAACGTTAATTTTAATTTATGCAACTTGTGAAATGTTCATAATTAACCACTTCGGTCTAAACAGTTTACATGAAAAAAAAAGTTTGGACTCCCTCATTCATTAGGGATTTATATAAGATTCTAACATTAAATTTTATTTTTCACCGAATAGGATCGAGTGGAAGTGTATAGTGCTTACACACCACAGGTCTGGGGTTCTATTAACGGACTGCGCAAGGTCGACTCTGCCTTTCATCCCCGCTACATTGGGTCGATAAGTGAGTACCAAGCTTGCTTCGGGTCTTAAACACTGAAGGTCAGACAGAACACCAAATCGGGACATCTGTTCATGCACCTCAGCGTCCAATGGTCACGTGTATTACGATGGGCACAGTAGTTCCTGGCCCTCATGGATTGTTGTGCCACTGAGTTTGAGTCTTAAGTTTGAGGATTACCTCACTTTGGGGATACCCCTTAGATAAACATGTATTTCCACTCATTTGCAATTAAACATTTTTCTTTCAATTACGTTTATTTCAGAAGGAAGTTTGATTTTTCAAATGTATTTGCTTAATAACATGTATATTTGTGTACTATATTAAATACTTGATCAGTCCAAAATTACATGTTTTTAGCTCCTCTAAAAGCTTTTAGGATTTTACAACTGATCTTACAATCCATATACGTTTTATAGTAGTATATTTAAAAATGATAAAGACATTTTTACGACTGTGTGAGCTGTTATGCCTCGTTTATAAATATAAAAAATTGCATTCAGCTACAGTTTTTAAAATGTACGGAAATAAGTGGGGAAATAGGATACTTACATATTATGAATATTTTTGACTGCAGTAAGATATATTTATATTTCAGTTTTTTTACAATTTGAATAGAAGTTGTAAGCCATTTTGCGAATAGTTTGATATTGAGTATAAACCCATAGGCTGTTTAATATTGTAAAGTGTTTTACTTTGATACCAGCACACATTAAAATAAGGCTCATTTGCAGTTATATGATCAGCTTCAGTGATATTTAATTTTTCAAAAATAGTCTACACGCGTACGAAAACATTCTTTCACAACCGCACACCACATCTCATACTATATCTTCCCTACAGCAGGAAATATTTGTGTATACTGAAAAATTTAATACAGGATATATTTCCAAGTGTTAAATTTGTTTTTAAAATTTGGTATGAATACATCGTGGAACTGTCGGTTAACTTCACTGAACCAAATTGTTTTAAGTGTACTGTTTTGAAAGACAAAATTAATTAGGGAGAATTTTTCTCACAATAGAATTTGTAATGACTGAATTTAGTGGAAATGTAGTTATCGATGTGTGACATTTTACCTTGTAATAAAAGAAACAGAAAGATAAGAAATTTAACTAGAGTAGAAAATGGTTAGAAGTACCTGTCATGTGCATTTGAAGAAGTATATCACCCATTAAAATTAAAAATTATTAACTGAATGTGTGTTATGTCCATCACAAATGCCGATGTAGAAAAGATATTTTTATTTAATACAAGGAGTTCGAAAATTCAAAATTCAATCGGAAATTCTCATATTCAAAAATGAATACAGGATGCTTTTTTCTGGTTCAAATCGCAATACCAAAATATTTTTTTTAACTTTTAAAAAATGACAGAAAAATAAATTTTGTTTGAAGAAAATATAACTATTTTTCAACTTTTAACACGCCATTTGTTTCATGTTTTTTTTTATCCTGCGTTTTGTTTTAATTTTACTGTGACTGAATCTATGGGGAAAACGACATAGTAGAACTACGGTTTTCATACAAGATTGCCCAAGGCAACTTAACAGCTAGCTGTAAACGATTGCTATCCTGGTTCTCACTGAACAAAGACGCCGACTAAGTCATAAAATTGTCCCCTTTCGACCTCCCAAGTTTTAAAAGGGGGAAAGAATTTAAGTTTGTTGCATTTTTGAAGGCAATAGTAAAATAAGAGTAAAACGCTTTCGGAATAACTTTTCAGGAGGAAGGTATCCACTTAGAGGGTTAAGCTACATTGATTAGAATATAATTCCATAGAAGTGGACATTACATGAATGTTTACATTTGAATAAAACATGTCTTAACTCTTAATTTTTAACTTCAGGAAAGTGTCAAAAGTTTTGACATT
Organism: Trichonephila clavipes; assembly: GCA_019973935.1. Lineage (NCBI taxonomy): Eukaryota > Metazoa > Arthropoda > Arachnida > Araneae > Nephilidae > Trichonephila > Trichonephila clavipes. The sequence goes on from BMAU01020604.1 coordinate 992,925, forward strand.
TTCATCTTTCTTATTTTTTTCCTTCTTGAAGCATGATTTTAATTCATAGTAAAACATATTTTAAAAATCTTGACTAACACATCGTCATAAAATCTTAGTTGGCAAATTATTATTTTTTTAAAGCGTATTTTTAACTGTAGAAAAATACTGTTTCAAAATCCAATCTTTTTCAATCAAATAGCAGCAGAAGCATCTCTTTAAATAAATATTAAACTTTTCAAAATTAAGCGACGCTAGTACGAAAAGATTTTCCTAAAATTGAAACTCTACTCATTTGTGACAATTATATAAATGCACTATTTTCAGCGTGATTCATTTATACCATAAGAAAATTCCATGCGGTATTTATAATTATATTTCATTTTATTCGGTACTTATATACTCATTGGGAAGTATTAAATAATTTTAATTCAATAAATTGCGAAGCTTATTTATTGGTTATTGGAACTTAACTTTATTATAAAGGGTGTTTTTTTAGAGGTATAGAAGTTTAACTTGCAATAAAACAACGATATATTATTCGATTGACATGAATTTTTTTTATTCGAAAAATAATCTTGGGGCATTACATTTTAAATATGATTTCTGGCACATGACTGCCATGGCTGCCTCAGATGTAGTCCAATCTGGACGTCCAATTTTCGATGACTTTTTCCAACATTTGTGGCCGTATATCGGCAATAACACGGCGAATGTTGTCTTCCAAATGGTCAAGCGTTTGTGGCTTATCCGCATAGACCAATGACTTTACATAGGCCCACAGAAAATAGTCTAGCGGTGTTAAATCACAAGATCTTGGAGGCCAATTCACAGGTCCAAAACGTGAAATTATGCGGTCACCAAACGTGTCTTTCAATAAATCGATTATGGCACGAGCTGTGTGACATGTTGCGCCGTCTTATTGGAACGAACCACAGCTCCTGGACATCATGATTGTTCAATTCAGGAATGAAAAAGTTAGTAATCATGGCTCTATACCGATCACGAATTTAACGTTGTGGCCTTCGTCGTTTTTGAAGAAGGATTCCACCAGCCCATAAAGCGCACCAAACAGTCAGTTTTTCTGGATGTAACGGTGTTTCGACATACACTTGTAGATTAGCTTCACACCAAATGCGGCAGCTTTGTTTGTTGACGTAGCCATTCAACCAGAAGTGCGCTTCATCGCTAAACAAAATTTGCTTATGAAAATCGGGAACAACGGCAATCTCGTTTTGGGCCCATTCGACGAATCTACGCCTTGCTTGATGATCGTTTTGATGAATTGCCAAACCAAACTGAGAATAAATCACTTGACAACTTTTAAATCGGTCGCCATCTTGGAAAGTAATGCAAACTTAAATTTCTATATCTGGAAAAAAACACTATGAGTTAAATTATAACACTAATTATATAGTAACATATCTATAATAGAATTCCGTGTTTCGTTCACCGTTTTTTACTACTGCAGAAAACAGAAAATCAACATCATTAAAGTGGAAAAATGTGTAAACAGTGAATACGTAATATTAAAATGTGTAATAGAAAATTTTTTGAGAAAAACAATGTAAAAAATATTTTCAATTTATTTTAAATTTGTGTGAGTTTCTTAGATACAAGGACAACAATGTTTTTCTATTTTGTTGAGAACTGCCAAAGCATCGATAAAAAGTTTTCATTTATATTGTGACGTCTTACGCGTCTTTTCTTTAACAAGTCCTTTGGGTTCTTTGGGCCAGAATTAATGGCAACTCTTTTCCAACCAAATCCAAGAAACGAGATGTGAAGAAGAAATGCAGATAAACGGACTTTAAATATAGGATCTTAGAGTAAGTGGTATGGCAATGTAAAGGAATGTTAGACTATTGACGTGCGTTGTGGCAGTTGATGATTATTGCAGTTCGTGGTTCAAGATTTAAGTTCTACGTGTCGTGGATAAACACATATTGGTGTTCGACTAGAAGTTAACCGTCAAGCTGCATACCATTGCAGATAAAGACAAGTAGCATTACGGAATAATATAAGGTAGGATTGATTACACTTTATTAGAATTGAGGATTAAGCGGTTCGATTATTGAGATTGGTCTGAATTAGAAATGTAAATATATATATTGTGTGTTGCGTATTGTGTCATCGTAGATTCTCTCATATTAATTATTGTAATTATATTTGTTAAAAGTTTAAGTTGAATATTTTAATAAAGTCATATTAAGATAATGTATGATCCGAGTTCTTTCGCTAACCCTACACCTCTAGCTCACGCTGATACTTCGAGGGATGTACTTCTTAGGGGAGGTACATCACAATATGACTAAAATTAAACTAAGCTCAGTGGAGCAACGGCCCATTGGAAGGCCAAGGCCTCCTCTGCCCTTCTGAGTTTTCATGACCTTGGGAATTGGGGTTTACTAGCAGATGTTCAGATTAGGAGGTCATTCTGATGTGAAACCCCAGTGTTTAGTTCCCAAGAAAACTTGGTACTCATTTATCTACCCACTAAAGGGATAAAAGGCTGAGTCTACCTTGCACAGCCCGTGGTTAGAACACTGGACATGTAGCATGGAAGCGCGATACGCTACCACTCGACCACTGGGATTCCAAATATATGACTATTTCATTTAAATTTTAAATTACTATCTAAAATTGTTAAGGCTGTAGAAATTTTTAAAACACCGTCTGGGGTTCACTTTTGCTCGTAAAATAAGTGTTGCTATTATTACAAATCTGAGTTCTTGACGAGTAAAAAACTTCCAGTTAAATTACTGTTTAAATAATTCCACAGACCTAGGTATTGCCTGCTTGTTTATCAAATGCATAAGCTATTTCTTTTGGTACATAAGATTTCAAGCAAACCACATTGAAACAAGATTTCCTTTGTGATATCCTACACACAGAGGATCCTTATGAGAAAGATATAATAATATTTGAAGGTCATAAATTTTCACAGTCAAGTCAATACTCTGTCTCCGAGAAATGGGTACTCCAGAGATCTTAAGAAAATCCGCATTACATATCTTAAGACATTAGATCAGTGCTTTTCAAACTTTCACTAATTACGCCAAAATGTTCATCATAATTTTCATCGCCCCCTCCATACGATGAGAATACATTCAGTCCATTAATAACGTACTTTGACGCTAAAACTACTATACGACCTTCATTCTAAACGTACAAATTTTCTAGATAAATGTTTAATTTATGTGTATATGTTATTTTAATTAAGAGTATGTATATGTTACTTTTAAATATATATATATATATATATATATATATATATATATATATATATTTTAATTTATTTTTAAATAATAAGATAAATATTATGTTATTCCCCTTTATTATTTTTTAAATTGGAGTAGATTTCAATAAATATGTAACATTATTTTATTTTTTATTATGCCAGAATGTATATTTTTTGTTTTGCTTCCTTTCTTTAAATTAATATTTTTTTTAAATAATATCATATTTTTGAATTTTTAATATGCTCGCTCCCCCTATGTAGAGATAGCATGCTTCTCTAGGGGGTACTCCCCATAGTTTGAGGATAACTGTATTAGATACGTTATTTCCAAAGAGCAATAGCTAATATTATAATTTCAGCTTTGATCAACTGGTTGAGAATATTGAGTAGCATCATTTTGGAGAGAGTCAATATGGTGGATAAATCCATTTCTCATCCAAACTTCGAAGTGAGTATGTCCCGGGACGCTTTTAGGCAAAAGCCGATTATACTAGAACCCAGGCTTTCTGCTGAAGGTGAAGTTGAATCGGTCTTGACACGTCATCAATAACGATTCGAACAATTTTAATCGCCAAATGCTATTCCCGGACAAATTCCCTGAAAAATTGGGAACTTCTAACTATACGCCAGCTGGCAAAGGGTGACAAGACTGCATTATTATATCCTGTTCATGTCTAAGGCCATGTCTAACCCCATACACCAGGGATGGTGAACCAGTGGCACGCGTGCCATCAATGGCACGCGACACAATATTTTGGGCACGCCAGCGAATCAAATTTTTTTTTGCATTTTATTTCAAAATTCTCTCTGATGTATTACAAACGAACGCAAGTGATCTGTCGCAGAACGGCTGGCAGCACGCTCGTTCGTTATTGTCGTGTCTTAGTTACGTCGTGAAACACAATTGCTTAAGATGCAAAATTTTTCTATGCATTGCATAGCCAATTTCGTCGATACAACTGTATTTTAAAGTTTACTTACGATATTTAACTGTTATTTAACATGGCTAGTTCATCAAAAGAACAAAAAGTGTAAGATAGTAAGTGTAAAAGAGAATTTCATTCTTGGTGAATCTAGAAATATTGCATAAGTAAACGCAAGAAAAAGCAGTGTGTGTTTTATGTTCCGGAACAGTGGTATGCAGAGCATCGTCTGTAAAATGGCATTTCGAAACAAATCACATATATTCTTGTTAAAAAAGTGAACCCCACAACAAAAATAATTAATTGCTTAGGAACTATGTGGCAGATGTCTCCAATTCAGCATGCATTCTACTAAAAGATGCTTGCTTCGTTGAATCCTAATATAAGTTATTTGTCATTCAATCTGCAACAACAAAAGTCCCTCTAATGTTACTTTAATTCGAACTACACACCTAACTAAAACATTTACAACTATACATTGCAAAAAGGTATGTTTGTACTAAAAAAAGAGTTTATAGTTGTTAGTATTTAGTTTTAGAATTTTTCCAATAATCACAAGTCAAAATTATGTGACGGTACCTCCATATCTCATTCAACACTTCTTTGGAAAAAATGGCGCGTGGATCCATAAAAGTTCGCAACCCCTGCCATATACTATCATTACTCATTTAGTTGAAAGACTGTAGCCAATTGAGTCCGTTTGTAAATAGGTTTATGATACTGAGAGTCCCGCTCATTTATTTGTTACGGGAAATCCTTTGCCCTAGCATTTTGCAACATATGCTATACATTGCCCACTTTGAAGGGTTGAAGGGGAAAGAAGTCCACTCTTATTTAGTGACCCAGGATCTTAAGAAGTCTTAAGACGTACCTGAGAATGTCTCTATTCTTGATGGACACTAGCATGCAAATTGGCGAAACATAATTTCACTTTACATAGCGCATTGTATATAAAAGAAAAACAAGTTCCAATAAGCATTCAAATGTTAACGACATTTTGAGTTAAAATATGGCATGAATTATTAATATGTAACAACTAAATTGTCATCTTATCAATATGAGGTTTTCCTGCCCATACAGAACACATTTATAAGTGGAATTTTAGTATATATATTTGTATAAGCATTTAAGGTATCCGACTACGTTCGGAACCGTGATTTGAAAAAAGCGCATAAATGGATAATTTTCATGATATTTAGTGTCACTCAGATTAGAATACGTGCATAAAATTGTTTTAAGGACATTTTGACAAAAAAAATACTTAAATATAATATTTTGGCAAACAATTAACTTAGAATAATCTTTTTTTCCAAATGTTCTCGTTTTGTGAAAAATGGTTCAATTATAATAATATTTTACATGTATGTAGCTCAGACATCTCTACACAGGCTCAAAAAGAATATTTGAAAAAAATTCACTTTATTTACAGAGTTACCACTAATTGAAATAATTATTGGCGTTTTTTTTTAAATTGCTCCCCTCTGTTGTCATAAAATATGAATAAACCCACTTCTAAGTTATGTATTTCAAAAATTCTAGTTGAGCCTCTGAACAAAGGTCTGAGCTATATACAGGCAAAATATGATTATAATAGAACCCTTTTTCACAAAAGGAGAATATTTGGAAAAAAAGATTATGCTAAGTTAATTTTTTGCCAAAATATTATCTTTAAGTATATTTTTTGTCAAAATGCCCTTAAAGCAATTTTATGCATCTATTCTAATCTAAGTGACACTAAATTTCATGAAAATTATCCATTTCTGCACTTTGCAAAAACACGGTTCCGAACGTAGTCGGATACCTTAATTCTAAGAATTATTTTATAGTAGTCTATTCATTGATATAGATAAATGTTTGTTTGTGTTAAATTGACTGCATTTTGGAAGTTACGCCTTTGCACATACAGTAAGTCTCCCGTTATGATAGCTATTTCATTGGTAGCACCACCTACATAGTGGTGGCTGTCACTGCCAAATTTATTAATTTTAATTCAATATCTCAGCAGATGCTAAATATTATCTCGAGTACCACAACCAAATTTATACTCAATGGATTATTTACATGCCACATAATCATATGGCATGCGTGTCTATGATTTTTGCACCTAGAAAATCTATCGACTCCAGCCAGGAACGAACAGGCAACTTTGGGCTTACGAGGCTGGAACACTACTCCTAAGCTACCAAGTCAACCAAATAGATAAATGTAAATGAATTATTAAAATATTTGGAAATTATTTCAACACATTTAAATATATTATTAAGACACTTCAATGAAGTATTGCAGTGCTTCTCAAACTTTCAATATTTGCGACCCAATGTTCAATTAGAATTTCCATCGCCTCCCCCTCCCCCCATCTTTCCACTCAATAACAATTTTTTGAATTCAATGATACTATATTTTGATGCTAAAGCTACAACATGATTTTAACCTCTTGTCACTGGTGTATATATAAGTCTCACTCAGTTAAAACGTTAATTGTCCTGGGCGTATATATACGTCGTTCCGAAGTACGATTTCTTCTGTGCACAATAATCCATAAAATTATTCCAAAGGCTTTGGAATGCAATAAAGAAATAAATGCAATAAAGGAAGGAATTACTTATTTTAGATGATTTACTTAGTTATTCCTCCCCTCCCCCTTCCACTACATCATATGCTCCACATAGCGCGTCTACGCGGAAAACGGTGTTATTGGAAAGCGAATTGCGGAACGTTTAATCAGCAATTAAGGGAATGATTATAAATAGTAAAACTTATTAAGATAATTGTTAATTTTTGTGTATAATTATATATTTATGACAAGCCCATGGGATCACTGGTAATTATTAAATTTGCTCTTAACTTAGTGTTGTTGAATTAATTATAAAGTACATCGTGTAGTACTGATAATGTGTAAATGTGTATTTTATTTTATATTATGTCAGAATGTTTTTTTTTGTTTGTTTACTTTCAGTAACTTAATAATTTTTTGAAATAATCTTTTGTTTTCGTCTTTTCAATATGCTCGTGCCTCCCCCCCTTGTTGAGTTATCTCGCCCCCCTCCCAAAGACGGCACACCCCACAGTTTGAGAAACGCTGAAATATTGCATGACATAAATATTATGAAAGAAAATAAAGTTCAAATTTTTAGACGAATCAAACAAGAACAAACAACGGTGTTTGTTGTTAAAGTTACGTTTGCTACCTTAATCCATTATTTGTCTTGGGCTATCCTTATTTTTCTTGACTTAGGAAGCAAATAAATTGGGGAATCCACCGCAAAAGATAAACAAAAATATCCAAACACTACATTTTTACGGCAAACCGATATAGCGCTCTTAAAAGAAAACCTCTTCAACTTTAAGAATGCCACTTCACCGGCGGCAGGCGTTGAATGAAGAGTGTTAGTAACATGGAAACGCCATAAGCCATAATTTTTGTGTTATTTTTTTCTTAGGCGTTCTCTTTTAAAGTATGTTTCGTGGTAACAATTGAGTAGAGGCATGTATCTAGTACTATCTTGCTTCGTGAATTAAGCTATCATCAGTTGCGTTGATGTTCACAGCTGCTTCAAGTTCTCTCGTAATTGATTCCGGAAAGTTTGTTAAATACTAAAGATGTTCCCCTTTTATAAGTGCTAAATACCCAACTTCTCTCGTTGTTAACAGTCCTTTAACTTTTATTAATTAATACAGAGTGTGGTAGATCAAATATTTGATGCAATTAATTGTTTGTTTATAATTTCGATGTAGGCTAGAAAAGAGGTGAGAATTAATCGAAAAGTATAGTGTATCGTATATTGGTGTCGCGAATCCTCGTTCCGAGCCTTCGCAATTTGTCTGAAATTATTATTTTGTAGTGATTAGTTGCAGTTGTGTGGCAACGCAGTTTGTCTCGCGAGAAGCCACGAGAAATGCCATTTTGAGTTAGTTAGTAAATAAAGCTTCTATCTATCAACTACGGTCGGCTCGCTCGTTACTTTAAATGTGGTTTTACTTCTTGGAATTTTTACCTGAACTTGTTACTATTTTGAATTCTAGGAACATCTCACGACTGCTCTCTGCCCGATGTGAATTGAGGTAAGCTTGACTATTTTCTTAATCGAAGTTAAGCCTAAGAATTAATTATTGACATAATTAAATGGCATCCCTGCCGGGATCAGAGAGCGTGAGAGTTTAAGAATATTTGAAATTTAGAAATTTTTGTGAATCAATAATATAAATTAATAATGACCGAAGACGCAGGAATTGTTACAAAAAAGAAACGAGCCGTACTAAGAACCGCTGTAACAAAATGCATTTCGCAGTTAGAAAAAGAATTACAAAAAACTGAACCGGATGATATAGCAGTCGAAGAATTGTTAGAACATTTAGAACAAAAGTTTGAATGTTTAAAGATTGTAGATAAAGAATGTGAACCCCTGTACTCACCTACAGAGATCGATAAAGAAATAGAAGCCGTAGAACAATATTTTGATAAAATCGTAACTTGGCGATTTCGAGCCAAGAAACAACTAGGAAAAAATAATAAATTTAAGTCAGATTCTGACTCATGCAAAACAACTGAAGAATCAAAATTAATAGAACCAATGAAGGTAAAACTACCAAAATTAATTATTCCCAAATTTTATGGTGAAATTAATCAATGACTCTCATTTTGGAACTCTTTTAAAACCGCAATTCATGACAATAATTCTCTAAATTCGATTGACAAATTTACCTATTTAAAGGGTTTGTTAGGTTCTTCTGCTTTAGCGACAGTGGAAGGTTTTGCCATCACGGCAGAAAATTATGCGAAAGCTGTAGAAATATTAAAAGATCGATTTGGAAGAAAAGATGCTATAATCAACTCTCATATGCAAAAATTATTGAGTGTAACTCCGTTAAAACGTTCGGATGATACTAAAGTATTGCGCCAATTTTTTTATATGTGTCAAACGCAAATAAGAAGTTTAGAGTCTTTAGATGTTTCATTTGAAAGTTTTAGTAATGTACTCTGTCCATTAATTTTAAATTGCTTACCCTCTGATTTAGTTCTCGAATTCAATAAAGAAACAGACGGCTCAGAGTATAAACTTGACGAATTATTCAAATTTTTGAATAAACAAATTAGCGCTAGAGAAAGAACTGAATCTTCAATTTCAACCCAATACATTCTGCACAGTCAAAAAATCCAACCTAGCTTCAACCGATTCAAATCTGAAAATTATAAACATAACTCACAAAAAATTAATTCATCGTTTCGAAAGCAACCCTTCCCTGCTCCAACTGCGGCGAATTTTATTGCAAGTTCAAATGAAAAAATGCGAATGAATCATGCCTTTTCTGTAAACACGAGTCACACCAAACCGCGATTTGTCCTTGGGCGAAACAGAAAACTTTAAATGAACGAAAAGATATTTTGATGAAACTGGGTGCTTGTTTTAAATGTCTCCGAATTGCTCGTCATCTATCTCGAGATTGTAAAGTGAAATTAAACAATTTATGTTCTTTATGTGGAAAAAGACACCACGATATATTATGTTTTTCTAGCGATGACTCATCAAAAGAAAATAATGAAAAAAACTTAACTGATGAAAATACTATACATTCCAATAATTCTAAATCAACAGAAGTATTTTTGCAAACATTAATTGTGTTTATAAAAGGGAAAAAAGTAAGAACAATTCTCGATACCGGAAGTCAGAAGAGTTACGTAACTAAATTTATTGCCAAACAACTAAATTTAAAATGCATGGGACAGGAAACAACAGTTCATGGACTCTTTGGGGGAATAGAACGTAATGAAAAACACAAAAAAATATGTTGTGACCTTGAGTGATGTTTTTAATTCCTATTTCTGTGAAGTAGAAGTAATGGATCAAAAAAGAATATGTACACCCATCCCAAAATTAAAGGATTCGGAATTGATTAATGAATTGAAGGAATATGGAATTTTCGTCAGTGACGCTTCCGTGAATGAGAATTGTTGCTTGTTTGAAAGGGAACCAAATGAAATACATATGTTATTAGGGGGCAGACATAATAGGAAATTTGCTAATAGGAGACGAGGTCAAACATTTAAAGGGAGGATTAGTGGCTGTAAACACACATTTGGGCTGGACAGTTATGGGAAAAATGAAAATGGAAAAGGAAAGGCATTCCAATGTGCTTTTGTCTTTACATGTTAGTGACAACTGTATCAAAGATCTTTGGAGTTTAGATGTTCTCGGAATTAAAGATCCTTTTGAGAAAAAGACTAGAATTGAATTAGAAGAGGCTGCTAAAGATCATTTTGCAAGACATGTCACAAGAGATACAGATGGGAGATATGTTGTTAGTTTACCTTGAATTCAAGGTCATCCATTTCTATCAAACTGTAGAAACTTGGCTGAAAGAAGATTGAAAAATTGTGTTAGATCCTTAGAACGTAGCAAGAATTTAGGAAAATATGAAGCAGTTTTTCACAGTTGGCAGAACGAAGATATTATTGAAGAAGTTCAGAACGTTGCAGATAAGAAGAATGAACACTATCTACCGCACCATCCTGTATATAAAGATAATTCCACTACCAAAATTAGACCGGTGTTTGATGGATCGGCGAAAGAAAAGAATTCTTCTTCGATAAATGAATGTCTCGAAAAAGGACCAAATATGGTAGAACTAATTCCAACAATCGTCAATAAATTTCGGCTCCGCAAGTTTGGCATAACAGCAGATATTGAGAAAGCCTTTTTGCAGATAGGTCTTCAAGAAAAGGATAGACCTTTTCTGAGATTTTTGTGGTGGGAGAATGGCGATAAGGAGAAAACCAAGATTTATCAACATAAGAGAGTTGTGTTCGGGATCACTAGCAGTCCTTTTCTTCTTGGAGCGACTCTGGAATATCATTTGAAACAGGTCTCAGGGCATCTGCAACTTACAGCGCAGAAGTTATTAGAATCGTTTTATGTGGATAACTGTTTGACGAGTGTAGATAATGCAGAAGACATAGAAAGATTTATGCTTGAATCTAAAGATATTTTGAGCCTCGCCAAATTCAACCTACGTGGTTGGGTACATACAGGTGTTTCTGAAGCAGAAAAAGGTACTCTATTGGAAGAAAAGAAGAAAGTTCCTGTTTTGGGTTTAATTTGGAAGCCTGACAAAGACACATTATCTGTTAATTGGGAAGAAAACTCGAAAATCAATGAAATTCCAGTAACGAAACGCAAAATACTCTCAGCTGTGCACCGTATCTTTGACCCAATCGGGTTCACTTGTCCTGTTACTTTAGAACCAAAAATATTATTGCAAGAATGTTGGAAATTGGGAGTTTCTTGGGACACAGAATTACCTTTATCAATATGAAGAAAATTCGAAAGATGGAAGGAACATTTAAAATGCTTAAATAATTTAGAAATTCCTAGATGCATATCTAAGGAACTTTCCCCTAACAGTGATTTATCACTGCATGTATTTTGCGATGCAAGTAAGGCCGCCTACGCGAGTTGTGTATTTTTAAGAACTGAAGTTGGTGGAGCAATAACATGTCAACTTGTACAAGCCCGTGCTAGAGTTGCCTCAATAAAACCAATCACTATACCAAGATTAGAGCTTCTTGCATGTACTATTGGATCTAGACTCATAAATACTACGAAGATTGATTTAGGACTGGAGAATGTACCTATTTATTGCTGGTCGGACTCTGTAAATGCTCTTTATTGGATAAAGCGCAAAGAAAATTGGGGCACCTTTGTGAACAACAGGGTACAAGAAATACGTCGATTGACCAACCCCGAAGATTGGAAACATATTCCAGGGATTCTGAATCCAGCTGACCTCCCTTCTAGAGGATGTGGTGTAGTAGAACTTATTGCATCGTTATGGTGGGAGGGTCCAAGTTGGTTGAACAAACCTCGTGAAGAATGGCCATTATCTGAAGCATGCCCGGATCGTGCAACAATTGATTCGGAAAGAAAGAGAACTGTTGCTTCTACAATCAATCATGAACCAAAAGAAATGGATTATCTTTCTGAAATTTCATCGTTTAAGAAGATAATAAGAGTCACAGCATGGATTTATCGATTTTACCATAATCTTAGAAAACAAAGGAATGACAGAGATTTTGGAGAATTAATCACTCAAGAAACGGATGCAGCTGAAAGAAAAGTATTGAAAATAGTACAAAAACAAAGCTTTTCAAACGATACTAAATCATTAGTATCACAAATGCAAACTCTAGTAGATTCGGATGGAATAATCAGAATAAAATCGAAGATAATAATGAGAAAAGACGTTGAATCCATACGCTATCCTATAGTTCTTCCTTCCCGACATCCTATTGTGACGAAGTTGATTATACAAAAGCATATAGAACTTTTACATGCTGGAGTACAAACAGTGATGTCTGCGTTGCGTGAAAATTATTGGATTTTAAAAAGCAGAAAAACTGTCAGGAGAGTGTTGAGTGAATGCATCATCTGCAAAAGATTCACTGTTAGACCTCTCACAACACTTAGTCCACCACTACCTGAGGATAGAGTTAGAGAAGCACAGATTTTTGAAATAACTGGCGTGGACCTATGCGGATCACTTTTTCTAAGAGATCGGACAAAATCCTGGATTTTGCTGTTCACTTGTGCAGTTTTTCGCGCAGTACATATGGAACTCGTTACCTCTTTGTCTACCGAGAGCTTCATACTCGCTCTCAGAAGATTTATTTCACGTAGAGGTCGTTCTTTCACTATTTATTCAGATAATGGGAAGAATTTGGTTGGAACATCTAATGAACTTAAGAACATTGATTGGAAGAAAGTGAAAGATTATGGGAGTTTAAAGAAGATTAATTGGAAATTGAACCCACCTTCCTCACCTTGGTGGGGGGGTTTCTGGGAACGGCTTGTAGGAATGCTAAAAATTATTCTCAGAAGAGTCCTAGGAAAAGCTTGCCTAACTTACGAAGAACTTTATACTGTAGTATGCGACTCTGAAAGTGTGATCAATTCTAGACCATTGACTTATTTGTCAGAAGATCAGGAGGACCTTGTTGCTCTCACACCAGCAATGTTCTTACAAGAAATAAAAGAGAATGGAGTCCCGGATTTAGATCTTATCGATTCGCAGAGAATGAATCGTAGATTTCTTTATCGTCAGAGGATAAGACAAGAATTGAGGAAACGCTTTCGTCTGGAATATCTAGGCCAGTTGAAGAGTTTTTCTAAATCTCGGAAGGAGGACGTTATCAAGGAAAAAGATATTGTACTAATAGGAGATACTAACTCGAAAAGAATTTACTGGCCTCTTGCTAAAGTGATTAAACTTATACCAGGGAGAGACAGAAGAGTTAGAGTAGTAGAAGTGTCAACAAGTAGTGGATCCTTCTTACGACCAATTCAGAGACTATATCCTCTGGAAGTCAGTGGAACTGATATATCTGATTTGCCAGAGCAAATAAAAGAGACACTGAAGGACCGAGTTTGAGTTCCAATACCAGTTAAAGGAACTCAAAGGTGGGAGTGTGTCGCGAATCCTCGTTCCGAGCCTTCGCAATTTGTCTGAAAATATTATTTTGTAGTGATTAGTTGCAGTTGTGTGGCAACGCAGTTTGTCTCGCGAGAAGCCACGAGAAATGCCATTTTGAGTTAGTTAGTAAATAAAGCTTCTATCTATCAACTACGGTCGGCTCGCTCGTTACTTTAAATGTGGTTTTACTTCTTGGAATTTTTACCTGAACTTGTTACTATTTTGAATTCTAGGAACATCTCACGACTGCTCTCTGCCCGATGTGAATTGAGGTAAGCTTGACTATTTTCTTAATCGAAGTTAAGCCTAAGAATTAATTATTGACAATTGGGAACGCTTGCGATCATTTAATGCATTGATGTATTTACAAGTTAAATTACTTTTTCCACCTGGATATTAGAAATATGGCATTGTTTAATTCATTCATATATCACTTCATTATTTTTTCATACATATTGATCAATGTTCTTGAATTATCAAAACGTATTTTTATAAAATAGTTTGTTTAGTCATTTAATGTCATTTCTGTTTTTCTGTGAAGTGTGTTTTCAGTACAAATATTAGAGTACTGAATTTTTCCAGTCAGTTGAAGATTTTTAAACTTTTTTTTTAAAAAATGCATAGTATATTTTTGTGTGTGTGTGAATATCGATGTGCCATATTATTAAATTTTGTATTTGGTTTTTGCGAGAATTTGCCTGAACAGTTTGTTCATTGCAATGCTAACGCAGTTGGTATCTTAAATTAGTACATTGATAAATTTCATTGAGTGAATTAACCTGCTGATAAAAAATATCAGGAGTTTAAACAGCTTCCTACATTTTATACTGAATTTTTAACCCATTGCTATTTCTGTAAAGGGAATATATTCGTTTCCGAGAGAAAATATTTGCTCTTAAATTTAATTTTGACAGAATTTTTCTTTAAAAAAACCTATTCCAGTATGTTTATTCAAGCCATTATTTATATAATATATATAAAGAATTTTATAGATTGTTTTTGTGAAATTAACATTATTATGTAAGATATTTGCAGTTAGTAAAAACTATTTATAATTCAAACATTAGCAAAAAATTCAATTTAGCGAACAATTTGAATTATTTTTCAATTCCTACTATTAGCTCACACTCTCTATATATTTATTTATTGATTTATCTTGGTGGAATATTCAATCGTTAATAAAATACATTTTAAAGCGCTCGATTGAGCTGGAATTTTATATACATGATTATTTTGGATGACAGTACAACAATTTAATTTTATTAATAAAAATTAGTTGATTAAAACTAATCATTTAAAGAATTACAAATACAGCCACGCTGACATCATTTTTGGTGACATAGCGACCCTTTTGGCGACTTGTGTCAAAACTTTAAAATATTTTTATCTCGCATTTTAAAGCATTCAGTTGAACTGAAGTTTCATAAACACGTTTGTTTTGGATGGCAATACGATACTTTCAGGATAATTAATAAAAATTAATTACCACTGAATGTTGTGAGTCTGTCATATGTATATGCATATTAATATTAATTGTAACTATTTATAAAAAGTAACTAAAATAAAATATTTCTTTGTTGATTTAAGTAGGAATTGACTTAATTTTTTTATATTACTTGTTTTATTTGTCAAATGCTACAATTAAATGCCTTCATAACAATCTTCTTTATGAATTAACTCTGCCATGAATTTAATGTGCACTAAAATCTTAGTTATCACCATAAATTGTTAAGCATTATATCCTTGTCTTGGTAAAAGAAAAAATTCTCAAAGGCATGCTCTTGCCTTAAGTAGTACAAAAGCAAAAGTAAGCAATGTAAAAAAAACCCGAATAAACCTCGAATTCGGCTAACGAGAGCCAATGACTGCGAGGAATCCAGAATTCGATGATCGTGGAAAAAGTTTGATTGGTCGAATGACCACAAGGAAGCTACTAGTTTAATTTCCTTTGCCGACGCAATTACTACTCACGTACACACCATTTGTTACTTAGAAATAGTTGATTTGGTTGGTAATAGTTAAGCTGATCTACTTCTTTTCTGAAATGTGGTAAAAAGTAATTGTAATTTTGTTCTAAAATTAGTTCGATAGTTTTCGAATCACTGAAAAGATAACACTAGGCACTCCTTGAAGGTTCGAATTAAGAAAATATAGTCGGACCTCTGCATAACGAAGTCGCTAAATCCCGGAAAAAAGTTCGTTATATACAGGTTCATCTTTTAATATACTTTATAAATCACATAAAAGGAATCTTTTAAATTTCTAACACTATATATTTAAAAAAATATTTATTCACATCTTTTTTTAAATTAATATACTATATGTTTATTTTATATATCTTACCCATCAACACAGAAAGAAAGAAATAACAACTGCAAGGAAAACAAGAAAAAAGAATGTCGAAGAATTCACTATATTTTCCATATTAAGAAAATAATTTTATACTAAAATTAATGAATTTTAAGGACATTTTATAATTTGAAGTATGCAAGTAATGTTACACATACATTAATTTATAATCAGAACACGAGGACAAGGGATAACTTCACTGAGGGTGAAAGAGGATATCAAAGATGTTACTAGTGAACTGGGCAATGGGGTTAAAGGTTGCATTTCTTGGATGAAACGTCCAGAACTCTTATGCTCTTGTCGAGTTAGGATTTAATAAAACCAGTTCAAGATTTATGACCACCATAAAATGAGTTAAAGAGAGTTCATTTTTTTTCAGAAAAATTTTTGAAAAAGAAAGAACAAAAATTGAATCACAAAAGAAAAAGTTCGTTATATAAAAAATGCACTTCGCTATAGAGAGGTTATTTTACGAAGAAAATCGCGAAATGTTCAAGGTTCCAGGAAAAAGTTCGCTGTATAGAAACATTCGCAATATAGAGGTTCGTTATATACAGGTTCGACTGCATATATCCATCCATCGGTGATTCAGAACTTATGAGTAAAAAAACTTTAATTTTCTATCCAACATTTTTAAAAATTGGTTATTAAACAAAATGAATTCGATTTCCTATAACACTCAACAATCCTTTTGAAATGATCGAACAATTTTCTCAAGTTTCTCTTTAGCATTCGTTATCAGTTAAAAATACCTTAATTATATCTTTCAAAGCAGTGGAATATCTTTTCAGTGGGCGTATAATTATTGATTAAAAGATGGAAGAAATTTGTAAATTTGCGTTCATATAATCTCTTTCTCTCTATATAAAAGTTTTTCGTGACGCTGTAATGAATTTGTTTCGTGACATTGCAATAATACCTATGTAGAAGATAAATCATCAAGTTTGCAACCCTTATTTCTCATGTGTTGTATGTGCTGAATTGGCAACCAAGTGTTACGTTTCATGTAATGTTGCTAGTACATCATTGCAAGCTATCGTTGAAAAATATCGCAAAGATTATCTGGACTGCAATCGTTGCGTTAAAAGAAAAGCGCTGTTTCATACTAACGCTTAGTAACATTTAACGGATCTAAATACTCATCTTTCCAAGAAGCTGAAAGAGTTGCAAGTGTATCAAAATCTGAGCACTTTATCAGTGAAGTGTTGGATTTTGCAGTTTCAGTGATGATTTTAACTAAAGAGCATCGCTAAAAACGCATTTTGTGGCAAAAAAAAGAATATAATAATAGAACTATATAATACAAGTAAATTACTTCTTTACAATTTGAGCATTAAGTATGAACTGCTATATAATTAGTACAATTGGTTCAACTAGGGGCTTTTAACTAAGCTTATTTAGCAAATGATACTTTTTTATTTATATGATTCTGTTAAGAAAAATACTGTAGCTTGATGAGTATAAACTGTTGTATAATTTCTACAATGGTACAACTAAAGGGGAAGGGGTATCCTCCTCTATTTATTTATTAAATATTCATTTATGGGGATGTTTTATATATTTATTTCAGCTTATGTCTTTTTAAACCTGCGCTTTGTTTCGTATAACGTCGCCAATATGGTTGCGATAATACATTGGTGCCTTTTAATTCTATAAATTGATTTTAATCAAATGGAATATTTATCTGAATTTCTCCATCGGAGACCATTTAATGTTTTATAGTAAATAATGAAAATGACTTTTTTAAAATTCTCGAAACTTTGCAAAAACCTTTTCTTATTTTTACAAGTTATTCATTTGGTAATGACAAATAATTTACTTTCATTAAAACAATAAACATACTTATAAAAGGTTTAACAAAAATTAAAGTGGTTATATGGAATGGATTGAGAAACATTTGACTTTTAATTAAGCTTACTTAGCAAATTAATATTATTTTAGTTATGTGATTTTGCTAAGATAAATATTGTACCTTGATTAAATAGATAGATTTTAGTTTAAAAAAATCTTGCCATTCCTTTTAGTATTCATCTATATATTGAGCTTAAGTGGCTCGTATTTTTCATAACTTGTACTTTTCCCCATGACATGAAAAAATGTTTCGTAATTTTTGCGCACTGGATGTTATGATAGATTTAGCATTATTCAGGGTACACCACGAGTAGGAAAACGAACAAATTTAGCATATATTTGTTCTAACGTCTCTTTTCAAGACTTGAGACGCTGAATAAGTTCCCAAGTCACCCGAGACGGCATGGTATTGTTGCATTCAAGCAGGAAAAGGGCACAACTGCCTTGCGGGTCACATACATAGATTGAAAGTCTTTTTCCCAACTGTGTTTTAGGCGTGGGGAATGCCCTGATGCATCTAGAGATTAGCCTTCGTGTCCCTGATAACACCTACAATAAATACTGGAGGGTCGGAGATGTTTCTGTTTTTTGATTCTATGTTTTATTGTTCTTAACTGGCTGTTATTTCTTATGTATTTGAGCGGAGTGATTTCACTACAGCGAATGATGTATTGTGATGTAGCTAGAAATGCAAAAATGCTGCTAAACAAGTAATATAAACAAAAAAAATTAAGTCAATTTCTACTTAGATCAACAAAGAAAATTTTATTTTAGCTACTTTTTTTCAAATAGTTACAATTAATATAAATATTTAAATACATATGACAGAATCACAACATTAAGTGGAAGTTAATTTTTATTAATTATCATTTAAATATCGTATTGTCATCCAAAACAATCGTGTATATAAAATTTCAGTTCAAATGAATGCTTTTAAAAGGGAGAAAAAAACCTTTTCAAATTTTGACACAATTCGTCATAATGGTCGCTAAGTCACCGAAAATGATGCCAACGGAGCTGTATTTGTAATTCTTTAAATAATTAGTTTTAATCAATTATTTTTTTATAAATTATAATTAAATTATTGTAATGTCATCCAAAATAATCATGTATACAAAATTTCAGCTCAAGTGAGCGCTTTAAAATGTATTTTATTAACGATTGAAATTTCCACCAAGATAAATAAATAAATAAATATATAGAGAGTGTGAGCTAATAGCAGGAATTGAAAAAGGTCATCAAGTGCTAAGTGGGTGAGTGAGCGAATATTATGTTTATGCACTGTTTAGCTACTCGAGGGCTTTTGGCGACGGACCTCGTAATTTTGAACCATGGTCAAGTAACGAAGACAGCACATGAGCTGGCACTTCCATTTCCTGATTACCACACCACACCCTCGGGAGGGCGTTTGAGCTCTCGACAGATTTAACGCGCATCGCTCCACTACAGGGTTATCAAATGCTACTGCTAAAACTATTTTTTTTTTTTTTTTTTTTTTACAAATGTCTAAAAATGCTGTGTTGATAAGATTCAGCTAAGAATTTTTTTTTCATACACACCGGTGTAAATTTTTTCATCGACCTGGCAAAATCTAGTTGATACTTCTTGAAGGAATTTTTAGTGGAAACACGCACAATAGCTACATGTAAAAATTAGGCATTTTCTTCGTCCTGCTTAAAACACTGGTTTTGTGTTGAACTTAGTGACAAATGTGGTCAATTATATATAAAAAAAAAACTTTAGTCACATAACATTAAATGGCGAATAAAAGTTTTAGTTACACTCTGAGAAAAGTATTATTCAAAAACTTTTTATAATATTAACATTTTAAATCTTATTTCATCCAAGAATTAATTGTAATGATTTTCCCATCAATAATCAACAACGGTATATTCAATATCTATATAACATTTATACATCTATATATTTAAATATATACCTTACTTTTTACAGTATATATAATTATCTGCTTAGATTTTTTTACTGAAAAAGAATGACCACGTTTTTACATGATAATATCTATGCCAATTAATTATTAAAATGTGGAACAATCTCTGCAATATATTTTCTTTATTCCAAGGTACTTGAAGTTCAATTCCAAAGAGAAATTACACGAATTTTAATTTAATTATTTTATTAACAGATAAACCAAGTAATACGAAAAAAACTAGATTAACAATATAAGATAAGACCATAATAAAACATATAATATTCGATTCAATAAAAATGAATCCGCACAAGAATCATCGTTGCCACTGTCCAAAACGAAACGTAAATTCCTTGCCTTCAACAATTTGAATTTACCCACCGTATAAGGAAGATACACTTAAAACTCCCTTTCGTAGGAATTACTTAAAATCTTACTATTTCTAGGAATTCAGTTCAGCTATATTACGTAAGAAACACGTGAATCTGATCCCAATTTATAAAATGGAAAAAGAAAGTGTTAGATAATTACACTACATTACCGTGTTCTGCAATGTTTTCAGTTTAAAACGAGTTTACGAAACAAAGCGATAATAAACACGAAATTTTCTTAAAAGATTGCAGCATACTCTATCTTCTTTCCCACCTGAAAACTTCCTTAACTTTTTTTTTATGTTTCGATAACTTTCTAAAACTAGATTAAAGGTACACGCAAATCACTTTAACGTTTTTGCTTTTATGTCAATGATAACATGTTTACTAATGGGGACACAATGATAAGTGTTGCTTTTTCAGAAGACAAGTTGCTAATTGCATTAGTTTTTTTGTACAACTAAGATTTTTTTTAAAAATCGTGATTAGTCATTGGGCTCATTACACTAAAAAGTGTTGCAGGGGAAAAAAATGTGATTTTAAAAGAATTAAAGAGAAACGGGTGTTGGTTCAAAAATAAAGTTAAATGTATATTTTTCTTTTTTAAATATTCAAAAAGCATTTTAAACAAATGTTTTGTACCTTTCTCTTTGCTATGAAGGACCACAAAGTTAGACCTTGCGTATTAAATATTGCACACCATTAAAGAAAAAGTCCTCCAAGGTTTGAAGATAAACGCCGTAAGTTGTTAAACCGCTAACAAGATACCAGCAGCTTAATTTTAATTCTCTCAGGTATTCAAAGATAAACGTGCTTAATATTTAAAATTTAGAGATTGTTACTCCTTAACAATTTTCAACGGAGATCCAATTATGGAAGAATATTTTTAACGCTCTAATGGCAACAACAAAGTGCATAGACTTAAGTAAAAAAAAATAAATGATGCTATATTTTCTCAAAGGAAATACCTTTATCTTAAAATAAAATAGTTGAATATTGCAGACTTGTTTATTTTTAAGAGAAGTTGGAAACCTCTCTCTAGATATATATACTGACGATGTTAAATTAGCAGTTTTTGATGTACTGTTTCTCAAAATCTGTTATATGTGCATACTTGAAATTTTTCATACAATTAAAGTACACTTTTCTCATTATATTGAAGTGAGCTTTTGGCTAATTTTGAATTTTTTAACAATTTATGAAATATTTTATCAAATATTGCGAAATTCGACCCATTTGTCATATATAAAATTTGTTAGAAAATTATCTTTGAGTTTCTTACAAAAGGCTCATTTCAGTATGTATATTAGCCATCATTATATATATATTATACAAAATGTACATACCTATGAACAGTAGCTTCTCAGAAAAGGTACATCGAACATCAAAATTTACATTTTGAGATAAATTGATTTTAATGTATAGAGTGAGACTTCTAATCCGCTAGTAAATAAAAAAATAATAGGCTCAATTTGCAAAAAAAAATACATGTTTTGGTTTATATTAGACGTTCCATTTTTTAAGCAAAACGAATTACTATGTTTACATTTTTCCCCATTCAAATAGGCGTGACCCAGTTTCAACAATTATTTAAAAATAGGTTTTAAAGGATTTCTAATTATCCTAGATGTTAAGGTAAGGTATTTTTAGAAAGGTTAAAATCTATACAATTTGAAAATGAAAAAATCTTGAACTGTCAAAACAAATAAGATTATAGCTTTCCAACTGCCCGTAAATAATAATCAATGTTTGTTCAAGGACAATACTAACATTTAATTTTTTAATGAATTTGGCACATACTTTTTAATAATTGTTCGGAGAATATAAATTTAATAATTTGTATGAACACAAATATTGCCTTTGATCAAACTATCAAAATATTTTCATCAATCAAAATGAAAATTGAACAACAAAAAGAACCTTACAACCATCAAAAATATTTTTCGTGCAATCTAGTAAAAAAAAAAAATTCAGACAATCAATAAATATATATTTTTTTCTAACCTTAATATTAAAAGAAAATCGAGTTATAAAATAATAAAGATGAATATTTGTAACTTTTGTGTTTTAAACGGGCTATAGCATCTTTATACGTAATCTTATCATTTTAAGCCTTTTTTATGAATAAGAATTATACTTTCAATAATTTCAACCGAATCAATATCACAATTTAGTTGATCCAATTTAGGTGATCTTACGGTAATTAAGTTATTAAGACGGTGCTGCTTAAACTTCCAATATTTGCAACCCAATATTCAATAATAATTTTCATCACGAACTCCCTCCTTTATACAAATAACAATACATTGAATTCAATAATATTATACGTCGACGGTAAAGCTACAATACGACTTTAACCTCGTAAGTGCCATCGGCGTATATATACGTCACTCTCAACCGGTGCATTAAATACGTCAGCTGTATATATACCTCTTTCCGCAGTACAATCTTTCTGTATACTGCTGTCCATAAAACTGTTCCAAAGGTTTTGGAATGCAATGAAAGGACACATTGATAGTGTTTGCGAAGGATTTACTTACATCAGAGGATTTCCTTATTTCTTCCTTTTCTTCGGAATTCTGTGACACAGGGGAGCGAATCCCGTAACATTTAATCGTCAGTTAAGAGATTATTTATAAGTCAAACCAATTATCAATATAAATATAAATTCAATTCCTACTATTAACTCACACTCTATATTTATTTACCTTCGTGGAATTTTCAATCGTTAATAAAATACATTTTAAAGCACTCAATTGAGCTAAAATTTTATATACAGGATTATTTTGGATTTCGGTACAGTAATTTAATTTTAATTAATAAAAATTAATTGTTTAAAACTGATTATTTAAAGAATTACAAATACAGCCACATTGGCATAATTTTTGGCAACTTGAGTCAAAACTTGAAAAAGTTTTTTTTCTCTCTTTTAAAGCATTTAGTTGACTTAAATTTTACATACACGATTGTTTGGGATGACAATACGATACTTTAAGGATAATGAATAAAAATTAATTACCACTTAATGTTGTGATGATGTCATATGTATATACATATTTATATTAATTGTAACTGTTTAATAAAAAAGTATTTAAAATAAAATTTTACATTGATCTAAGTAGGAATTGACTTAATTCTTTTTTTTATATTACTTGTGTGTGTGTGTGTGTGTTTCTGTATATAATTTTATTTATGACTACCCTAAGGAGGTACTAGTAATTATTAAACTTGTTTTTGTCTTAGTATTGTTAAGTTAATTATAAAATACATGTGTGCGGTACTGATACATTTATAAGTGCATTGTATCTTTGTAAATGTTAATTTTATTATTTATTTTATCAGAATGTATTTTGTTTGTTTACTTTCAGCAAATTAATAATTTTAAATAATCTTTTGTTTTCGACTTTTTGGTATACATGTGCTCCCTTCGTAGAGTTATCACATTTCCCTAAGTAGAGTTACAAAACAATATCCTTTTTCTTTTCTCCTCATTATTCACTAATTTAAATAATTAATTCGACAAATTTCACTTTTGAGCTCCATAATACGAAAATACTGACTTATTATAATAAAACTAATTTTTTCATAAATCACACATCACAAAGCAAGAAATCTACATTTGTGGTAATTAGGTTTAAGATTAAAAAGGATTCTATATGTGATTCCCCTTTACCATAGAGTAGTGATTCTCATCCATTGTGTAGTGGCACATTTGTATGTCGCCAATTTTTTAAAGTGTGCCACAATTTTTTAAAAAATATTTTAATTACATTTTAAGAAAAAAAAATAAAATCCGGTACCAAATCATTCGACCGTTTTATAGAAATAAACTAAGAACATTCGTGGTATATTTAACTTATTCTTTCGTGGACAGATGGAAGTGTATTACTCAGAAGTAAAAAATGTTTTAAGCATATTTCGCCAAATTTTGAAATTGTTAAAAGTGTGCCTCAACAAAATGAAGGTTGAGAATTACTGCCATTAAGTAGCAAAGGGAATTATATACATTGCCAATTGTTTTCACTTTATTTCAAGTATCATACAATTTCTTTAAAATAAGACCAAGAACATTTGAAAATAACTCTCCATTTTTTTCTCATTCACCGATGATTTCTCTTAATCTACTATATAGAAATGCTCCCAAATGTTAAAATTCCAAAGAATGGCTTTAGTATTACATCAGTTTAGTCCATTCTATTCAGTACTGTACTTACAACTTCTGTAATAAACAGCCAAATTTTTTTACTTTGTACAACAATGTTCTGAAAAAAATTATTTATGCTTTCATCAATTTTTTCTGTACATTTGTAGGTGAATGAGAGAGTTTTATTTTGAAGCAAAAATAAGAAATCTAATGTGCTTGGTACTAGACGAAGGAAATGAATGTTTCAAAATCTTCGAAACATGTGTTAACTTTTCCAAAGGGAAAAATATATTTGAACTGTCTGATAAATAAAGGAATTTTCCAAAACACGTTTACAACAAAATGTCGCCAGCATTTCAGTTCGATCGTTTCCTAGCCATCACATCCAAGAGAAGTCAAACATAAAACACACAACATGATCTATTTATTCCTTTGAGCCTATTTTGTTTTCTAGGGCTGTTTTGTGGTTGATGTGTAGGGTACTCAAGGGATATATAGTTATGATAGTAAGAGTTGTTTGTTGTTCCTTTATAAACACCCATTGCTTCGTCAATCGTACATTTGGCACTCTTTGTCCCATTTATTATGTTATCAGTGTTATTATATCATAAGTTTTATTTTTATGGTACACAAAACACAAATATGTTGTTTTAAAAACGCCGTATAACTTATAATTTGTTAATGTGTTTTTGAACATAGTAAACAAAACATTGGTTCATTTCATACAAGAGTTTTTAAAAATATCTAGATTAAAGTTATTTTGAGAAGTGATTTTGAATTTTATAATCTTATACATGAAACAATCATAGAAAGAAAAAACACGATCATAATCCTTTTTACTAAATTTGGAACATACTATTACATATGCTTTAAATTATATCTCTTGTTATATATATCAATCTTGCAGATTCAACCGAATTTGGTGGTTCTGTCTTCCTTTTTAATTTTTATTTTTTAATTCTCAAATGAGTATAATATTATTATTAAAAGTTAAAAATGTTCAAGAAATACTGCTTATTTACAGATTGACATAGTCAAAACCATTTATACACTAAGATCACATAATTATGGGTTAATTTTAATTTACAAATTGGTGTGGTGTGATAGTTAGGAGAGGGGGGGTGCCAGCTCAGGTGTCGTCCACGTCACTTGACCATGGTTCAAAATTACGTGGTCCGTCGCCAAAAGCCCTCGTGTAGCTGAACAGTGCGACGTTAATATTCAATCAATCAATCAATTAATTTACAAAAGCTATTATGTATTACAATCTCTAGCATGAGAAAGAACCAATAATGAAAAAGTGATGCTCTTCCTGAAATTATACATGTGTAAACCTCATCAGAGATTTAGAAATTATTTAAAAATTTTAAATCATAGAATTCATTAATTAAGGGAAATAGCACGGTAATGTTAAATTTGGAAAGCAGTGATAAATGCCTGTAAACATTGATCTAATGAGTTAAAATGTTCTTAATCCAATTTGAATTACATCCGGCTTAGCGATATATTTTTTTAGTATTGCCCAAATCTGGGGGTCATGTACAATATATATTTGATTGTTGCGAACGTCGTATGACCTTGA
Source organism: Trichonephila clavipes (assembly GCA_019973935.1). Lineage (NCBI taxonomy): Eukaryota > Metazoa > Arthropoda > Arachnida > Araneae > Nephilidae > Trichonephila > Trichonephila clavipes. Next base: position 1,018,757 of record BMAU01020604.1, read on the forward strand.
AAGCTAATGAAGAACATTAATAACAAAGACATTGCCCAAGGATAGGAAGTGACAATATTTTATAGCAGAATTGCTTTAGCATGACGTGTCATCAAGGATTATGCAAATTCAGACAGAATGTTATCAAAATATTGCTGAGATATTAAAGTTGTAGCCGAATGGTAAACCTCATCCAACCTTAGTTATTTACACAGATAATAGTCGTTCGAATACGGGTAAAGCAAGGAGTGGTATTTTTAGTAGCACTCCTGGGAATGATGTTAAAATCAGCATCAGGAATTCTGACTACTGTTCCGTCTTTAGATAGGAGACCATTGCTATTAGTGGTGCTCTCGATCATACTCTCAACTCTAATAAGGACATTATCTGGATCCTGATAGACAGCAGAAGCTCCATTTAATGTTTGAAGAATTGGCCAAAAATTATGGACAGTACTGGTCTAGATATTATTTCCAAATGGGCTAGACTTGGTCAGAGGAAACTAGTATGTCTCCATTGGATACCCTCGCATGCGGGGGGAACGAGGCAGCTGATGAGCTGGCTGGTAGGGGGGTTGTGATCTCCCTAACCTCAGTTCCTCTGTCTTGAGCCATTTGGAAATTCCTTCACTCCACAGAGCTAAAAGGAATTTTACTGGCGAAATCCTCCTGCTCACCACTGGTACTCAGCTAAGATTCCTGGCCTATCTCTTCTGTGCATGAGTTCCAGGGCACTTCAGACAGCCTTGGCGCACTTTAGAAGCGGTCACCTGCATGGTATGACCTTTGAGCAGCAGGTAAATCTTTTCTTTACCTGTCCCTGCTTCTCCTGCTGCTCATCGTCTGGACTTCTGGGGCATTTCCCTGGAACAGTCGTTTAAAGCTCAAGACCTGATGAGAGACATTATTATGCGGAAAGGTCAAATGGACTTGGCTTTCCTGCTCCAAGGGTATTTGAAACAACAACAAGTTGTATCCAGTAGAAGAACTTGCTATCTGCTGTAGCAAGAGATATAATTCAGCACCAATACTCCAAGGTGTGGTTGTATGTCTCTAAACAACAAAAGCTATGAAGGAAAGCTACCATCGTTCCATACTAACATGAATCCGATGAGACTAAAACCAGATTCATTCCTGAATACTATATGCAATGCCTTTGTGCTTGCAATAATTATAATATCCTTCTACATCACTCTAGAGTAGTTATTTTTAAAATTTCAATTGATATGACTTCCCCCTATGTATAGCCTGACATCGTGAACGCCAAGATTTTGAACACCTCTCCTTGACTACCAACATATGCCTGGGGGATTTAAAGATTCCTCAATAATCTCAAGAAAGCCTCGGCAACTTTTACAGATTTTTTAACACTTCGTTTATTTCCTTTAAGAACACCGTAAATATTTAATTAAAAACATTTCGTTGTATTAATGGTTATGTAGCTGCAAACAATAGAAAAATTGAATAAAGAGGACCCGACACATGAGTTTTAGAAAAATGTTCGATTTTCACTTTTTATATTTTTAAAATGATGTATGGTATGACGAAATACGATAATGAGAATTATTTTTATTTATTTTTTAAATGAAAGAGGCACGCCATATGAGTTCTGCTAAGAGCACCTGTGTTTTCCCTTGCATAAGTTTCTGATGAGCGCAAATCCATATGATGCTCAAGTGGAAAAATTACAGTGTATTTGGATTGGAATATCCAGAATTGTATGAGTACACGTCTTTTGTAGAATTGATCAGTTAATAACACCATATGGTCAGTGATTCCAAAACCTATTAAAAAGCTAAAATTGGGGTAAATATGGCTATTGAGAAGTTCAATATAAGTCATGCAGTAAAATTAATGACCTTAAAACATCGTGATATTGAACCAAATTATAAATGTGCGCCATGTTTCAAAAAATTAGATACGCATAGGATTTGTGAAGCCAAACGAAAACATCTTGAGATCTCAAAAAGGCTAAATTGTTAAAAATACAGAAAAAAAGAAAATTGGAAGGGTGCCTTTTGTAGTAGCAGAGAGTAAAGAAAATGCTTCATGTTTTTCTGGAAAGTACTAAAATAAGTAAATGCTCAAAAATTACAAATTTTTACTTTAAAGCCTGTCTTCCAAAATGTAATATTTTTTACTTAATGTACTAATTCAAAAATTACTTATTATATAATTCTCAAATTTTTAGTGTACACACTTTTAACATGTTTACACATTTTATCCATGGAATTCGATATATTTGGCAAACTTTTTCTTAGATAAGGCCTTTATATCACAGGCAATAACTGTTTTGAATGGTGTTTTTTGACTTCATCGCACGTAAATTTGACGGATATAGAAAATTGTGTTGAGTTTTTATCGAAAGAAATGCCTGTTATTAAAATCGATGACAATTATTTGCTTGCAGAAATTTGAAAACTGGATGTATATTTTAATTCTGATAAATTAGAACAATGGGAAAATTAGCCTGTTGAAATTGATAAAAGATGGGTGGGGAAATATTTAACTATTTCAGAAATAAACTCACTCCATATGAAAATTTAGTTGTTTTTGTCGAATTAACGTTGCACATTCCTGGATCTAATATAGCAGTTGAAAGAGTTTTTTTTAATTGGTAATGCTTTTTGGACAAGTGAGAAATCAAGATTGGATGTTGTTACTTTAGCTGTAGCACATGCCGTAAAGTTCAATATGAAGGATATTTATTGCTCCGAAATTTCCGATTTATTGAAAAATGATATATTTACAAAATATTCATTCAATGGAAAAATACTCGCGCGTTTAAGTAAATAATTAAAAGGAATTCAAGCTTAATTAATGTATTTTTGTTTAAATTAATAAAATGTTTCGTATATTTACGATGTAATTTGTTCTTAAAATTTTCATCCTCCTTTTCTTTGTAAAAAAATAGGTCACCTTACAATCTGCCCAATATTTGTTGCCAACATCTTTAGACAGATTGTCCAGTACAGTAAAGGTGGCACCATGTAGCTAAGTTTTACGTATCTCGACTTGGTCTTTGAACTCAGTAAATTTCTTGAGAACTTAATTAAAACTCAATTGGAAGCGTTTTGACCGTTTTCTAAGATTTGTTGAGCCGTATAATGTTAATACATTGTTTTTAATATAAATTGGTGGTGCGTATGGGCAACATCCTATAAACTGTTCATATTTTTTTTATTTCTTGATAATATCTATTTCACTAAAATTATTTTCTATCCAAGTTTCATCATACCTTTAAAGCATTTTATCAGATTACCTTCTTAAACTTTTGTAAATATGTGCACACACACACACATTCATTAAAATTCTATTATATTTATTTTCTCATAAGAAAAATAAAACATGAAGTTGAGATTAGGCAAACAGCTGAAAAATACACAAAGCTGATGAATAAAATAAATAATATACATGCGCTTATATTATATATTTTAATCTGTTCAACAATATTTTATCAGTTCATCTGATGCTTACTATACTCAACTAAAGTCGAACTCCATGTCGAACCTCTAAAGTCGAACCTCTGTATTGCGAAATTTTCTATAGAGAAAACTTTTTCCAGGAACCAAGAAAATTTCACTATTTTCATCGTAAAATAACCTCCCAATAGCGGAGTGCATTTTCCATATAACAAACTTTTTCTCTTGTCATTTAATTTTTTCCTCCATATTTTTACAGTATCTCTCTGCATTTCAAATTATTCTATTTTTTAACACATTTTATGATAGTCATAAATCTTTCGCTGAGAGCAATGGATTTCTTGGCGTTTCATCCAAGAAGTGCAAATTTTAACCCTTATTGTCCAGTTCACTGGAAACATCTTCGATGTCCCCTTTTACTCTCAGTGCAGTAGTCTCGTGTCCTTTATCTAGTCTCCGTTCATTTGTGGTGTTGACACGAGAACAACATCAGCTGTACTGGTAACTTTGTTTCTAGTAGCTCGAAAATGTCAAAACATAAGTGTTTGAGCATCAAAGTAAAAATTTAATTCTTCAGGAAGTGGATAAATGCGTAAAGAAACTTTCCTTGAAGTCTTTCTTTTTTGTTTTCTTTTTTGTTCTTTTTTTATTGGTAAGGCATAAAGTAAATTGAAGATGATCTTCTGTACAGCAAATTTTAAATAAAATGAACTTTTTTTCGGGATTTAGCGACTTCAGTATATAGAGGTTCGACTGTATTTTCAAAGAAAAAAAAGTATCGTCCTTTATATTTTGAATAAAATAGTAGGAAAAAATAAATAAACACCAAAGTCTGTCGGAAAACTTAAATATTCTTTATCGTTATATATTTGTATATTTATTTTGCCTTACATTTAATTTTATTTCATTTGCCTTTAAACCAAAGTAAATTCGATGAATCTACCACCAACATAAAAAATAATTCTACTTCAGTGTAATATATATTCTTACAACAAAGTCATACATAATACACACACAAACTAGAAAAATCGATCCATCTTTTGAGTTGGCACTTCATCGCTGAAAGGCGCTGAATGAAGTGTTTAAGTTACACGTAAACTTCAAGTTATTATTTTTTTCCCTCTTAACTTTATTCTTTTTAAAGCGCATTTTCTGGAAACAATTGAGCCAAGGCAGATGTTTAAAAATATCTTACTTTCAGAATCAAACTATCGTCAGTAGCAATTTTCACATCTGTTCCACGTTCTTTTCAAACGATTTGGGAAAGTTTGTTGAATATCCAGGCAAAGATGTGTTCTTATTATAAGTATCCACTTAATAAAATTATTTAAGTTGGTTTCTTAACTTTTGCTTTGACTGTCGTTGTGCGTGTGGGAAACAATATTAAAGGTTGTAAATTGTTTGATACTTTTAATGAAATATTTTGTAAATTATTATCAAGTAAAATAATAAACAAAACAAGCAATATTAAAAAAACAATTAAAGTCAATTCCTTCTTGAGTCAACTAAGAAAAATTTTATTTTAGTTATTTTGTATTAAATAATTACAATTAATATAAATATGTATATATATATGACAGAATCACAATGTTAAGTGGCAAAATAGAAATCCATTTTCCATTCTATATATGGAGTTGGACTATTATTTTTGTTTGTTACTATTTATTCGTTAATTAAATTGAAATATTCCAATAAGATAGTATAGTAAAAATAAATCATATTCTATTCATTCAGAAATCATATTAGGCCATCCCAGTTGAGTTTCGAACCCACGACCTTTGGTTATAAATGAAACGTGCTATCCACTGCGCTACTGAGAGCCGGCAAGCGCTTTTCCTTTTTTTTTTTGGTGTTGGATTATTATTTTCGTTACTTTTTTTCATTAATTAAAGAGAATTCATGAATTAATATTTGAAAACACTGTACTAACATAGAGTGTCATCCACTACAAGTTTAAAAAATGTATTTTGCTTGAGTGGATAGATAAAAAGTATTTTATGAACCATTGAAAATTTGAACAAGATAGTTTTATTCTCTACAAACTAGAGATAACAACCAACATTCACATTCGAAAAATACATAGACAGTAGAAAAATCACACAATGAAGGACACATGAGCAACCGAGATTAAAAATTATAAAATGGATGCTACAGTATTATAAACATTGCTGACTTAGGACAGCTAATATATAAAATAATTTATATAAAAGTGGGGTTGAACATGTTTTTTTGGCCAGCCAACTTTCCCTCTTTATGTAAATAATACTGAGCAAACACCTATTGAAAGTAATAGATAGGAATATCTAAATCCATTACAAGATAGAGGTAACTTACCTAAAAATTGCATTTAAAAATGCAGAGCCCACGCTAAATCTGAGTGCAATAAATAAGTTATTGCCAGATTCTGGACCCTAATGCAGATTTAAATCATGTGAATGGCTGAAATGTAGCACTCAACGGAAGTGCAAAAAGAATAGAAATAAAAATTAATAAGAGAGTTAAATTACCATAACTGTAGTAACACTAGAGTATATATGAATAAAATAATAATAAGTAATTTTATCTAATATTAGAATATGAAGGTAACTATAACTATGAAATATGTAAGTTTATAGTAATAAACTATTATCAATCTCAAAATATTTTATCCTTACTATTTTGAAAAGCTTTATTCATATACGTATTAATAAAATTAATCGGGTATTTCTGATTTAAGCAATATTTAGTAAAATATTTGTAGTTATTTATTATTTCTGATTTTTTTGACACCAGAAATGTATTGTGTTGTATATAATTAATAAAAATATTTCTGAATATAGAAACATGTACATTACTCTCCCAATGAGGACTTTTTATAATATTGAAATTAAAATCTTCTCTTTTATCATAAGTATTAGAAACTATTACATTATTTTTTAATTTGATATGTATGTCAGGAAACTTGCTTCATTGTTGTTACTGTTTGTCTGTATTAAACTAAGATATTATGGATAAAAATTAATGTTAGGTATAAAATTGACTTGTTTGCCCAAAACGATTATGTCATCTGTATAACGATAAATATAATATTAATGTAACTACTTTCAAAATAGAGTAAGTATAAATTGACAAGACTGTTGCTTGCAGGGCCACCTTGTGGCAAACCTTTAATCTGCAGATAATAGTTACCCTTATGAAATATATAGTTCTCTTTAAGTACTAACCTAAGTAGGGAACTAAATCTATCATAATTAACATTATTAAATAAATTATCTTTATGTAAATTTACAAGTTTATTAATCAAATCATCAATATTAATAGAGTTAAAAAGATCTTCAAAATCTAAACTATAGACTGAATAAATCTTTTTATCTTTCATTTGTTCAATAAGTGACTTGCTATTTTTAAGAATGGCTGTGGACTTAAGATTATTTATTGTATCGTGTAATATTTCATGGAGAATTTTGCCTGTTTTGCTAATATATGTATTAAATCCATTTGTAACTGTCCTAAATTTGACTGGGTCTTTATGAAATTTGGGAGTAAGAAATATATGTGGAAATTTAAAATTATTGTTAATTTGAATTCTTCATTGTTTATGAAAAGCCAAAATTCGATTATTAATTTCTCCATCAAAAACAGATGACTTAATAAAAGCTGTATTATTATCAAAATAATTGTTGATCATTAAATTATAATAGTATTTACTTATGAAGGCAAAATTTCCTGGCACTTTATCAACATATACTATAAGAAATTTATTATGCAATTTTTTAATCTGATTTTTAATATTATTAAAAAAGACTTTATTATCTGTACCAAAGTTATATTTATTAAGCTGCTGTGTAGTATTTCCTTTGAATTCTGTGCCTCTATAGACATACTGTATTTAATAGCTATTTTGTATATAAATTGCTCAATGTCCTTATATAATTGATTTTCCATAATTTTATTGTTATTCGAAAATATTAATCTAAAACCATTACCTTTATTCATTATGTTTCTAAGATTATTGTCTTTTACAATATATTGAGGTCACCAGTAGCAACATGTTTGTGATGTTTATCAATGAATTATTTAAATTCATTACATTTACATATTAAGTTATCTTGCTTTATAGGCACATTATAAAAAATTGATCTACCTATTTTTTATTGTATTTAAGGGCTTTTTTTTATTCTAAATTTTTAAATAAAGGCTTCATAAGTCTGATTTAACGCGTAATATCGGATTCAATAAATATATTCGAAATTTTATAATTTTTCTGTGAAAGGAAATAATTTTAAATATATATATTAAAAAGTTGACATTCAAAATATGAATTTATTTATATAATGAAAAAATTTGTCTGTTACGTAAGAAAAATTTCCGTTAAAAAATCTAAAAATAACTTATATGACAACCTTCTAAGCACCTTTTTTGAAATTTATAAATTTTGAACTAATAAACACATTTTTATTTGAAATGGGGCATAAAACTAGGAATTCAAATACAATTTCCACAAAATTAAAAATAATTCTGGATATAATGGGAATCTTAAGTAAAATTTTAGTGAAAAATTGCAGTTACGTTAAACCTTGTATTGAAAATTCTAATCAATATACTTGAATAATATTTATATAGTACATAAATAACATCATTATCTGTGCTTAAAGCTATAAGATTCGTAATACTTTTCAAAGTTTTTGAAATATGTTATTTTTGTATGCAAGAACTCAATTTTCTACAAGAAACTAATACTATTTATTTTCTCACAAAAGTGCAATAAAATACATAAATATACACAGAGATTAGATAATAGTCTAGACTGCAGATAAAACTAAATTAACCATTTTCTGAAAATTTGAATTCAATATCTTAAAAATGAAACGTGCAATAAGCTTTATCGTGAAGCAAACTATTGAAAACACACAGTTTTTCAGAAAATGCATTTAAAGATTTTAATACAATATAAAAAAATTTTCTACTAATTGTGCATTTTTTAAACTTACCATATTTATATCTCAAGTTATTTTTAGCTTCATGTTCAATTATTCGGACTTTTTTTACCCTTTCTCTGTTTTCTGGAGAATTTTATGGACTAAAACAGTTGTCATTTTTAGTGAAATTTTATTGAAAAATTGCAGTTACGATCTTTTACACAAAATTCTAATGAATGTATTCAAATAATATTCTTACAGTACATAAATAAAATCTTTATATGTATTAGTAATTAAAAGATTTGTAATACTTTTGAAAAATTTTCTAAATATGCCAAATTTTAGTCAAAAACTTGATTTTTCAAAAATCAATGATTTTTTTTCCATAAAAAATCAATATAGTACATAAACGTACACAGATACTACATTATGATTCATAAAACAGATAGAACTAAATAATACATATTCTAAATATTTCAAATCAATATCTTAAAAATATTTTGTGTAGGGATCTCCTTCCAGTTTTATTAAATCCATTTCCGGTTTACTATATATATTAGGTTGGGGGAAAAGAAATCCACTATTTCCTCGGTAGATGGCTGTAGTGTCGATATCTCGTGAAGTATCGATCAAACAATTTCAAATTTATGCTCGTTGTCAAGGTGATATTTCACACAAAAAAATTATTTTGCTGTTTTTAGTTCGGTCCAATCAGTTGTGAGTTATAGGGTGTTAAAAATGGAAAACAACAAAGAGAAAATTCGGTACGTTTTACTGTTTTTCTTTGATAAATGCTAAAATACAAGCCAGGTGGCTGAAATTGTTAATGTGTTTATGGTGCCGATACTGTAACAGCTAAATATGTGCAATTTTGTTTTCGCCGATTCCGTTCAAGCATTTTTGGTGTTAAAGTTGCCCCGCACCCATCATCAAAAATTTCGATAAAATCAGAGAAATAATCGAAGTTGACCCGCATGTTAGTAGTCGTTGCATCGCCCAGGAGCTAAAGATCGACCATAAAACAGTTTTAAGCCATTTGACCAAACTTGGATTAAAAAAGATGATCGATGTTTGGGTGCCACACAAATTAACAACAAAAGTATGATTAATCGAGTTTTCATCTGTAAAGCCAAGGCCAAACGGAATGAAATCCACCCATTTCTTAAGCGGATGGTGACTGGGGATGAGAAATGGGTCACATACGACAATACTGTGGGAAAATGATCGTGGACAAAGCATCAGAAAAGGTAGCCAAACCAGGACTAACATCCAGGAAGGTTCTACTGTGTACTTGGTGAGACTGGAAAGAAATCATTTATTATGAGTTGCTTCCGTAGAGCCAAACACTAAATTCAGATATCTGCTGTCAACAACTGGATTGATTGAAACTAGTGACTGACCAGAATTGGCCATCAGAAGAGGTGTTGTGTTCCATCAGGACAACACCATGTCCGTAGTGACTCGCCAGAAACTCTGTGAGCTTGGATGGAAAGTTTTAATGCATTGCCCATATAGTCCGGACTTAGCACCAAACGATTACCACCTTTTTCTCGCATTGTAAAACTTCCAGAATGATAAGAAATTGGGATCAAGAGAAGATTGTGAAAATTGATTACTATAGTTTTTCACCAATAAAGGCCAAGACTTCTATGAGAGAGGCAATATGAAGCTACCTTTCAAATGGCAACAAATTATACAACAAAACAGTACATATTTGACCCAATCAGACAATCCGAGACATTATAAATAAAGTTTTGAATTTCATGCAAAAATAATGGATTTCTTTTCCCCCAACCTATTAGAATCAATTTGCGTCTTAATATAGTAGAAACAAAAATAGAGTGTTCTTGGAATCTTAAATGTATGCGCTATAAGATAAAAACGTAAGAGGAATTTTGAAAATTTCCACCCAAACGGTGAATTCTGGGTAGTTACATATTCTTAACTGCGTTAAACGTCATTTACGCAGTGTTTGTTGCAGGTGTATTAATTGTTAGAAAGCGTTGTTTTTTCAGCGTTCCCGTAAGTATCGAAGGCCTTCGAAACAATTATCTTAATTATTAAGTAATTTAACAGTAATTGCACATTATTTTTAGCCACTTGCACATTTTATTGCAGATTTGTAATTAAATGTAATCTTATTTATGTATTTAATTTTCATTGAAAACCTGTACATGTATTCTATCTAAAATCGGTCAAATAAGATAAATTATAATCATATTAACCCTCTAACTGGATACCTTCCTTCTGAAAAGTTATTCCGAAAGCGTTTAACTCTTATTTTGCGATTCCCTTCAAAAATGCAACAGACTTTTTTCCTTTCCCCTTTTAGAACTTGGGAGGTCGAACGGGGAAAATTTTACGACCCAGTTCAGTCCCTTTTGAAAAGTAAGAACCAAGAGATCAATCGTTTACAGCTAGCTGTTAAGTTGCCTTGGGCAATCTTCTTTGAAAGCGTAGATATCCTCTCTTGATCAATCCTCTTTGAAAGATACGGTGTTTCTTTCTCCTATATGTTCAGTCACAGTAAAATTAAAAACGAAATGAAAGGTAAAAAAAAGAGGACAAAATGAAATAAATAGTATGTTAGAAGTTGAAAAATAATTATATTTTCTTCAAAGAAAATTTATTTTTTTCTGTCATTTTTTAAAATTAAAGTATATATATATATATATATATATATTTTATATATATATATATATATATATATATATATATATATATTTGGTATTGCGATTTGAACCAGAAAAAAGCATCCTGTATTCATTTTTGAATATGAGAGTAAGAAAACGCGCTCACTTTCCTGTTTTTAAAAAAGTAATGAGGTAAAAAGAGCAAAGGCCCTATCTCATTTTTAAACAATAACACAATAAATATTACATACAATGATTATATTTATGAAATAAAACCGATCTTTCTCTATTCAGTTATATTTTTAATTTCAAATAGCATAAAAAAGGATTTCAATAATTTTAATTTATTTTAATTAAAATCATATAAAAGATATTTTTATGTTAACTGAATATTTTTCGGAAAAAATTTAAATTTTCCTTCCTAGTGTCCTCTTTTTCGAACTTCTTGTATTAAATAAAAATTCCTTTTCTACATCGGCATTTGTGATGGACATAACACACATTCAGTCAATAATTTTTAATTTTAATGGGGGATATACTTCTTCAAATGCGCATGACAGTACTTCTAACCATTTTCTACTCAAGTTAAATTTCTTATCTTTCTGTTTCTTTTATTACAAGGAAAAATGTCACACATCGATAACTACATTTTCACACAATTCTGTCATTACAAATTCTATTGTGAGAAAAGTTCTCTCTAATTATAATCTTGTCTTTCAAAACAGTACACTTAAAACAATTTTGTTCAGTGAAGTTAACCGACAGTTCCACAATGTATTCATACCAAATTTTAAAAAAACAAATTTAACACTTGGAAATGTATCCTGTATTAAATTTTTCAGTATACACAAATATTTCCTGCTGTAGGGAAGATATAGTATGAGAGAGATGTGGTGTGCGGTTGTGAAAGAATGTTTTCGTACGTGTAGACTATTTTTTAAAATTTAAATATCACTGAAGCTGATCATATAACTGCAAATGAGCCTTATTTTAATGTGTGCTGGTATCAAAGTAAAACACTTTACAATATTAAACAGCCTATGGGTTTATACTCAATATCAAACTATTCGCAAAATGGATTACAACTTCTATTCAAATTGTAAAGAAACTGAAATATAAATATATCTTACTGCAGTCAAAAATATTCATAATATGTAAGTATCCTGTTGCTCCACTTATTTCTGTACATTTTAAAAACTGTAGCTGAATGCAATTTTTTATATTTATAAACGAGGCATAACAGCTCACACAGTCGTAAAAACGACCTTATCATTTTTAAATATACTACTATAAAACGTATATGGATTGTAAGATCAGTTGTAAAATCCTAAAAGCTTTTAGAGGAGCTAAAAACATGTAATTTTGGACTGATCAAATTTTTAATATAATACACACAAATATACATGTTATTAAGCAAATACATTTGAAAAATTAAACTTCCTTCTGAAATAAACGTAATTGAAAGAAAAATGTTTAATTGCAAATGAGTGGAAATACATGTTTATCTAAGGGGTATCCCCAAAGTGAGGCAATCCTCAAACTTAAGACTCAAACTCAGAAGCACAACAATCCATGAGGGACTGGAACTACTGTGCCCATCATAATACACGTGACCATTGGACGCAAAGGTGCATGAACAGATGTCCCGATTTGGTGGTCTGTCTGAAGAGAGACCTTCAGTGTTTAAGACCCGAAGCAAACTTGGTACTCATTTATCGACCCAATGTAGCGGGGATAAAAGGCAGAGTCGACCTTGCGCAGCCCGTTAATAGAACCCCAGACCTGTGGTGTGGAAGCACTATACACTTCCACTCAATCCTATTCGGTGAAAAATAAAATTTAATGTTAGAATCTTATATAAATCCCTAATGAATGAGGGAGTCCAAACTTTTTTTTTCATGTAAACTGTTTAGACGGAAATGGTTAATTATGAACATTTCACAAGTTGCATAAATTAAAATTAACCGTTATAGTTAACATAAATTTTTAAGGGTACAAAAGGTGTATTTCGGCTGCACGAATTAATTTTAAAAGGAATACGGTTACGAAAAGTAGTACAAATCTATCTAAAGTAGGGTTGGTTACCTTAGATATTGTCAAACACAACAATGTATTGGAAGCCAATTCCACAATTCGTTGTTATAAAAATGTATGGAAAATTACAAGATTTATTTTTGCATTTGTAATTTATATATATATATATAACTTTTCCTGGGAGTTTTAAAAGCTAGAGCGGCATCCATCAAAACCGCGGTTCTCTCTCTGTTTTTCCAGATCGCCCCTGACTAAGCCGGCTCTGCCATAGTAAGTGAAAATGCCGGATTTTGTTTGTTAAAATCATTTTATAGCAGACTGCAGTTTTCATGTATTTTAGATGGTCGTTTTATATTTTCTACATCAATATCTTAATGTCTGAATTTAAAATTACATAAAATTCTTGGCATTCGCATCAATGACCATTATAATTTTTATTAGTATATGAATGTGTCATCAAACGATTACATGACTAATATTAACACACACACACACATTATTTTAACCATTTAATTGATATCAAGTATAACATAACGCACACAAATTTTCTAATCTTTAAAATAAATATTTCGAAAACTACTTCAGATATACTCAAAATTTTTTATTCCTACGCTTTAGCTTCTCAGTTTTGCTTCTCTATGTAAGAATTTATTGTAATTGTATATTCATCAATTTTTTTAGTATATTTTTTGCTCTTAGCATGCGGTTTTCAACCGAATTGTATGAAATCTTCGAAATATATTAAATGAATGATTGAATATTAACGTCGCACTGTTCAGCTACACGAGGGCTTTTGGCGAAGGACCACGTAATTTTGAACCATGGTCAAGTGACATGGACGACACCTGAGCTGGCACCCCCTCTCCTAACTACCCCACCACACCAACGGGAGGACGTTTCAGCTCTCGACAGATTTAACGTGCATCGCTGCCCTACACGGCGGGTCTTTAGTGGTACTGGGCTCGAACTCGTGACAAAGCAAGCCACGTTCCGATACCTATACCACTCGGCTACCGCGGCCGAAATATATTAAAAGATACCAAAGAAGCTATATAATAAAATTTGAAATTTTTATTATACTCAAACAATTGCTAAAACTTATGGTAAATAATTTTTAACTGCGCGATGCATTTTTTTTCGAAATTTCAAATGGAATTTCTAACATAAAATTTCTAGCTTTATAAGGTCCAGATTTCAAAACATATCCAGATTTTAATTACTTATTCAGTTAGCCTTTAAAAAAGATAAATGTTGAGGTATTTTGTATAAATAGATACTTTTGAACAATATATAATTCGAATGTTTTTCAATAGCTCGAATTTAAAATTGATTTTTATGTTTATTTATATGCATAAATGTCTACTGTAAATGTTTCCGTATATTTTTGATTACCATTTATTCAAACATTCAAGTTATAAAAAAAAATGTGTGAAAATCTTCATTCATGTTGTCTTTGATGTAAACTGAAGTTCAAGCACTTAAAATTCAAATATAATTCGGTGTATTTTAACAATATATAACCAGGCACTGTACTTAAACTTCCCTGAACACTTAGGCTTTGAGATCTAAAAAAAAAAAAAAAAACTAATAAATCTTAATTAGTTTTTTTCGTTATTATTTTTATCAAAGTGTAAGAAAAATGTTTCAAATGATTTGATGAAGTTTAAATTTATTCATTTTTAGTGGTTGGAAAATTGAAAAGGTTCCAAATTTTAAAGAGTTTGATGTTTTATTATTTTTTTCGGTATCTTATAATAAAATAATCATGTTTCAAAACTGAAAGCTTTGAATAAGAAAAATGAAGCGAAAGAGAATATACTTAAAAAAAGATATATAATTTGTCTAACTATATAAAATAGCAGATTGCCCTGACACGCCCCAACTTGTTACAGTTTGAAATTAATATGAAACCAAAAGGGAATTGTAACATATTTTACTTATGCGTTGGGACTTTTGGAAACTTTTAAAATACAAGCTAGCAAAGAAACATTTATTGGGTTGTAAAGAAATTTCTCCCCGATTTTTTACGATTGGGAGGGGGGTCAAAACACGGGGTTCCCTGCGAGCCATAAAACTCCTGCTGTGTTGCTTCCTCCGTCCCTCATTATCTTTCAAGATGTTAAACCTTTAAAGGGGGAAAGGATTTCAGAAAAGTGCGGCTAATCCGCTTTTGAAAACGTTACTTGAAGGCAGAAAAATCCGTGCAGTCCATTTTCGAAGCCTCTCTAGTAGGGCGGAAAAATCCGTTCTGTCCAGTTGGAGGGTTAATTGTGATTTAGAATCCACTAGGAATGTAAACATGGAATGTGTCAATTCATTTCCGATTTATTCATTAATTTTAAAAACGACTGTTGCTTTTGTTATTCCATATTAGAACAACGCTTATTTTACCGAGCATATTTCGTAGCTTGATATACTATTACACCTAATAATCCAGTACGATAACATTAAATTCGACATAGATTAGCGATAATTATAAGGAATTGTAGAGTTGATTTGCAGTACATATCCCTTTCGAGGCGGAACTAATTGTGCACTATCTAGCTTTAATCGCACAAAGAATTGTCGTGATTTGATTTTTAATCGATTTATTTTGACTACGAACAAACCACATTATAGGTAAAATTTTAGTCATTCCATTTTTTCTTATTTCTCTATAATATTATGTTATTAAGATGGGAAATCAGTATACAATTTATTATTTCTTGCATTGCGAGCGACTCCCCCTGAAGTCACTCCCTCATCGTCCTGCCTACTTAAGGGTGACGGAGGAAACAAAGCATGACCAGAAACTTCCATAATAATTCTTATTTATTATTATTCAAGCACACTAATCAACTTAAAGTTAAACCACAAGAGGAAGCCCTAGGAATGATATAACAGAGCAATAAATCTAAATGAATAAGCGCAAGTAAACAGTTCAATTTAACCTAATCTGACTCAGACTTTAAATTCTCAATCCACTAATTTTGTATATTGCCAACTCCGTTCTTAACCCACGTTTTGTATATCAATTAAGTCTCACCTTCGTTACGCTGCAACACATTCTCCGCTCCTTCTCCCCAACTACAATTACCAAACTCTGTGACTTTATATACTCTAACTAATCTACATATCAGGGTTTCTTCTTGAGGGGGATATCTGTGAATTAACGCGAATGCTGGCCCAAAGATTCTCCAAGAAGATTAGGGAGAAGGTCGCGTAAAGACCCGTCACACTATGTATGTGTTAAGTGACCTTTTTGTCCTCTTCAACATTTTTGATAAAGATTGTGAGGTTTACTGTGACTTACTTGTAAGTTAATTATATTCTGCTAGTTCTACTTTTCATAACTACAAAACTAAATCGAACTGCGTTTTATGCCACGTTTAATAACAGCTTTTTTTACTAACAGTGACGAAAAAAGGGATTTAAAAATAAAATTGTAATATTACCAATCCCTATTGTCGCACTGCAAATTTCTCTTAGCGTATAGAACTTAGACTTTAAGTATTATTATAACGTCTTTCCACGATCTGCATCTGGTTACCCCGGCCAAGAATTATTCTAACTTTGCTAGTAAAATAGATGTTACTTGGATTTTCTTCGCGTTTTTTTGTGTTCATTAAATTAATATTCTCTCCACTTAATATTTAAAGCTCTTTTTATTGTATAGTCTAGTTGAAAATTTAAAACAATAAATACATTTATTTTCTTAAGAAAAATATTTGACATAAATGCTCCTGTCATAATCTAGCTCTAAAGCTGTTTCAAAAGTTTAAAATTACAACTTTTATCCTTCTATTTAGCCTTTTTATATAGTTTTATCAAATAGCTCATATTTTAAGGCGTATATTACTAGGCTTTAAAAGAGGATTTATTTGACGATTTTTAATTGTATTAAACATATTTTACTTAATGTCATTATACAATTATAAGAAAAATATCAAGAGTGTGTTTTTGTCAAACATTAATTTACGATTTTTTTATTTACAATTACATTTCCTTTTACTTTCTATCCAATTAGAACTCAAGTAGAAAAATAAATTGTCCATGACAATCAATAATCATAATTATGAAATCAGTGTTTGGAGATATTAAATTTCAGTTAATGATTGATCCTACGTTGAGACGTTTCGATGCCTGATTCCTCTTATTTTAACCTTCACAGCAATACAACTGTAACCTTTTTCTCCTCCCTTCACCTCTCTATTTTTCTTGTTAATCAATGGGTTAAATTCATGTGACGTTATAGTCACATGGTAAACACGAACGAGTATTCCCAATAAATTAGCTGAAAAATTCGTATGATGTCATGATCACATATGTGCAATCCCGTTTTTCCAGCCGATCATAAGCTACGCTGTTGATAATCTTTGCGTTTTACGTAAACTTTCTTTTAAAAATACATATTTGTCAACAATTATATAGGCAAGGAAATCCACTTGATTTAAAAGTACATACACACACACGTGTGTGTGTCTAAAATCATGGGGAGTGGTTTGACTTATTTCATTATCTTGGTTGTGGTTGTTGTGATGAGGAAATATTCATTGCAAAGAATCATCCTAATTGGCATCCAACCTTTATTGAGGATCACACTCACATACAAAAGTTACTGGTAAAGCTCCACATAAAACAGATACGAAGGCAAGAACAGGCTAAGGTTTGTTACAACATGAAGAACACAAAGAAAAGAAGAGAAAAAGGAATCTACGGAAAATTCTGCGGGCTTCTGGGTTTCTAGGAACACTTAATCTCGTTTCTGGTACAGTTTATTAGACGGCATGGCTTTCGTTGAATTTTCAGGCCTGTGGTGTTCTTCATGGCTATTGGACAAGCAGCAGCGGGTCAGTGGGCGGGCCTTAAAGGCTTAGGTCTTGGTTTCTTGAAGGTTTCTGGAGAGGGGAGTTCAGTGAAGAGAGAGTCTTTCTATTGGTTGATGGGAATGGAGGATAATGGCTCAAAATGGTTGAAAAAAGACAAAGAGTTCTGGCTATTTATATGTTGCGGCTACTGGAGAAATCGGGCAATCTTGTGACTTCCTCCAATGAAAGTTGTGATTGGTGGAAATGTATCGTACGTTAGATTCTGATGCTAGAATCTTATTTTAAAAAAGGCAAGTTGTTAATTTTCTAAGATACGATTGCCATAAAATCCCGGTTATACGGGCAAGAAATAATTATTTATGCGCGGGTAATGAAGGAAAGGACCATCTAAATTTTTTTAAAGAAAATCTTAATATTTATTATGTGTACTCAATTATTAGCTTTGAAATTTTATATTACAAGAGGAGGTCACGGCAAAGGAAATTAATTTGGGGACCAGACTTTGTGTAATAGTAGTACTCCTATAGGGTGTTCAACCCTCAACGTAATTGCGCCGAATGGCCTGTCAGTTGGCTTATACACAAATTATTTTTCTCCCTCTTCAACGTCGCCGTGGCATAATCGGCAACGCATCGGATTACCACGCACTAGGTCAGGGTTAGAGTCGCACTATCGGCAAACTTACTGTTTTTATTTATTTTTCTCCAATTTATTTTATTATTTATTTTTAGAATTTAATAAATTTATTTTTAAAAGAAGGCTCATTGATTATTAAATAATTATAGTTACCATTTTTTTAAATACAAAAACACCTAATATATGGTAATTACACAACTACTTCAGTCATTAAATCTAAGTAATTGTATTTTTAATTTATTCCGTATAGGGGAGACCGGGAATGATGAAGGGTGGGGCAAGATAACGAATGTCTTAATATTTCGGTTTTCCGCTAGGTAGCAGGATCAACCGAACACTATTGGCTCTTCTATTGGTAGTTCGTTAAAAATAGTATACAGAAGCTGAAATTGTGTGTGTGCCATTTTTGTCTTAGTTGTGAAGCTTTGATTGCTTACAGCTGCCCCAATATAACTTTTATGCATGTGTATATAAGCTTTGCTACAGATAAAGGCAAGATATATAATTTATCTTTAATATTTATGAGTAACTCAGTTTAAATACTACATATTACCACGAATAAATGTCAATTAATCGACATCCTTCATGGAAATGGAAACGAATATTTTTAAACAGGCAGTCCGGCGTGTTTTGGAATTTATTATGCTAACTATGTTGTCAATTCTATTAAATCCTGTAACACTAATTTATCTGTGTTTTTGTCCGCTCGACCTTCCGCTGCTCTCTCTTCTGGGGCTAAGGGGCGCATCGAATCGGGGAATGTGTCCTTCGAAAGGGGGCAACCAGAGGAAGGCATATTTGCCATCCGCTAACAACATTATGGTCACTCATCTAGGACAAACTATCATAGACAAAAATTTTGGTGAGCGATTGAGCACCGCTTACTTCAGAGCAGCTACAGTTGGAAATGCTGTTAAAGGGTTTAAAAAAATGTGCGATTGAGACTCATAATCCACTTTTATTTAGCGCACATGACTTTGCTGCTTCAAAAGCTACTGACCATGATGTTGTTGGCGATGAAACTGAGAATAATAGTGCTAATTCTCAGACACTAGTAGTAGAAAACCAAAATATAAATCCTCTATAAGAACCAGAACTTATGGCAAATGCTGATTACGATGCACTATAGAAGCATGTTAGTGTTTTTATTTCAAACCATTGCCTAAAGCAACACAATGTGAGGGGAAAAAAAAGAAAAAGCAAAACAGGGAGCTCAAGCATTCTTTCAAGCACACCAATCAAAGAAATTTTAAAACAAAAAGAAAAGCGGAAGTTAAAACAGGAAGCTTTGAGAAAACAGAGAAGAGAAGCCCGTGAAGCTAAAAAGGGAGTAAAAAAACCCAAACTAAACTCCTGTAGACCTTTAGAAAATCCAAGCCAAGCAGTCCAGTTGCATCAACTTCAAAGGATGGGGTTATAACATGCCCTGAGTGAAAAGAAATATTGTGACCCCCCCCCACCAGAAGAAGGGATCCAGTGAAGGAATGCCAAGAAATGTGGCATGAGGAATGTTCCAAATATGAAAACAGCATTTTTATTTGTGGCTATTGTTAGCTACTCAACTAAACACTTCAACATTACATTACAATGCATTATGCTTAGTTTGATACTTTGTAAGATGTAAAAATACAGTTATCATTTGGTAAAACATGTTACATATTCAAAAGATAAAATCAGTTCAATCTTTCTCAGTGTTGTCATCTTGCCCCAGCACCCCCCGGGGCAAGAGAACAATTTGTTAAGGTTCTGAAAAAATAAAGTTATCTTTTGTTTTTTTTTATTTGAAAAATTAAATGGTAATGTATTTAATACTACAAAGGACTACTCTAACAGTTCATGTAAAAATAATTTTTTTATCCTTAAAAATAAATTAATAAACAACAAAATATGTTAAC
Source organism: Trichonephila clavipes (assembly GCA_019973935.1). Lineage (NCBI taxonomy): Eukaryota > Metazoa > Arthropoda > Arachnida > Araneae > Nephilidae > Trichonephila > Trichonephila clavipes. Next base: position 1,039,061 of record BMAU01020604.1, read on the forward strand.
ATCGTCATCTTGCCCCGGTCTCCCCTACTTAAATGGCCATAAAATGTTACTTCCTGGTTTTGATCAAGAGAAAGGCAGCTGTTTTTAAAGAGCAGGTGTTAATCTTTTAAGAACAAAAAAATCTTTTAAAAACAAAGAATGCTCCAATAAAATGAGAAATCAGTAGGATAACGGATTCTGGTTACTATGCTATTGCTTAAAATTAATAACCTTGTTACTTAGAAAACATTGTTCTTGCGGTAATTCTTCTTTTATTAACTGTGCTACATGCCAAAAAATTCATTGTTTTGAAGGTTTTTATGATATAATTATCATTAAGTCTCTTGTATGTAATAATAAAAAAAATTATAAAATTCAAAGTTAACTTTTTATTTATATTTATCTAACTTTATTATTATTTAATTTATTTTTATTTTTACTCTTTATGTATAACTATTATCTTAACTATTAGTTGTTGTGTATTTTAAAAGAGTAAAATAGTTACTATAATTATAAAAAATATCATTTAATAATCAATGAGCCTTTTTTTAAAAAAATTAATTTATTTAATTCTAAAAATAAATAATATAATAAATTGGAGAAAAAGAAATAAAAACAGCAAGTTAGCCGATAGTGCGACTCGAACCTTGACCTAGTGTGTGGTAATCCGATGCGTCGCCGATTAAGCCACGGTGACGTTAGAAAGAGAGAAAAATAATTTGTATATAAGCTAAGTATGTGTGAGTGAATTTTGAAGGCTATTCTCTCCAAATTTACTGGTCATTCGGAGCATTTCTGTTGAGGATTGAACACCCTATAGGAGTACTACTATTACACAAAGTATCGTCCCCAAATGAATTTTCTTAGTTGTACCCTCCCCTTGTTAGTTTTACAAGTAGAACTACAAGTCTAACAGTTTGAATTCAATTCAGAACACGAGATTACATTTATCATATGACCGTCGTGTGTTTAGCCCATTAGCATTAAAAGGTAAGTAGGCTAAGAATTCTTTTAAATTTGAATTTACAAAATCAACATTTGTTTACTATATTTCCGATGGGTCAGGATTAAATTGCTGAAAAGATGGTTCATTATTCGGTGATATTGCACTACATTTAACGATTTTGAAAATATGTAGCATTTTCTCATTAACAAGAATGTTAACTCCTTATCATTTTAATAAGTATACCAATTACTTTATCAGTGTTCGTTGCAAGAATATGAATTTATATTGTGTTTTATAATTCAAAAAAAAAAAAAAAAAAAATAAATAGCTAATACTCTTAGACTTCTTATAATAATATTTCTAGAATAAAACATAGAAATATATATATCTTTAAACTGACCTCAGTATTTAAACTTAAACTTATTTTAATGTATTTATGTTAAAATAAAAACTCCATACATTTTCACTAAATAAGAAAATACTTAAAAAATAAAAGTATCATATAATATTTATGCGACTAAATAATCTGATTTAAGAGTGTAGAATTTTATAAACTGAAATAAAAGATGTTTCGATTATTGTCGAACACTTCTTGGCCAGATTGTTGTGAAAACTAAAACAAATTTCATTTCCAAAACATTAAAAATATGAAAACAGTTTTTCTTTTTAATTAAATACTTTTTTATTCACTCATTTCGGTATTTTGTCTACAGAAAACATTCCGGCCAAAAACTCAAGTTCTTTATTGCAGTGTAAACATAATCTTCTCAATCTAGTTTCGGATTTATTTATGGAGCTTCCGTCCCATCGTAGTCCAACTAATTGCTCCTTTTTCTCCTGTTTTTTTTTAATTATACAGTTGTTATCCAATCATCCAGATACCATTTCCAATCTTATTTTCCATCATTTACTTTTCAAACATGTAATCCTTATAGTGAAATACATAATCTAATGTACGTCTAATTTTTATGATTTCAAAACAAATGAACAATTAGGAATCTTTCTATGTTTATTTTCGTTGGTTTCCAATTGTTAGTATCGGATAAAGACTCACAAAAGAATGAATACATCCCTCTTTTATCGATGGCTTTTTAAAAAGTAGAAATAATTAAACAAATTAAAATCATATGAAATGACACTTGGAAAGGAAAGTCCGAAAGTAAAGAAGTCGGCAAGAAACATTAACCTTAAAAATGACGCCAACATTTCTATTTCGATTGTCTCTCTCTGCATTGCATCCAAAAGAAAGTAAACAGACAAAAACAAGAATATTTATTGTTTATTTATTGCGTTTCTTGTCTGGGACTGTTTTGTGGTCGATTCACAATGTACTCTTGGGATTTTTATAGCCATGAGATTACGCTTACTTCTGTGATACTCATGTCTTCATCAATTCTAGACAAAGGATTTCTTACATAAAAAGATAATTTTAATGATATTTTTATAAGCACAGACGTAAAATTATTGTCTAGTTTTTAAAGCGGTATCATTTATATGATTCATAAACAAGTATTCTTATGCAATTTAACTCAAAATAATATTGTTGAACTAAGGCATGTGGGAAAAGTTATATAAACGTTTTCGCGTTTATTTTATTCGGCGTTAAGATTATTTTTATTTATGTAAATTACTTATTAATGCAAAAAAATTTCCATTATAGAAGTTTGTTGAATAAACAGTTTTACAAACTCTGACTGGATAATTATTTATAAAAATTTATTTTCGTATAATTTCCTAATTTAAATGTTTGTTCCATTTTTCTTAAATTTATGTTTACAAGAACAACTTCTCAATTGAAAAACTGTAGGAGGGATAAATCACAGACAGAGAATTTTCTACTACATTATACTTTTAAATATATCATTTCCAAAATTTTATGAAAAAAAGTATTTGTAAATTTGCCATTTAAAACTATATGTCATCTCTTAAAATATGGTTTTTTTTTAAAAAAAAAAGTAATTAAACAAAGGGTTTTGAAGGCTTTTTTTTTATTTTTTCTTTGAAATGCGTAGGAACTGGACGTGGCATTAACTCAACAAATTATAGAAGTTTGACTGATGAAATATTCATGCCTTGATACGTCTGCATCCGTCCATAGTTGCGAAATTGTTGCTGATGTAGGATTTTGTGCATCAATTGCCCTTCAATCATGCTCTATATATGTCGATGTAATTCACGTTAAGCAATACAGTTTCTCCATTCAATGAATCCAAAATTATTTAAGAAGTCCAAAAGGAAGGTACCCTCCACCAAATCCTTTCAATAAGCCGTAAACAGAAGAGATACCGAGGGCTTGATTGGTCAATATTATATTTCCGTCAGATGATGAAGATTTAATTCCTGTGATCAAATGTGTGTGTTTTGAGACTAAGAGTTTTGAACAATGTGTAGTCTTATGGACGACATCACCCTCAAAAACAATAACATCACCCGGACGTTTCTCAACATATCTATCAATTATAGGAAAAGCCGTGAAAGGTCGATTATAGATTTAACTATTTAACCAAGTTTATCATCCACCATTATGATTCATTCTGATATACGAGGGTATATTTTCACCGACAAATTTATATCATGGTAAGGAGGTTTTGGTCAAAAAATTAAGTTCACATGGTGTTTGAAAAGCAGTTAAAAGAAAATGACACCTTGCAGATTTTGCACCCACAGCTTTCTTACAAGACTATTTCTGTTGTAATATCACTCTCCTCGTGTTAAATTTAATTCAAACCAAACAATTAACATATACACGAATACAATGTAACCAATTTAATGCAACTTATTATCTGCGTTAAATATGTTCCATGTTTTATCTTCCATATTATAAGACTGAATGAGAAATGGACGAAACTATCCACCATTTCAAATGGTGGATAGTTTACATCATGCCAAAACAGTAAATGTAATAAAATATACTCTTTTGGCACACATGTATGTTTATTAAAAACCAAATGAAAAAATAAAGTTATCATATTAACTTAAATATTCAAGTATTCATGAAAAATATATTTCTTCGGCGAGCAATTTGCATCAGTTTAACTATTAAGTTTTGATTTTTGACGTAAGAATATGTCAGAGCATCAGAAAAAAAATAGTATTTAGTATACCTATACATTAATCCAGTATGCCTCAATCAATTACAAGCTTTCTGAATGTCAAGTAATGCTGTACAGGCTCATTCTCCTTTACTGAATGGGGTTTTAATGTACTCTACCTCCTAGAATTGATGTGAAGAGAGTAGATCAGACTGGATGCCATCCACTTTTAGGGGTATTAAATTACGATTACTCTTATAGATGCACTCGTAAAGTCTGTTTAAAATTACTTTTTATGGCAAGTATCTTCAGAATTGATAGTAGGGATATAAAAGTAGAGTACACACACACACAGGTAAATTCGGATGTTTAGTCCGTAGTCTGAAGTTTGAAATTTTGCTATCTACCAGTACAGTTACTAAGTTCTGGTGACCGTAACTAAACTTCGAAGTATGTGGAAGATGAAAGTTACCACTTCCTTCACTTGCTAAAATACCCTAACCATCCAGGCTCCTAAGAAACGTACGATGTATTACACCATGTAGTTTGGAGATGGCAGTTTAACCCTTTACCTACCGTCTTATGTTTTACAGCAATTTTTTTCGTGTAGTATTTATTTTCAATCACTACATCGAAATTTAAGAGTTATACATAAATAAAATACTCAACTTTGGGAAATTTAATCCGTTAGAGCTAATTAATTAAATTGGTACTTTAAAGTACCATCAGTCCACAAAGGTCTCAAATATTCTAATAATAACGTAAAGATCGAATGGCTTTTTTAACGTAATTTTAACTTATAAAAATGGTGAATAACTGGAGAACACTAATATTTTACAGCAAATATATTTATTTTTAAAGAGTATTTTAAATTTTAAATTATATATATATATATATATATATATATATATATATATATTTTTACACATAAAAACAACTTTTACACATAGGCTTAATTTGATGGTATTTGAAGAAACATTGTTTCTTTTCAATAATGCACGAAAATGTTTTACACGTTGTGCATTTTGAGTGAGTTTTCGATTAAATGTTTTTTAAATAACTGAATCCTGGGAAAAGAAATGCTGTATTTTCATAACATGAACTACTGCACCTTGATTCTTGTTCAGTCTCTTGATCGTCATCTTAAGAATCTAACGAAAATTCCAGCTGGGAAACACACATTTCCCGCTTTTTCCCTTAAATTACTGGATGTTTACTTTTTTCACTTATTTGTAATTACACCAAAAAGGTTTTGCTAAATATAAGAATTATTTTCGTTTAGGATTATTTTATTATAAAATATAATCCTAAATACATTTTCCTGCTTAAAAATTCCTCTTTATGCTTTGGTGGAATTCGTTACTTATTCATGCAGTCATTTCCGTTGAACCGAAGTTCATTAAAATTTACACTCGAAAAATGTGAGTCGCTGGAAATCTTTTGAATAATTTCCCTTGTTTTGTGCATTAATTATGTTTCATTTTTACTGAATAACGAGGCATGCAGATAAAACAGAATAGGACTATTGATTTTAAAATACTGAATTTTGAATTGGTGATGTTATAGCTGCTATGTATCTGATTGTTACTTTCAAATCATTAGTTTTTTAGAATTATGGAACAATGTTTTTATTAAATTTATATGAGAAAAATAACTTGCAGTTTATTTCAGTCTGTCTAATAAAATGGGTTAATTAAAATATACGTTGATAATATAAATAAAAGGTTTTACAGAGATAATGACACCTTAAATTTTTTTAAGGCTATGGACCCCCATGTAAAATTGGGCTCTATCTACGACCCTTTCACAGAATTTTGTGTATATGTCCATGTTAAGTTTAACAAAAGCCATCCACAATAAAGTAAATTTTTATTGTAAGATTTATTTTCTAAATTTAAAATTCGCAAAATTTTCATTACATGTTTATACATTTTAAATTAGCAGTCTTGCCTTTGTAGCCAGTTGGCATGTAGTTCGAAATTCCCAGCTTTTAGAAAAAAAATTCCGTGAATAACATTGGCCATTTAAATTGTTCGGATCATGATTTTTCTTAACGCTGAATCGAGAAGAGGACGAGTCCCCTTGACGTTTGTGCCCGGTTGTTCCATGTCTTAAAACGTCCCTGTCTTCACAGGATTATTTAAACATACATTATTTTTGAATATAGGGAATCAAAATCTATATTATTAGAGTAGTGAATAATAAAGGAATACATATGGCAATTCTCTTTACATTGTTCAAAGTTACTGAAAGATTCATCAGTGTTCAGATGGATGCATTCGTCAAATGCTAAGCCTTTTTCTGAGTGCAAGCGATTAGTTATAACATCATTCTTCCATGTGTGTTTTATGTTCGTAACAAATTTCGAATTTCTGCTAGGATACTGATAGCTAAACTGTATCCCTGCTTTATAATGAAATCAATAGTTTAAATGCAGTGCAAGAAAAATGTCATGGTTCTTTTATCTAGTATTTTAATTAATGGTGTAAAGTTTAATGGTAAGCTGTTGAGACATTCGTATGAATATGGGATTTGATAAACCTATCTGCTTGTCTACGATATACTTCTTAGGTAACTAGGCTAAAGAGGAATTCTCTGTCGGATTAGTTATTAAATGCTTTTCAGCATGGCTCAATGTTATTCATAATTCTAGTGAGAAGTCATCACAAGTGTGTTATCTTGTAGTGTAGTAGTTACATTGCAATTTCATAATGTTGTTTTTGTTTATTTTCCTGCATATTTCAAATCACATTTTGTGACGGAATAATTATACAGCTCAAATAAAATAAAAACGGGTTTATATGTGGTACTGTTATATTTTTAATTCACTTCTATGGCATAGATAAAGTCAGGCAACACTATGATTTAAATAGGAGGAACTATGATTTAAATAGGAGTTTTTTCACCTCGCCAAATAGTTTAGAACAGTGATTCCCAAAGTGGTCTATATAGACCCCCAGGGGTCTATGACAACTTTCAAGGGGTCCACGTCAGGAAGAAAATAAATTGGGGGTTCATGAGGTGTAAATGGGGGGTCTATGTGATAGTTGCTCTCATTAAACTAGATCGAGACTTTAATTTTAAAAGAAAATGTAATATATTGGAAACCAAATTTTACCTATTTAACAAATTCATTTACTAAGTTTAATGAGGTTAATTTCCACTTACAAGGTCACATCATAAATTTTATTAAAACAAGAGCTATTTAGGCGTTTCGCTCTAGTCTTAAGATAAAGAAGTATAATACAGGATGGCCCGAATACTTTCAATTTGTTACAGACAATTTGTCGGGACATTTTAACTTGCGTTCAACATTTAAATGGCTTTTATTCAGATTTTGAAACCAGGTTTGAGAAGGATTTGATTATTGTAATACCACAGTAGACATTGAATTCATATGGTCATATTAAAAAAAAGTCACATTTCAATAGGAACTAATCGTAATAAGCACTAACAAATTTTTTAAAGTTTAGAAACGGATGTGAGCAATTTGGGCTTTAAAAATTCAAGCCTATTATTTGTCCCAAATTATAAAATATCATGAGGAAGTTTTTAATTGCTTTTCCCAGTGAGAAGAAGTTTCAGCTTGGTTGCCAATCTCCAAAATAAAAATAGAAAGAAAGAAATTGGACACTATTAACAAAGGAGGTTTAAGGTTAAACCTGACAAGTTGATATCAAATGTTGAAAATTTGTTATTGTAGCACCATATTCATCCCTCCCATATTAAAATTATTTTGAGGTTGTTTAGTTATTTTAACAGTTATTTTATGTATTAAATAACTTTTAATTTATTTACTTAACATGTGCTTTTTAAATTTTAAACACTATTCTTCATTACAATTAGAAATTTAATTCATTCATTTCAGTAGTAGTACCAGCTGTGTCAAAAAGACATTTCAGTTGATAAATTGCAAAAGTTCAATATTAATTAAGAAGGGTCTACCCCATACCAAAAAACAGGGCAAGGGGTCTATGAGACGAAGGAGTTTGGGTATCTATGGTTTAGAAGCTCTTGAGTTAAAAATTTAAATGAAACTTTAAGCAAACCTACAATTCAACAAACATCAATTTATCGCCATAACATGTCTAAAACACCGTTTTTGCTGAACAAAAATCTTACGTTATGAGTTTTGTTCTTCTCATATTTCTTCCTTGTTTTCGTCTAAAGTTATGGCTGTTACATAAGCGTAATAGGAAGGCCATAGTACTCAAATAAATTATGTATGATCATATTATTTATATTATAAATAAATTATATTTCAATTCATTTAAGTAATTTCTAATTATGAAATATATATAGTTATGCAAAGCTAGTTTTATGCCTTAACACTAAGACGTCGGTCAGAGTCAATTTGCCACCGAAGCCAGTTTATTTTGTTCTCCTTTCCGCACTTTTGCAGGAAATTTAAAAATTTATCCTAACCGTTAGTAATTTTCCCTGGTGATTACGCAGAAAAAGTTTTATAGTTCTTGGTTAATTAGAAGTGATTTTAGAATTCAATATACCTAGAACGTCCGCTGGTGTCATTTCGACACCAAGACAATTTATCACTATAAAAAGCTGTCGTTCAGCAAAATATAGCCCGCTAAGCAGATATTATTAGTAAGATGACCAAACGTCCTCTTTTAGAAAGAACAGTCCTCCTTTTATAGGTTCTGTCTGTCCTCGAAAAGTGCCCTCCTTTGCAATATTTTAAAATTGATCTGTTAATCTCTATTTTCAGAGATGAACCAAACATGTTTCCAAAATGTCGAAGAATGGTCTGAAACAAATATCACAGGGAATAACTATTTTCCATGGTGTTTTTTGACTTCATTTATATTGGGCAGATATAAAAAACTGTGTTGATTTTTTATCAAAAAAAAATGCCTGATATTAACATTCGTTGATGAAATTTTAAGACTGAATGTACATTTAAATTATGATAAATTGGAACATCAACATGCTGAAATTAATAAAAGATGGGTGAAAATACTTAACCATTTGAAAAATAAACGCAATCTATTTAAAAATTTAATTATTCTTTTTGAATTTACGTTGTGATGCCCTGGAACTAATGCAGCAGTTGAAAGAGTTTTTTTTTTTTTTTTTGTTTCAGTTGGTAATGATTTTTGTGAAGTGACTAGTGAGAAATCAAAATTGAATGCTAATATTTTTGCTACAGTGCTTTCCGTAAAATTCAGTATGAAGAATATTTTTTACCCTAACTTTCCGATATATTAAAAATGATATGCTAACAAAAAAATCATTTAATGGGAAAAATACTCGTTTCAGATAATAGTTAAAAAGAATGTAAACGTAATTAGAGTATTATTGTTTGAATTAATAAAACATTTCATATATTTTAGTTGTAATTTTTTCTTAAATTTTTCCTCCTCCCTTTCATTATAAAAAAAAATTGGTAAAAAAATCAATAATACCAACTTCCTAAAGTTCTATCACACATTTCTTTACCTTGAATACAATGTTTTATTGACTTCACAGGGAAAATGAATCAATTAAACTAAAATTGTTGTGTCTAAGTATTTCGTTACATAGTATTTGCTTATCTGCGCAAAAAAAAATTCATTCGATTTTAGAACATAGTGCACAGCAGACACGATGAAACTATGGCTCTTAGAAAAGGTCTAACCCCTGATGAAATTGATAATTTGTTGCGAGAGCTTACTGAGATTGAATGGGCTCTAATTTAGATTACGATGGAGACATAAGATTGAATGAAAGTGATTGCGAAGGATCTGAAGAAAGTCAGATGTAATTGATAATATTCCAATAAATCCTTATATATATGTCGCTAGGGATGGCCCAGAATGGATACCGCATAAAAGTAATGAGATTTGAGACGCGAAATGTTTTGCGACAAAGCAGTGGTCCAAAACGCTTCGCGAAACATAATGTCAACTTCAATTTTTTATGATATGCAGGGACATAATATATGATAATTAATTACATGAAATAACGTTAAAAAGTCAGTCTTAAAACTAAACCTTACTGAACTGTAGTCCTGCAATTATTTAGCTAAAATAATTACTTTATATATTTTATATCTCTTTGTCAAAATGACACCGGTGGACGTTTAAGGGTAACAGAAATCCCGGACGTTCTAGACAAAGAGCGATAAAATTGACAAAAATCAGTCAAAAAATCAAAATTATTTTTAGCCTAAATTATTTTTATATTCTTTTCTACGAATACACAAAGTTTGAAAGCTCTAAGTTTAAAAAACGCAGAGTTGAGATAACGTTTACGTTTGTTTTTATTCACATTCCAATGGCAAATCAAAACCTTAAATTGATTTACTATCTCAGGAAGACAAAATAGCTAGTTTGTCTTCATTGTAAATTCTAAGGCTTTTTTTCTATTGTGCCTAGTACTTTGGAATTTTTCTTTTTCATTTGGGGCAAATAGTACGTGGAATAAAAGTTGGTATTCATTTTTCAATATCAAAACAATACTTATTTTTTTAAAAAAATAATTGAATGCAGAATGTACACATTTTTTAAAGATTTTTCACTAAGCATTCATAAAAAGAAGTATTGCTCGACTACCAATCATGTTATCGCAAAACGCATACCAACTTTTGCTATGCATAGTTTGACGTACTTGTAAATAAAATTTCATATATGTACGTCAATTTTGTAGGAGGAGAGAGTAGCATTTTAAAATCAGTTCATAAGGTTCAAGTGTTTCTCTTAAAAAATTTTGCGTGTAACGTACCATGTATTCTTAAATTTAAATGGACATTCTTTTAAAAATGTTTAGCGATTGGTAATCAAAATTTTTGCGTTGTGAGAGGTTAATCTTTACAGTAAAAATCAAGTTGTGGTCGAAAATCAAATTGGCTCGGAATAAGCGATATTTTGGTGTGGGGTTTCTATATAAGGGTAAATGCTAGCACATAACGCTATACTATACCGATCACAGTGTTTAAAACAACCCCATTCTGGAGTGGTTCACAAATTAGATCACAGTCATCTCTGAGGATAATATTCAGAAGCATTCATCTGATACGATAAGAGGGCTTGTATTAATATTTGTGAAAAATAATGTCGAAAAAAATCTAAATTAAAGTTTAGTTTTTCAAGAAAAAAAATGTGAAAATTTTGCCTCTTTTACCTTTTGTACCAATGCGGTACTTACTTAAAAAGCCCATTTTGAAAAAAGGAATTCTTTCTCTGTGTGTGTTTCTCTTTTTAAGAACTAATTCCATTATTTAATATTTTTAATGAAATATCCATCCTTTTCTTAAAAGAACCTCCAAAAATGTGTGCAACGAATTCACGAGTCCAATTTTTCACTCTAAGGTGTATTTCCATCTGTTTTCGTGCCAGGGTAACTCTCGTTTGTATTAAAAATTAAAACGAAACACCCATCTTATTAGGGTTGAACGGATTAGCGAATGCAGTAGTGCTTTATAAAAAAATATATATTCGAAATTATTCTATTATAATCTCGTATGCGTCCTGGGTATTTCTTCTTTGTCATGTATATATATCTCGAGTAAAAGAAGTTATTATTTATTCATACTGTCTACTCGCCATTCCTCTCAGTCAAAGTTCATTAAAAGTTACTTTCGAATATATGAGCTTTGTTACATAGATACAAGTATTCTGAATTTCTTCTTGTTTTAACTTTTTTTCGTTTCATAAATGTTTTATGCAATAGTGGACACATATATTTTTCTGAATATTTTACAGACTAGTGATATTCAGGTTTTTAAGGCTTTGATACTGACCTAATGTTCTAATTTGTCTACATAATACAATACTGCACAATATTTATAATGGGAAATTCTTTTACATTCGATGCAGCATATTTTTTTTCTTGGTATATCTAAGATTTAGAGTTTTATACCCAAAATCTTTCAAATGCAAGAACATTGATTAATAATAAATTTATTTTGTCTCATCTGGCTGTGTGGTAAAATTCTGAAAATAAATATCAAAATTGTGGTGTCTCTGACATGAAGTTACTTTGATGAATTTTTATTTTTACACACTTATATCGTGTATTAGTGTACAACGGTTACAAACTTTCAGGGCAGATAGAGTACACCTAGACGATGAGAAATCACATAGCAGAGCAAGGTCGGAAGAACTTTCCTGACGCGGTAGTGACGACACAAAACTCAAGAAATACAGGACACGAATAAGAGGCTGAAAACACGTTTATTATTCTTAGTCCGAGCAAAAAAGTTAAGAAAAAAGCATTAAAAAGACACCGATCGTTATCAAAGTAGGTGTTCGAAATTGCGACATCAGGCCGTGACGCAGGCCTCACATCTCCGGCCCTTTGAAGATTGAACGTTATCAAAAATATCGAGCGTGTTCCCGACTTCCCCAACAGCTGCCGCGATTCGTGAAACAAAGTCTTCATCACTTTTAATTTAAATTTCATACATCAGTGGCTTGACATATACCCAAAAGAAGTACTCAAAGCAAGTGAGGCCTGGTGATCCCAGCGGGCCAATGCACAATCGCCATGATTCGCTTTACGTAGCGCCATATATCGCATGGACCAGCGAAAGATTTCCCACCATTTAAGCTGTTTTCTCCTCTTATGAATGCCCTGTCTTGGTTGAGTTTTGTGCATCGCTAGAGCGTCAAGAACGCGGTTCCGACTATACGTTGCTATGTGATTTCGCATCGTCTAGGTGTACTCCATCTGTGGCCTAAAAGTTTGTAACCTCTGTAGTGATACACCATACGTATAAAATCCATGAATAGTTTTTAAATTGTTAAGCGAAATTTTTATGTAATAGTAAGAAACAAACTTATATAAGAAATTATAAATTGATCATGGATGATTGATTATTAAATTGATGAACTCAAGCACTTTCTAATATAGTTCGCAAATATTCGGTTACTTCACTTACATTTTAGTTATGCATGAAAAAAATTATTGCTATATATCGCATTTTTAATTCTTTTCTTTATCTGACTAGAATCTAAAGAATAAGAATATTTTTTGGATAAATGGTAATTATTTTAATAATTTAAGTGCGTATAATTTTGTAGGCATTTATTGTTTGCATTAGTTCTTATCCAGTTCGAAAATCATTTCAGATAATTTCTAACAATATGAGTTATAAGTCAAAACAAATTCACAAGACACACAAATTCAAGATCTCGTCAGACCTCATACGTATATTTAAATTTAATTCCATCATTTTGCTTTATACTTTTCCCCGAACTTAAGTTCTTCTACTTTAATGCTTACTAGGGCCTATCTGAGTGAGAAGTTCTCACCAAAGCTCTAAAATCGATTCCAAGACAGATTTCGCAGTGCGTTTTTTCTATATGGGCTGAATGGCCGTGATAGACGAATGGTCTTGGCCACGAATTCATGGCAGACGATTTGTATATCCAAAATCTGACGCCCCATCGTATAGGGCAGGGGTACTCAACCTTTTTTCTGCTGAGTCGCATACATATGTCAGCTATTTCACGCGGGCCGCATACATATGCTAGTTATTTCACGCGGGCCGCAACATAAGGATAGATGGGGAAGGGGGCAGGAATGCTTTAAGACCAAGATAACATTGGAAATTTAAAATGTGGTAAATTGCTCCTGTTTTGCTTTTTTTAATTATTATTTGTTACAGTTTTTTTATTTTTGTCACTAACACTAAATTAGAAGCATTTAAGAAAGACTCCTTCACAATGTTTGCATCAATGAACGGTTTCATATGATTACCAATAATATAACAAACATTTTGAAAGAGATCTTCAAGGAAAAGCATCATTGAATGATTCCTTTTTATTAGTATTTTTTAAATACAGCACTTTCGTGACAAATCAAACAATTATTGATCCCCCTTGTTTGTTTTTCACTACAAAATATTCGACCTCCTAGTCGTCTTAAAACGATTTATTTTTTTCGAATATTTTTGCTTGCAAGATATGAAAGATAGTTAGAAATTATTCCACCCATATATATAAAATTGTCGCTACTCCACTGTTGTCTGCTATCACACTAACCGTAACCATTTCAAATAGAAAAAGAATATCAGTGCGACATGCGAGAGTAATAAAAAAATTCAGCTGTCTTTTTAAAGTCTTCTTTTTCAAGACTAAAAACTATGATATTTATTTCAGGCAGTTGTCCCTTATCAGTGTCTCTTTTTAGCAGTTCATCATAAAATAACATTTACATTTACTCACATAAACACTGGTAGTCTTCCCACTATCTGACTTCTAAATAGCCTTAATAACAAATCTAGTTAAAACTTAGTTTAACACAGACTTTCGACTTTCTCCATAAAAAAAAACATTTTTTTCAACTATTATGGATTAAAGATCACTATAGTAACCTCTTTACTCACTTGCTAACTTTTGCTTAAAAAAATTTGTGTGTCCTTGTAGGTTCGGACTTTTGCTGTCCGAGTTTTGTCTAAATAATGGTTCCAAAAATTTATCCATAACTCTTGGAGTTTATCATCATGGCTGGAATGATTGTCAAACGGAGCAAGAAAATGTTGGAATATTTATTAGAAACTCCAATATTAATTGGCCCTTCTCCCATCTCTCTCTCTAGGCAATCTTAGTATTTTTTTTTTCTTCTTATCAACCATGGTACTTTCTTTGTTCAATTTTATAGGTGCGTTGCTTGCCATTCCTAATTGTATGCAATTTTTCCAACGATGCCGATCACTTTGTTTTGCACTGCCATAGTATCAAATTCCATCATGTAAAATCTACTCAGGAAGTTATTCCCTCCAGTATGGGCTCTGTTATATTCTCTTTTTTAAAACATGTTATGTTCACGTTTCCACACACATTGGTGTTAGACTAATGTAATTTTTACTTCCTCACCTCTCCTGTTTGTACATTGTTTCCTGTCCCACGGAGGACTGGCTGGTAGCCTATAATTCTGAGAATGATTTTGATCTCTCGAAGTAAAAATAATATAAACTAACCTTAAAAATTAAATGGTATTGTTTAAATACATTTATTATGAAAATGGCTGTTACTTTATTGACGTTTTGTTTGTCTGAAATTATGTGATGCTCACAGTTCAATGATAGTTATCTTTGTTTCTAGAATGAGTTGTGTGTGTTATTCAATTAATTCTTTATTTTTAACCTACTCCTTTTTTTACGGAATTCTCAATGAAGTTTTTTTTTTCAAAATCACCTTACAGAGGATTTTTTTTTATCAAAATAGAAAAATCGATTGTGTGAGATTTTTCATAATATATTTTTGTGTTGCTCTTCTTCACAGATTCGAGCACTACTCTTCATTGTCCGTACATTATACTGTCCTTGTTCACAAAATCAGTGCAAAGTGATTATAAATTATTGAATACTTCAGACACGAGTCCCTCAGTAGACACATCAATCTACTGTTTTTTTTTTCAATGTATTTTTTATATCAATTTATCCAATTTTCCTATGAAAAATTATACTCAACTATAACATTTAAATATTAAGAATTAAATTTTTTTGTGAACATTCAATGCTATTTCCATTTCAGTGTATATATTATCTGTATTTAATTTAATTATTTGGAATATTAATAAAATCAGTTGCTGGGGGAATTAAGCTCACTTTAAAAATATATATAAATGCCATTTGTATAATTTCATAGAGAATTCTGTTTGTGCGTGAGTGTAATCCCAGTGGCAAAGTGGTAGGGTATCGCGCTTGCAGTCTACAGGTAAGGGGTTTAGACTCCGGGCTGGCAAGATTGACTCAGTCTTTCTTCCCCACAGTGGGTCGATATATGAGTACCAAACTTGCTTGGGAATAAACACTAGGGGTTTCACAAAAGGATGTCCACCTGACTGAAAACTCTGTTCATGCACCTTAGCGCCCACGGTCATGAAAACTGAGGTGGGCATATGAGGCCTTGGCTTTCCATGGGATGTTATTCCACTGAATTTATATATATATATATATGTGTGTGTGTGTGTGTGTTATACATAATTTTAATTCTTACTCCGTACAAATATTAGAAAGTCAGTAAAATATAAGTTTAAATATTTTACTTGTATATACAATGAATAAAAACTTACACAAAACCTATTTATTGTCTAATCATGTTTTATTTAAATTATTAAATGAGTAAAATTTGTTTTAATACTGCACTTTTAAAAAAAACAAAATTTTCAATTTTAAAACAGACAACATAAAAATTTCAAAAGACAATTTTAAGATACATAAAAACATTATTTTAAGAAATATATAAGCTGAGATATACGTATAGTAAGTTAAGAAACATTTTTAAAACATAATAGCTTCTGCACGAAGAAAATGTTTTATTATGAATACTGAAGTTTAAAAGAGAAATAGAAGAGTATATTTGGTTGTCCTCACAATAATATAACTTTAAAACAAAGAGAATAGTTATGGTAAATAAATTCAAATTGGACTTTTCTTAACAAATACAAATGTCATTAGCATAAGTAAAATTTGAAGTTAAAAATGTATTTAAAGGGTAAAAAATCAAAATAATCAGTTTTCTTAAAATCCCTTATAATTTTGTATTCTAAATATCATTTAAAACTAAATTAAACAATTTAAATAATTTAGATTTTTAAAAAAAATTAAATTTGATATCTTATGAAATTGCAAAAAATTAGCAGCTAACATTTAAAATTTTTGAAAGAAAACCATTCAAGATAACTTCGATTCATATCTCCTACAAAGATATAAAGAAGTAAAAAATGTATAAAGAAATAAAAAAACCTTAATACACACAGTAACAGTTTTAAATATAAATAGACTTTATGATATCCCCACAGCATAAATAGCAGATATTTGGATCATCGCATGTGATTCCAAGGGCAGCAGATGTCAGAACAATATCTTTGGCTTCGGGACGGATAAAAGCCGAATCATTTTCATTGTAATTTCTAAAGATCAGCTTCCAAGTATTACTGTCGAGCGTTTTCTCTTGTAAGCATTTTAACGTTGGCATTTTAAAAATAGTTATTGGACGATATAATGCCTTCAGTTTTCCAAACTCATAGCCGGTTCCTTCATTTTTTCCAGAGATGAAGATATCAGGCTTAGTGGGGGGATCGGGATGTTGTGTGCATGTCACTGAATTAATCAACCTGTGGCAGGTAACAAAAACTTTTTCTCCTCTTACCTATAAAAAATTTCAATAAGATTTTAATAGAGAAAAGGATATTCTCTGTTTTAATAATCTTTATTATATATATATATATATATATATATATTAGAGGGACCGGAAAATTATGTCGTTTTTTTACATTAAATTCGAATAAATAAATTTCTTACAAGTATTTCTTTTTAGTCAATGATGTAATCACCCTCGTTGCAAACAACCTTTTGCCATCTAGTGTGCAAATTTTCAATGCCGGCTCGATAAAAATCAATTGGTTTTTCAATAAAATATCTGAAGAGGGAATTTTTCGTATCATCCAAATTTTGAAATTTTTTGTTTGTTAAGAAGTGTTGCATTGAACGGAATAAATAGAAATCCGCCGGCGCAATGTCTGGCGAGTATGGTGGGTGAAGCAATCCAACCCATCCCAATCCATTAATTTTTCCCAGCATTTTTCTTGCGCAGGGCGGTCTTGCACTATCGTGTTGCAAAATAATGCCTTTTCTATTGATAATCACTGGACACTTTTCAATTAATGATTGATTTAGTCGATCTGATTGCTCACAATAAGGGTCTGCACTAATATTTTCTCCAGGTTTAAGCAAAATGGACGATTCTAAGAATACTCCACCATACACACAAAAGCGCCTTTTTTGTGTAAACCTGGCATAGCAGTCCTTCGTGGCGGTTATTTCGGAGATAGCAACTGTCTTTTGAGTTTTGGATTATCATACAGAACCCATTTTTCATCTGCAGTGATCAAGCGATCAAAAAACGGTTCTGTATTGTACCGTTGAAGCGCATGTCGTACATTGGTTAGCTCTGTTTTCTTCAGACAGATAATGCGGAACCCAAATACCTGCTCTGCTTGTTTTATCAATCTTGGATGGTCAACCAAGGTTAGTTAAGAGCATTTGACAGTTCCTCGATTGTCTGACACGGATTTGCTTCCACTTGCGCCCTTAATAACGTCATTATCTAAAGTTGTTGTTCTTCCTGATCGATGTGAGTCGGAAAAATCGGAATTATCTGATCTGAACTTTGAAAACCACCTTTGACATCTACGAATATCTAAGGCACTTGGGTAAACATCTCAAATGTTTTTGGTAGCAACTGTTGCATTACTGCCCTTGTGAATTTTTCCAAAAGCATGCAATGGCGGATATGAATCTCTTCTGGCATTCGGCTAGCCATTTCACTTAAAATGGGGAAAGAAAAATTTAGGTTTAGGTTTTCACAAAACAAGTCACTTTAACTTTGAAATGTCTGTGGCACGACTTTCAACTACGCAATGAACTCATAAACGGTAAAGCAGAATTGACATGTGCAAAAAACGACATTACTTTTCGGTCCCCCTAATATTTAGATTAGCTGAATTGTAAGGAGAGTAAAGCCCGGAACAAAATAATGTATAGAAAAATGTACAATGTTTTTTTAATGAGTACACGCATTATTTATCCATAACGCCCCTTAAGCCCCCTCAACGACGCTTAAGAATGATTTTCGCTAAATCCATTAGCAAATTTCTACTCCGTGTGAAAGGAATATCCTTACCAAATTTAAAGTCTGAAGATCTAATAGTACAAAAACAGAAATATTTAACTTTAACACCCTTTAAGCCCTCGCAACGCCACTTGAGGGTCGATTTCCGCACAAAACTCTTTTTGTAGAGTAACTCTACTCCATGAAAGAAACGCGCCTGCCGAATTATAAGTCTTTAGGTCTAATAGTTTCAAAACGGAAATATTTATCTACAACACTTCTCAAGCCCTCGCAACGATCTTTGAAGAACAATGTAAAAAAAAAAAAATTTTATTCCTTTCCATTTGAAACTCTTAAACTCAGGTAGAATTTATCCACCTTTTCTCTGGTATAATTTTTAACGGATTTTAATTATATGTGTGTAATCACTGTTTATGTCCTTACTACCAAAATTTGAATCATTTTATGCATAAATTCAATTTAAATATCTAAAATATTTAGATATAATGTCTCGTGTTTCTCTACTCGATCACTGATATCAGACGAAAGAAATTCAGCGACATTTTTCCAAACCATACAATAAGATTAAAAACTAAATATAGAATGTAGTTTTTAAAAAATATATATTCCTTGAATTAATTTTTCATTAACAAATGTAAATAAACCTCACCAATTCTCTATGATGAGGAGAGAGTGTTATGCTATTATTCATCACAGCATACAGAGAGTTTATGTTCATTGCTTTCTTTTGATTCGAGGTTTTCGTCATTATTTGTGAAAAAACCTGAAAAAAATGTAAAAACAGGTTTAAAACAATGAGGATAATAATACTTGAAAATACAAATATTTTGTTAAGTATGTGCTTATTTTTAAAGAGGCAGACTGTATTATCTATCTTTATTGCATTTTTTAAATTTTTATAATTATCACAAAAATTACTTTCTACATAGCTAACAAAAATATGAGATTTTATATACCGGGTGTCCGGCCTTAAAGTGACCCCCCAATAGCTAATTCCCGAACCGTTCAGTTTAGACATGCACATCCAATTTGAAAAATGTTTTAAAAAAGGTAAATAATGTTTTTACGTGCTTTTCGAACCAAAAAACCCATTTAGAAAAAAATTACAAAAATTAAATTTTTATACGGTCCCCAGGTCTATCACTTATATTTAGGAAAATATGCATTACATAAAAGCAAAGTAAACACAAAAAGTTTCATTTTATTACGATAAAAACTGGCCGAGTTATGGAACTTTGAAAACTATACATTTCATGCTTTTTTGGAGCAGTTTTCAAGAAGCTAGTAAGGGGTCGTCTCTAAAGTGAATGTAAATGGAAATTTGCCAGTTAACTTTCGTTCTTGCACGTCACTCTTATGTAAATCATTTTTAAATTTAAAGTTAATATTACAAAAATTGAGTACTTAAGAAACAAAATTTATTGTGTTAATGCAAAACATAGATCAAATAAAATATTTTGGAGTAAGAAAACATTTCAAAAGCAATTCCAAAAAAATAGGTTTATTTGATGCGCTACTGATCATGGCGAACATTACAAATCTGTTGTGTAGTGGTTTGCAATTACATACAGTCGTATTCTAATATTACGAATTCTAGTACGGGAGAACGAGATGTATACAAATGGAGAATACTGCGAAATGGTACAGTTGTACGGGCGATATAATCGAAATAAGAGAGAGTCGGTAAGACTTTATGCCATTAAATTTCACAATCGAAGATATCCATCTTATTGTACAATTGCTAGTGCTGTTCAACGCTTGTATAAAACTGAGAGTTGCCATAAAACGTATTCCATTATCTCGTGCCACACCTTTAGCGGATAACCGCTGAGGATGTTCTAGGATATGCCCTGGTTCATCCTGCAAGTAGTGTCCGGGATATTAGCAAGGCTTGTTCTTACTCAAAAGCGACGGTGTAGAACATATTACATACGTACGGTGCATATCCTTATCGTCCAGTCCTGGCGCAGGAACTAATGCCCGTAGACCAGGAGCGTCGTTTTGATTTTTGCAATTTCGTGTTAAACACACTGGATGAAAATCCAGATTTTTTGAATGAAGTTTTGTGGTCGGATGAATGCCAGTTCTCGAGGCAAGGCACTATTAATACACAGAATAGGCAATATTGGTCCCTCGAAAACCCACATCTGTTACGACCGAATTGCCACCAAGTGTGATGGTGGGTGAATGTGAGGTGCGGAATATGGAAGAGCGCCTTAATTGGCTCAATATATTTCGATGGACCTTTAGCATCAGAATCATACACGGACATTTTATCTGTACTGTTAGCCTATTTTTTAGAAGATGAAGTTTGCTTACATGATTTGTCATGCATGTGGTACCAGCATGATGGTGCCTCCTCACACAAATCTGCGCAACCATGTACATTTTTGGCGCAGACATTTGACACTCGAATAATCGGTTACGGAGGTCAAGAGGTAGCAGAAGCTATAGGTGGAGTTTCTGACGCGAGATTGATACTGCATTTCTGCGGAAGGCAATCATTTTGAACATCATTTTAGTTTGGTCATTCTGATATAATAAAGCCACTAATTCATGCTTGGAACACCATTCTACATTATGCTATAATTTGAACGGCAAATCATGCATTCTTTTGCTGCTATTTGTTTAAACAAGCTATTTAAATCTTTTTTTTGTACAAGTTGTATTCCTTTAACTTAACTTTTATTGTTTGCAATATAGCAATACAAATTACCAATCTATGATGTTTACTAAGATGTTTTTTATTACTACGATGTTTTTCTTTTCATCTTTCTGTAGATAATGAATTACTGTTTTCTAAACTCAACTTTTATACGACCCCCTTTTGTAAGCAATTTAAATGGTTTAACTTTATGTAGGCATAAATCGGACAGTTTTTATCGTAATAAAATGAAACTGTTTTTGTGTATTGCATCTTTTCCTAAATATAAGTGATAGGACCTGGGGACCGTATAAAAATCTAACTTTTGTAACCTTTTTCTAAATGGATTTTTTGGTTCGAAAAGCACGCATAAAACATTATTTACCTTTTTTAAAGCATTTTTCAAATTGGAAGTATATATCTAAACCGAACGATTCGGAAATTAGCTATTGGTTCACATTAAGGTTGGACACCCTGTATATATTAACAATTGTTATCTGCACAAACACATCTCTCATTTGAATTTCTTACAAATACTCGCACATCAGATAATTCACTACAAAAAATGTTCCCGAATCAAAATACATTAAGGAAAAAGAAATAAATTTTATAAACCTGATAAGAAAGAACTGAGCAGAAAAATACAAGTTCATAATAAATATTTGTTTTATATTATCCAAATTCAAATGCTATCCTGTTTTACATTTTTATTTTAAATTTCAACAAATTAGAAAAGAGTACTATAATTTCTATAAACAAAAAAAAAAAAAAAACCAGATTAAGTGATTAAGGCACATTTAATAATGTTCAGTAAAATACATTTAAAATATTTTTTTTAGAAATATTTACTATGCTGAACCCAGCATTATTCACTTAATTTTCGTAGAAAAACTGTACACACATTAATGTACATACAATACAGTAATAAGCTCTAATACATAGCAATGCACATTACAAGTATTAGAGCTATAGAAAGAGTAAATGTATGTAATATAAAGAAATAGATATCTAAAATTTTACACATAATGAGAGTATCAAAATAACTATACATGACTAACTAAGGTTTTAAATGTAACTTTCTGATGAAAAATCAAATACGAAATTAAAAAATGAGAGTCCTAATTTTACAAACAAAAATCTGATTGTTATTTTCCACAAAAACAAATTATTTAAATCAGTTCTTATAATTCAGTTAATTACTGGTTCTTTAAGAGAAAACAGGGTATCAAATGCAAATGAGCTCATATTATTTTATGTATTCAACTGGTATACAACTAGGCACTTTAGAATGTAGAATCCATGTCCAGCTATAAGAAATTGTATGCATCCACGCTCTTAACCCTTTATCTACCGACAGTTCTTATAAGTACCACTCACTTTAAAATAACATAGAATAAGCAATTTTACGAATATTCTGACAATACTTAGCAGGAATATTCTTTGAAATACACTCTTCCAAGATATGAGGTAGCATGGGTTCTGTGGTGAGTATTTTAGCGGGGAAAGCGAATAGTTTTATAGCAGAATTTGCGTTTTCAGCGGATTGCAAAGATTATCATTTTTGTCCAGAAAAAATAGTTAATGTCAAAATTTCAGTGTCTTATTGCTTTGTATGTTAATGAAGACCTTAGAAAACGATTTAACTATTTATTTTAAGTGAACAGCGTATATAATTAATTTTACAATGAAATATCTTTAATCATTTAATTAGCTCTAACGGATTAAATTTCCCAAAGTTGAGTATTTTATTTATGTATATCCCTTAATTTTCAATGTAGTGATCCAAAAGAAATTTTGCATAAAATATTGCAGTAAATCATGATGCGGTAGATAAAGGGTTAAATTTCCTTTTAAACTCAGTACTAAACAAATTTTCATAAGCATCTAAACGGCACTGTTATTTAACGTGATTAAGATCTGAAATCCAATGATATACTTCTACAAATCTACAGTCGTATGCTGAAATTAAGGATGAAATGTTTTTTTTTCAATATAACATTGTGCAAAAGCTTTCCAAATAAACACAAATAATAGCATACGTTTCCCAAGACGCAACTACATGAGTAATGTATGCAAACTTACCAAAAAGGAAATGAAAGGATAAAAAGGAACTTTATATTTAATAGTTGCGCATGGAACACAATGTGAATGTCTGGACCATCCATCTGACGGGTGTCTAGCCAGAAACTCCCATATTTTAGTAGGTGATATGATCTCCCTTAACTGCTATGCAGTTTTCACATCGTCTAGTCATGCTAAGTTTGAGGTTGTCAATGAGTTGTTAAGTCATTGTTGTCCATTCGTCTTGTACAACCAATAGATCTGGAATTGTTACTGATGGTAAGTTACGGCTGCCAAGCATCTCCCTAGAAATTCTGATACATGTTCCATTGGATTTAATTCTGGAGAGCTTGCCAGTCAATCTATGTATTTAATACCCTCACTGTACAACAGCTCTTCGGTAGCTACTGTGCGATGAGCTGGCTAATTCTCGACTATAATAAGTGGCTGAGGACCGATAGCACGCCTAAAAAGATGCACAAACAGATGGAGAATCTTGTTACATTAGGGTAAACCATTGACTGAACCTCCTTCGAAAATGTGAAGGTCGGTGCAGCAGCCAAGCATGATGTCTCCCCATACGAGAGCACCGCGACTTCTAAGTCGGTCCCTTTTGATGATGTTGGAGGGGGATTATTGTGTGTGTGTGCAGGTTCCCTGCTGTCTCCAGATGTGTAAGCGTTCAGAATCGCTACTCGTAGTAAATCTGCAATTATTCATAAAGAATACCCAATCCAATTGATTAATTGTCCAAGTTGTGTTCCCAGCACAACAGAAATTATTTTCTCCGATGAGCAGGCATTAATGGTACACACCGAATAGGTAGTGGAGCAAACAGGCTTCCACTGTGCACGTTCTTGGACATGGTTAAACGAAATATGGTCATCCAATCACCTGTGTCGTTTGTTAAGCGATTTCACCCGTTGGCAGCCACCTGTTCCTTTTAATTTGTAGGGCAATATACCGGTCAACCACCAGTGGGTTAGCTCATGGATGACCGCTGTAGAACTGTCGGACAGCTGTTCTTGTAGTTTTAAATTATCTCAAAAATCGTGAAATGATGCCGTAAGCAATCCCGAACTCCACAACCCCACTTGTTCCTCATCGAAATTTCTTCGATTTTCCAATGATTTTATCTCGGGTTAAACTCATCCAGATGTCTTCAAACATATTGATTATTCAACATTTCCCACTGAGGAGGCAACCTGACGTCATTTAACCCGGGAGCAAGAGCGCACTGGATACTAACGTTAATGGTCACGCGGGGTGACTGAGTCACCCCAATCCTTTTTCTGTGATTATTTTTTACATGATAAAAATCGTTATTCCTGTTTATAGTTTTAGTTGGAGAGAGTGTATTTACCTACTTTCAAGGACTTTTCAATTTTTCTTTGATAATTTGAGAAAAAAATATTAATCAAACTGAACCAAGTAGTTTCAAATGTGCGAGACTTTAATAAAGGACACCAATCTCATAAGTCGTGTAATACAGCAAATCAATACCACTAAGTTGTTCACAGGGGGAAAATGTAGCATGTTCATAGAAAATATTCTGAAACAAAAGTGGTCGAGCGAGCTAACAGTCAGGACAATTAGCTTAAAACTAGGGATGGCGATCTGAGATCGATTAATCGCCGAATCGATTTCTCGGGCCAAAAAATCGATTTTTTAAATCGATAGGTAGCACTGAATCGATTCAGAGAATAGATATTTCATCCTAGAAAATCGGAATTCGATTTTTTCTGTTTTGGTAAAAACCATAAAATTATTTTTTATTAGTTGAATATATCATCTTTAAAACCCATAATATTACGGTGTTGGTGGTTAAAAGGTTAATTTACTGGCAAGAACAAAAAGACTGTATTTATCAACACGTTCACTCAATAGCCATGATGAATATGAGTATCGTGGGATCATCTATTCCTTGTGAGCGCCTTTTTTCGATCGCCGGGAACATCGCAAGTCATGAGCGGAACCGCTTGGATCCAAGCAGATTAAACGGACTGTTGTTTTTAAAAAGCTTAGATATTAAGTATATGGAACTAAAGCTATATTATCTATTTTCTAAATTTTTTAATGAAACAAATACATTTAGAAAACAAATGTCTCCTTTGATACCTAATACTTTGATATGGTAATAAAAATAATTGTAATTGTCGAATACCCTGAACTAAAAAATTCGCTGGTTTTAATGATAAGTGGTCGTTTATTCTTGATCGTATCTTTCTTGTTTTTCATAAAATGGATTTATATTTACATTGTAAATGCAGATTTGAAAAAAAAATCGATTTTTAAGAAATCGATCTTTTAGACCTCGATTTTTTCGTGAATCGATTCATCGGGTTACGATCCGAATCAATCTAAAACTCGATCTTTTTCAGGAAGCCATCTCTATTTAAAACTGTAAAAAAAACGCTTGCCACTCCCAAAAAGAGGGAACTATGTGGCAAATACAGTTTAGTTCCCATGAAGACTGTTATATAGGATGATACTGTCAATGTCGTTGATAGCAAATAAACAGTTTTCACAGAATTAACGATTTCGTGAGACTGGGGTGACACCGTGTCCCGCGCAACTCGCTTTTTGCTTCTAAATTTTTGCAGGACAGTGTATATAAAGTTTTTATAGACAATAACATTAAAGGCTCACCAATGCTCCATCTTTTTCAGTAATCGTTATTCTTTTGTTCATACCACCATACTGGGGATCATCAATATCCTCCTTAGTCTGACGCTTCCTCTTCTCTTGCGAACGTGGCTGAAAAAGTTATGTAACATAAAATAATTTTAATGGAGCACACAAAAAGCCATATTTATCAGTTTTTCTTGATTTACAGAACTCTTAAGACTGCTTAAATTGGTATATATTTTCGTAATTTTTGTGTTCGCACATGTATTAGTTGAATAACAAACGTTCATTACAGGTTTTCAAACAGATAATATATTCCGTTCAAAAAAGTAAATTTGTGTTACAATCACTTATCTAATGAATTTTCATCTGATGTAATTAAATGATATGGCAACTGTATCCGAAAACAGATTTCTCCCAGGATGATATAAATTTATTCGTAAAATCTTGGGACAACCATAATTCCATTTCTAGTATACTTAGAATCATGTAATCAAAAAATAAGTGCATAGCTTTTTGCTCATTTCCTGCAAGCTTTTGCTTCAAAAAATAGAAAAAGATGATTATATACTTGTCAACCAAGTGGGTGTGTTAAGGCGTTACAATATTTAGAATTGTAAAATCTATAATTTTCGTCGAATTTCCGAAGGTTAATGTCTGATGATGATTTTCATGACCAATGCATTATATATATGAAAGAAATTTATATAATATATCAAAAACAAGAAATAATAGACAATGAACATAACAAGAAATAACGTAATAAAAAGACAAAAACAAAACATGAAAATCGAATTTATAGAAAAATACAAAAAAGGAACTACAAAAAAAAACCTAGCGAGTCAGAAAGCAATTTCGGACTGAGGACCAAATATGTGGGGTTAATATATATATATATATATATATATATATATATATATATATATATATATATATTAATATTTCTCCAAAGAGGGTGGGCGGCATGAACAAATTCTTGTTTAATTTTGCAGGCTCTCCTGTTTTAGTATTAGCCAAAAAACTCACATAGGATTTTTCTGGAATATCCTATATATATATTAACTCCACATGTGTGTGTATTGTATTACAGATGTTTTAACGTGCAACGGCATAATTAACATGTATAGTAAGACTTTTATAAAATTATACCCATATTTAAATATAAAATGCAAGAGTTTAATCGGAGAATGATTTAGATCCAGAGAACAAAAATTTTTTAATTCCATTCATATTGTCTCTCAATGATTTATTTATACATTATTGATACATAATATACTAATTTTTTTTCCTTGAAAAAATGTTAAGCTTTTTTTTTATATTAACTGAATATTTCAGTTCGATTCAATTGCGTTCAAACCATTAATTTCGTAAAGATGGAAGTAATTTGTTATTATAGTACAGACATCATTTTGGCGCGGTTTTTAAATCACACGAAATAACTTTGTGACACCCAATAAATTTCCCATCCAAAATGGTGACCTAGAACTTATAATTTATAATGAATATATTTTAAAAGAATGGTTTATTCCAGAGGAAAGTGGAAAAATTATTTTTAAAGAAGGAAAAATGCACTTACTTTTTGTGTGGAAAACCAAATTGGAAAAATACAATTGCTTGAATTCGAAAAAAAAAAACATAATATATGTATATATATAGTATAATAACATAAAAGTGAAGAATAACTAGAACCCACAGGACTAAAAAAATAAGAAATTGGAATTCAGTAAACTCAACAAAAGTAGATACAAAAAGTCATTGGACTATATAGGTATATATATATATCTTTATATACAAAATCTTCTGTGCGTGTGTGTTTGTCACTAAACTCCTCCTAAACGGCTGGGCCGATTTCGATGAAATTTTTTGTGAGGGTTCAAGTAAATTCAAGAATAGTTTAGATTCACAATTCAGTCCGATATCGCAATTAGTTAAAAAGATATTAATTAAAAACTTTCAAAAAATACAACTCAACATTCACCTGCATTGTTGTAGCAACGCTATTGTTATAAACAAGTAATATAAAAAAAAAACTTTAATCAATTCCTACTTAGATCAATCAAGAAAAAATTTATTTTAGCTACTTTTTATTAAATAGTTGCAATTAATATAAATATGTATATACATAGGACAGAATCACAACTTTAAGTGGTAATTTTTATTAATTATCATTAAAGTATCGTATTGTCATCCAAAAAAATCGTGTATATAAAATTTCGTTTCAAGGTCGCCAAAAGGGTCGCTAAGTCGCCAACGTGGCTGTATTTGCAATTTTTTGAATAATTAGTTTCAAGCAATTAATTTTTAATAATTATAATTAAATTATTGTATTGCCATCCAAAATAAGCATGTACATTACATTTCAGTTCAATTGAGCGCGTTAAAAGGTATTTTATTAACGATTGAAAATTCCACCAAGATAAATAAATAAAATATGTATAGAGATCGTGAGCTAATAATAGGAATTGAAAAATACGTAAGTTGGCGTCGAAAATTGATTTTCAGCCAAACTGGTCAAACCCGGTCTTTATTACGAAAATGTAGACGATTCATGCTTTTTAGCGTTTTTAATTAATATCTTTTCAAATAATCTTTATATATGTAACTCTTTTGTGCGTGTGTATGTAAATGAACTCCTCCTAAACGGCTGGACCGATTTTGAGGAAAGTTTTTGTCTGTTCCAGTGGACTCGAGAATGGTTTAGATTTATAATTCGGTTTAGAAATGTTTATTTAATATTTTTTTTTATTTATAAATTGTTGATCTTGGAATGTTTTACATTGGACCCGGCAGACTGCGCTACGATCGCAGTATCGAATATTCAAAGATCTTTTATTATAATTCAAGTTGGTCCCGATAGTTGGTGCTGTGATCATTTCAGGGAAATATTTTGTCACACCGTGTTATTATTTTGTTGAATTAAATCGTGTGTTAACTAAATTACTACATTCAGATATAATAAGTATTTGAAATTTTACTCAAAACGGTCCAGATTGTTAATGCTTATTCATAAAAATTTGGAATTTTTTAATTTAAGGTGTGTGTACAGGACAACGTCTGTCGGGTCCTCTATATATATATATATATATATATATATATATATATATATATATATACGAGGTATTTAGAGATGCCGGGAAAAGCAGAAAAAATATAAAACATGGAATGAGTGGAAAAAAACAATAATAATAGCTGTTAAAAAACTGGAAAAAGAAATTACTTTTGGAATGTAAAAAGATTGATATGGTGGAATGTTATGAAAGGTCATGAATCCGATTCCCCTCTAACGTATTGTTAATATATTCGAGGAATTCCAATGTATTGAAAATAACTTGAAACATTTTCAATATATCCAACAATTCCGAGTTTCGTTAATGAATTTCATTGAACAAGGAACGTTTAAAAATGCGTTAATTAAAAATAATTTTAAATAAAATAAAGCGGAAAATTGAAATCGTTTGCCAGTGGAAAAAAATTCATCTCTGATAAATTTACTATAATAGCCTTTCAAATTTGCGCAATAAGATCCACAATAAAGCATACGGATGTCAAATTTCTTATCCTGTTCTGTAAAATATTTTCTTTTTTTGCCACACTTATCACATTTCATGACGGCCAAAATTAACGAAATCTGAATCAAGAATGAGAATAGAAAAAAGCAAAACTATTACAAAACAAAGTTGACAGAAAGTGCAGAGTTGAAAATCCTTCTCGCCCTTAAAAATTGAAAAAGGGGAGCCCTTATATTATTAAAAAAAATCCTAGTATTCACCAAAAATGTTTGAAGGTTGCATGTTCATATAAACGACAGAAGACGAAACCTGCAATTTAGACAATGCAAATAATTGCAATGTCTAAGTTAGTGAAAAAGCCTAATTAAAATCATTTGAAACTAATAGGGATACCACCATAAATATAAACCAGTAAAAAAAATTTAATATACTATATTAATAATAAGTAATAAGACTGTATTCATAACAATAAATAACAACCAATAATAAAGTAAAATGACGATAAAGAGTAGAATTACCAAAATAATAATAAAGAAAAATAAATAAAACATGGATGGTAACCACAGAACCAAAGTTTTAAGTCAAGGTAACCATATCGTAATGTTATCACGCAACTTGGTGAATGTCAACAACTTGGCGCTTAGTGTACTGATGCCATATTTGTACGAAAAGGGTTCATATAAAAAGCGAAGATAATTTAATTTTGAAACAAAATTTCACTAAATACGATGAACAAAAAAAAATTTGATCGGAATATTTGTTCCTTCACAATGTTACGATCTTTATAGCTTTCTTATTAATAAGTAAAGGGTGTTTTTTTAGAGGTATATAACTTTAAATTGCAATAAAACAACGATGTATTATTCGATTGACATGAATTTTTTTTATTCGAAAGATAATCTTGTGGCATTACGTTTTAAATATGATTTCTGGCATTGGACTACCACGGCTGGCTCGGATGTAGTCCAATCTGAACGTCCAATTTTCGATGACTTTTTGCAACATTTGTAAACGTATATCGGCAATAACACGGCGAATGTTGTCTTCCAAATGGTCAAGCGTTTGTGGCTTATCCGCGTAGACCAATGACTTTACATAGCCCCACAGAAAATAGTCTAGCGGTGTTAAATCACAAGATCTTGGAGGCCAATTCACAGGTCCAAAACGTGTAATTAGGCGGTCACCAAACGTGTCTTTCAATAAATAGATTGTGGCACGAGCTGTGTGACACGTTGCGCCGTCTTGTTGGAACCACAGCTCCTGGACATCATGATTGTTCAATTCAGGAATGAAAAAGTTAGTAATCAGGGCTCTATACCGATAACCATTGACTGTAACGTTGTGGCCTTCATCGTTTTTGAAGAAGTACGGACCAATGATTCCACCAGCCCATAAAGCGCACCAAACAGTCAGTTTTTCTGGATGTAACGGTGTTTCGACATACACTTGTGGATTAACTGCACTCCAAATGCGGCAGTTTTTTGTTGACGTAGCCATTCAACCAGAAGTGCGCTTCATAGCCAACCAAAATTCGCTTATGAAAATCGGGAACAACGGCAATCTCGTTTTGGGCCCATTCGACGAATCTACGCCTTGCTTGATGATCGTTTTGATAAATTGCCAAACCAAACTGAGAATAAATCACTTGACATCTGTTAAATCGGTCGCCATCTTGGAAAGTAATGCCAACTTAAACTTCTATACCTGGAAAAAAACACTCTTTATAATAAACTAGATCTTCATTCTTTTTTCGTGCTAATGTCTCTTTTAGACTTTCACTTAATGAATCCCTATTTCTTCTTATGTTTCATTCCTCCCCCTCGCCCCCCTTTCTTTTTAAATTTCATAAAGATTTTTTAAAAAAATATTTTTTCTTATAGAAAAGTACTTATGTATAAATCGTGATAATATTTACGACTTAAAATATTCGCTGTAAACTATATTTTTATCCGGATTATTTTAATAAATATAACGGAATTAGTTTACAGCATGAAAATTAAATTCTTACCATCAGACCAATATAACGTATATCGCACAGTAAGCTTCAGAATAAAAGTTGGAATTTACCGGGAAAATATATTAATCATATATATATATATATATATATATTCATTTAGAAACAATTTTAAAAAAATAACTTAAATAAAAAAAAGTACGGCGACAAAAAGAGCCATAAACAACGCATTTTATGATACATACTATATATTTTATAGTTAGTGATATAAAACTTTGTGGTGGAGAACAGTGTATTTACTTTTGAAAAAAAATTATTGGCCTTTGTTCATAAGTGGTCATGGTTGCGGATTCGAGAATTGTAGAGTCAAGGGTGGGAAACCTAAAGCCATAGAAGACCCACCATTTACATAGGTTAATGTACGTTAAATATTTCGAGACTCAATATCCTCCCGTAATGCGCTGCGGATGTTAGGAGGTGTTGCTGAAACTGAGATTTTATATTCGTCATCTGATAAAGACACAAAATAACGAAGTCTCTAGGGCTCGTTCTGTTTCAAAGTTTGACGCAAAATCAAATGAAGTCTGAGCAAATTTAATTACAAATAAAAAATAGGCAGTATATATTTTGTAAAACAGAAATAAAAACTTTCGTAACTTTCCTTTATAAAAAAGGGAAGTATGGGGTTGCTTCCTGTCCGCTTAACGACGTTTTATAATTAAACTAAGGGGGGGGGAGTACCCCTTGTCGGCCTAAAAGCGGATTAACCCCCTATTGTACAAATTATACAACTGTACATACTCATTGCTCAAACTGTAAAACTATAATGTACATGTAAAATTTTGTTCAATTTTTTTTTTCCTTTTTTGCAAAATTGTTTCTTGGCGCTCCTCTTCAGTTAAATTCAATACTGAAGCTGCATCGTCCAACAATTCATTAATAAAGTCCTCAGATTTTGATAAACCTACAGCTTTTGCGGCTTCCTGGAAAGTTGACTAATTAATTTCATTGATTGTTCATAAGTCATCGTATGAGACAACACATATCTTCAGCCGCAATGATTCTAGGCCAGGTAATCATTGCGATATTTTTCAGCAAGAGCTAGAAACAATGCGGGATTCCAACCGTATTGGTGACTTTATATGAAACGAAGCACATAGTTGTCAATCCAGCGCGTACGAAACAAGCAAAATCGGATTTGCAACTCGTCAAATAATCTTGAACTTTGTCATTGCAGCGATAGTACGTAATTAATTTATAACAACATTTTGAAAAAAAATTATACCGACAGAGATATTAGGTAATCTTGTTTCTAAACCTCATTTGAAAATAATCAGGTCAGAGGGATTATTAAATCTCAATGGTTGAGCACTTTAAATTTAACGTTATAATCCATTCAAATTTGCCTTATTAGGTTCAGAATGTCAAATTCGCATTCTGACAGATAATACTGAATATAATTCAAAATAACAGATCAAATTCCGCATTTTAAAATGTATGAGATCCATTTCGAAAAACACTAGAGCAAAATCCAACGTTAACATTGATAATGGCCTCCAAGAGAGTGACTTATTGCTGCATGTTATATAAATTATAAACTGCACAACTTCTAACGCAAACTGTGCAGACGTGTATTCGGGCATGCATTTTAACGAATTGTTAATGTAGTAGATTTCTAACGTGATTTGTGCTGCTAATAGAAGAATAAATAAAGTTCTTAAACGAACTATCATTCTTTGTAGTATTAAATATATGTGAAATAAACGCAATATTTCTGCTTCCTTTTTCACTGTCATGTGTTGATTTAAAAGAAAACGTCATCTACGCAATTTGAGACGATTCGAATTATGATCGCATTGATCAAATGGAAATTACATTTATTTTCAATTTACTTCCGCAACTGGGGCTACGTATTCGACATGGGTAAATTGTAATTCATTAGAAAAACTATACACTCATATTGGGTATCTCTTAACTACATGTACAAAATTCAAAGGGAGGTGTGAAATATCGCGATAGGAATCATAATTATACATAACAAAATATGGCAAGAAATTGATAAGTTACACTGTAAGCGACTTCTCAAGGTCAGCATGTGAGAGAGCTCCTCATCTTAGATGTCGACTAAATGCGGTCAAAATAGTCTTTACGAACGCCGTTCAATTTTTTTTTTGTGTGTATGTATTTACTAAGTGTTAGGCTTAACTAAAGGAAATGAATGCAATGTATCGCGAAATATTTCCAACGAAGTACTTGTAAATCATTAGATGATCGCTCACATCAGAAACATGGATCTCTCTCTCTCTTTCACAATACCAATACAGGGTAATGGTTAGTCCCGAACAACTGTATTGAATATTTATTTGATTTTTATTGAGGTTACGTTTTGAAGCTACACAAGGGCCATTTGGCGACGATCCTCGTATTTTTTAACTGCGGTAAAGTGACGAGGATAACATCAGCTGGTACCAGTAATGTAACGTACAGTCTCGCAAGCTCTGTATCGCGATGAGGGCCAGGACTCTTAAGGTGCCCAAAGCTTGACTGACGTCAAGTACGTATGTTACCAATTTATAAAATTCTCAAGGCAAAACCTGATTTTGCAAGGGGGAAGCTAATATTCTTCGTTATGCAATTAGCGGTTACCCTTTCTACGAACTTCCCCACCATGCCAACGGAAGCTGTACGTCACTGCACCGCAACCTTTTTATCGCTGCGGACCGGTCAACGCTTGATAATTTTACCGCGGGCCGCTGAAGATGGAACACGTTGATTGTTTATATTTTAGCTTGTTTTTATTTAACAATATTAATTTAGTTACATTTAAATATGCCTGCAGAATTAAGTATAGTTACACCAAAATGAATAAAAGTGATTAACGTGGAATATAAAGTGATTTCCGTGGAAAGTTGCACAAATCCGAGAGGAATGCACCACTTTAAATAAAATGGCAATAGTTTATTGTTCTTTAGGCGGCCCGGCACCATTTGATCCGCGGACCGGGGGTTGCGGATCACTGCTCTACATGGTTAGTCTTCAGCGGCATAGGTTTCTACAAGATGTAAGTGAGTGTATATTAACGTCGCACTGTAAAGCTGTCCGAGGATTATCGGGGCCGCGGTAGCCGAGTGGTATAGGTATCGGACTGTGGCTTGCTTTGTCACAGGTTCGAGCCCAGTACCACTAAAGACCCGCCGTGTAGGGCAGCGATGCACGTTAAATCTGTCGAGAGCTGAAACGTCCTCCCGTTGGCGTGGTAGTTAGGAGAGGGGGGTGCCAGCTCAGGTGTCGTCCACGTCACTTGACCATGGTTCAAAATTACGTGGTCCGTCGCCAAAAGCCCTCGTGTAGCTGAACAGTGCGACGTTAATATTCAATCAATTCAATCAACCGAGGATTATCGGCGACGGACCCCGTAATTTTGAACCATTGTCAAATGGCGAGGCTGACACCTGTACTCTGGTACCCCCTCTCTTAACTTACACACTACACATACGGGAGGACGTATGAGCCTCAACGTGAATCTACTCGAAGGCTATTTAGCGGCACTAGACTCGAACTCATTACACGCAAACCACGAGTCCTTGACCTTGACCACTAGGCTACTCCCTCCGATTACTCATCAAAGAAAAGAATGCAAAAATTAAAAATTCTTATAGAAATCATTTAATACGTTGGAAAATATAAATAAGTATTTAAAAATTTCTATTTCATGTTCCCGTGCTCCCAGTTTCTTTCTACATGTTTATTTTCGTTAGAAATCGAAAATATACCTGAGTGGTAAATATGATAATTGGGATAACATATCACAAAAGGTTATTAAATGCAAATTACCAATAAAACAAGAGGTAAATATATAGATTCTGATAGAAATATTAAATGCGCGATACCATTCTTTCAAAACTGCTATATTTTCATAATTTGTTTTATATAAAACCAGGTAAAAAAATTATTTATATCCATACAAATCTATAAATAGCACATTATTATTCAATTTCAGACTCTTATAAACTCCATACTAAGCAAAAATATTTTTTATAAAAGTTACAAAAAAATTAATCTACCAGAAAAAAAAAATCATCCTTTCTCTTTATAACCAACAAGCTGAAATACATAACATTTGATTTGAATTCTCAGAAAAAAAAATATTTTTTAATGATTAAAATACAAATCCCAGGAATTAGGATTTCCTTTGTCAAATTATTCATATAAATTATCAATAAGAATGTGAGAATATTTGCAATATTTCCTCTGTCTTCATTATCAAGAAATAGGGCGGATGTACTTTACAAAAGAAAGTAACACCTACACACACACAAGATCAAAGTTAATACTCCAAAACAATATTTTTTTTAAAAAAAAACAAAAGCTTCATTGTTTTTATGTTTAAAAAGTACAAAAAAAGTAAAGCAAAGATTTGTTGACATACATAAAAATGAAGGTTGAAAAACGAACTAAAATATGTTTCTATTTATTGACCAATTACAAAATTTTATACTTCAAGTATTTTTTTTAATTATTTTATTAACATGCCTCAAACATCAATAATGCTATAAGACACATTTTACAGACTCTATCGCTTTTTTCTCTTATAATTACATCTAGCAACCTGATATTGGTTTGATAGTAATTCTAATTAGCTTAAAGCCATCTTCCCCCCCAAAAAACATGTTGGAAAGGAAGCCAAATGAAGAAGAAATAATTTGAAGATTTGGAAGCAAGAGCTTGGAGTTATATAAAAATCAAAATTCTGAACAAAATGAACCTATATATTATGGTATAAATGAATCAAAAGTAAGGCAATACATCAAAGTACAAGATAAAAAATGTTTAATTTTTGTACAAGTTTCCTTTTAGTTCAATAAGATTTTTAAGATAATTTGTTTGCAATTTTATAATACATATTAATTACTGGTGAAATACTGTACGACTCACGTGCATTCAAATGATATTCAACTGATATACTATTTACTTCATAATACAGCCAACGTTCAATGACTTTTTCGTCATATATTTATAATCAGTATTTTAAAGAAATTTTACAGTAATTAAAAAAAAACATATTTTTTTGTTAATTTTTAAATGTTTTGGAACGTTTGTTATACAAATCAAATTTGATGCTTCTATGTGCATAAATTTAAATTTGAGCATTATACTTCACGAAACATGTTTCATTTTATGACCTACATTCAGGAATATACGGTATCGCAATAAACGATAGTCGTACTATTTATTCTTTGCAAAGGAAAAAAAATATTACTCTTGAATAATTTAAATTAAAAATATTATTTTTCCCTATTACTGTTGAAACTAGGCGAATACCCCTTTTGTAAAGAGTGTAATAACAATTTCAAGTTTCGACCGTATTGCTTGTTAATCCATATCTAGTAGCTGAGTATAAAGATCTCATGACACATTATTATAATGTCCTTGGCCAGTAACGTAACGGACAATATTAGGACCCCCTGCAAGGTATGGTTTTAGGACCCAAGACCAAATACGTACTTGGAGTCATTCAGGCTTTAGGTCCCCTATAATCCCTGCCCCCCTCACCCCCACCCTGCAATGCGGGAGTGTGCGTTACGCCACTGACCTTGGCTAACATTAAAACGAAATGCGTTAAGTTTCGGGAACGGTTATACATTTACGTGAAACCGTAGAGAAAGTAGAAAAAAAAAGACTCAGTAACCGTTAAGAGGACCTTGATGCAATGCTGTTGAAATAACGATTGCGTTTACACACGGATGGAGTAAACAAAACGAACTCAACTTTTGTTGCACAACAGCAAACTGTATGAAGAGGTATAATAAATCATATTTGCTTGACTCGCCATCGAATTAAAAGTCACCATTAATAACAGACATGTAAAATTTTATTAACTGCAAATGTTTTGTCTTTGTTTTTATTGATATAATGTTTTAAAAGATTTCGAAGACTTCTTACTTGCTTTTACTTTATTAGCATGTTCAATAAATTAAATTATTGATTGGGATCGTTAGCATTAACTGTAAAAGGTGAACATCTAGATCTCACTAGAATAACTCGATTGAATCTACTTATATACTTATGAACTTGCCATAAATAGTAATTGCACGGACAAAAAGGGAAATGAAATTTTAATGGGCATAAACTGGCATTTCGAATTTTATGCCACATCTAATCAAGTAGAATTTCCTTTTATACACTTATTTCTTGATCAAAATACTCGCAAACAATATTCACGTAATTAAACGTTTATTGTATCACTCTCCAAGTGGAGACAAAACAGTGAAATTCTTTGGTTTTCAAAGCCATGTTTGTTGATGATACAATAAAACATGCAATTATATAAAAATAGTTTGTGTGTGTGATTTTTAACCAGATGATAAAGACAATTAGAAGGACATCATCTTGATTCTAAAGGCCTTGATCCATTATAGAGGATTTTATTGTAAACTAAATTGTAATGATATTAGTACGAATTAAAAACTAGGGATCAAAAACTTACCTTTAAATAAAATCTAGAATTTTTATTATGTAATTGTAATCAAAACCTCAAAATAAACATCCTATTATTTTTATTTAACAAATAAATAACTAAATTTTTAAAATATATTTCCTTTCAGTTTAGGTTCTACAGAGTTATCTTTAAAATGCTTTCTTCTACCTACAGTAACATTTTTTAATTAATAAATCTAATTCATAATTAAAAAAGAAGTACAATAATAAACATATTCAAAAGCATTTAAATACTTGATTAACGACCTTTTAAAGTAGAAAATTATTTTGTTAATGTGTAAATCTTAAACAATAAATGAAGTTTTAAATATTAATACTATTGCATTCGATTTAAAATGAAAAATTGAAAATGGCATAAAAAATACTTACGAACATGATACCTAGTACTGTTGCAGTTTCGTGAGAATAAGTAAGTGAAATCTCCATAAATTGCGGAATAATGGATTTCATTTATCAAAATATCACGGGTTTTTTCTTTCCTTCTTTTTTCCGATCGTAATTTTTTGTGGCGTAATTGTTTTTAGTAGATATTAGAATTCAGTTTCGAAATGTTCGAGATCTCAGTAAAAGTTTTGTTTCTAATTTTCGTAACTTCCACTCACTATAAAGTGTAAATAAAAGTATTTCTAGATTTAGTTTGGCATTTTTAACCATCAAATAGAATATGCCGAAAAAAATATGTCAATTTTAAAGCAACATTCTCTGAAATTATCTGATTTTAAAATATTAAATATTTAAAATAATAATATAGATTTTTAGATGATTGATGTGTAAAAAGTAAAGATAAAGTATAGAAATTATCATAACAGTGGCACAGGCAATTATAACGGAGTGAAACTCCTCTAAGAAGAACGATTATTGTCCGATTGGGTATGACATGTATAACATATTTGTATCATGACGTATGAAAGGGGCGTGTCCGAATGATATAAATCAGGCTGGTGTTATTCACTCAGCATTTCTGAAAACGGTATATTGCATGGTTAACTTCATTTTAAAGAAGTTTCATCAAATCTTCGATTTGGAGAGGACAGAGATATTGTTCGAACCGTTATCATGACTGGTGTACTACTGACTTAGACAAATAGTCCAAGGAGGCCGGTGAGATCGCCAGAACTAAATTCATTCGAATACGTTGGGATATTCAGGGAGACGTTTGGATTTCCGTCTTCAGCCGTCAAAAAGGATTTCACAGCTGTGATTGACAACAGAAAAGGAAGAGACAGCAATTATTCTACAATTCCTTATCGGCATGCTCATTACATGAACAGACGATATCATACAGTCTCGTATAACCGTTAGGAATGATTATATCCCACATTACTATACTTTCATCATCCTTTAAATACGAAATTATGCCTTTGTAGCAATTATTCCCTCTTTGTTAGTTGATTTTTACGGAATTATAGCAAAATCAGAAACAGCTGCTTCAGTTTTGCACATTATTGCACACGACAAAATAGGATAAATTTTTCGCAAGAGAAGTTTTTAACAGCCTTTTAAACCAGTAATTTAAGACATATGTATATACATAATTGCTATATTAGGTAGCATTGGCGTATCTAGTTCTGAGTGTGGACCCTGTATGAGTCCTGTTAGTGGGACCGTAATTACACGTGTTGGGCCCCGTACGGCTGATACAGCGGTAGCTACACCCCTAT
Source organism: Trichonephila clavipes (assembly GCA_019973935.1). Classification (NCBI taxonomy): domain Eukaryota; kingdom Metazoa; phylum Arthropoda; class Arachnida; order Araneae; family Nephilidae; genus Trichonephila; species Trichonephila clavipes. Next base: position 1,078,552 of record BMAU01020604.1, read on the forward strand.
GATGTAGGTTTATTTTCATTAATGATTTTGTGAACTACTCACAATGTACATGAACATGTTTAATACTAAGATAGTGCGCATTATTGTCTGTCATTTAATTTTACAATTTGCCTGACACTATCCGTTTTTGCGTCTCACATATAAAATAATAACTCTGATATTTTTGTTTATTTACAAACGCTTTCCCTTTGTTTCTTAGTAGAATGAAAAATAAAGTTTGCTCATTGAATGAGAAATGAATATTAAAAAATTAGAGAACAAAAACTTCAATGATGTAGTCAGTGGAGTAGTAAAATATCCAAAGGACCTGGATCAAAAGTAATGAGGGCCCTATGGGCCCCCTCTGATTAGTTTTTTTTGAGTAAAAAAATAAAATATACTAATATTTTAAAGGTACAAAGCTACTTTATCATCGGCTCTGTATCGTGCTAAAGAACACAGGATAGGAAAACAACATTCTACCTACATGTATGCGAATGAGTTTCTTGTGTGAGCCTTAGTGATCACCTAGGTGCGACTTGACACCATGATAAACCTTTTCCAGAATAGCTGTGAAGAATTTGAGAATTGCCGGAACCGGAAGACGAGAAGTAATGTAATAGATAATAAAAAAATAAACAACAAACGAGATAATATTTAATAAAATAGGTATTAGGAACTAAAACGAAGTAGATAAAGAACAAAGGATTTAAAGGAATTTTTTAAGGAACAAACAATCTACCAACGAGCTATAAATTACCAATTCAGTTTATAATTTTTCCTAGCTTTAGTTTTCACAAAATTATCCATAACTTCCAGGTTTGATGAGACTGTTAGCAATTTCTAGCAGCGATAAATATCGGAGTCGAGCTGGGTGTTTTTTAAATAAGTTTTAATTACTTTTAATTTACTAAATGATCTTTCAGCTGCCGCAGAGGGGGCACGAATTGTACAGAATAATAGCATCGCTGTAAATATTTCTGTTCAGTCGCATTCTAACTCTCCATATTTGCACATTATTTACTAATATGATTGGTGAACAGCCCATGGTTGGGTTATTTTAGGGAGAACTGGGACGTAAATATTAAAAAACCGAAAATAGAAGTTCGGGCTTATTATATCAGAATACTTATTTTGGAATTCGTCAAATTTAGACATCTTTATTACAAAAGTTGGCGAATCCCAAAATAAGGATCTACATCTAACAAAAATGTACAACTTAGAAAATTTAATATTTGATAGACAGCACTTATACCAGTAAAAGGCGTGTGTGTTTAATTTAACTAATATTGTGTTTATTACCTATTTGAATATAGAAATTTTAAATATTTCTTTCCGGTTTTAAAATCGGAAATTAATTCATCAAAAAAGCTTTTTTTTTCTTTTCTTTTTTTGAAAAAAGGATATATGTACTATACTTTCTTGCAGTTTCACTTGAAAGATTCAAAGGCATTTCCATACATTTGCCACATTGCTTTTGTCTCTACTAAAGCCTCATTTGCTTCCTCGATAGTGGTTTTACACAGTCGTAAAATTTTGGATGAATAATTGAGAGTAATATAAACTTTTCAAAAAGTAAAGTTTAGTTAGGTAGGTCAGGTGGGGGAAAGTGGGGGTAAATCTAGATTTTTTTAGAGAAGGCTCTAAAATCAAACTATTAAATTAATTTTATGAAACTTTTTATGCATTTTACATATATTGGATTCATATAGATTAAACATGAAACAGCCATTCAATTTTGTTAAGATTGATTTCTCACAGTGATACATTTGAAAGAGCATGTTTTGATACCCCCAATATACCACATGGTGGGGGAAAGTGGGGGTAGTTCTAAAATTGGTGTATATTTAAATAAAAATATGTAGATATTCTTTTTGAAACAAGAATACGCTGAAATAAATGCGCCTTGATTATATTTAATGGTACAAATGGACAAAAAAAAGTTTTTTTACAAATTATTTAATTAAAGAAATAATGACCACGACTATCAAAATTAGGTTCACGTAGTATGCGGCATATATCACTGAACTCTACACAATCTTCATCATCAATAGGAAGAAAAGTGTAATAGTCCTTCAATGGTCAGATATTTTCTGTGATAGAACTCATTATTTTCTATCACTTGTCTAATGAATTTAGATGACTGACTTCTTGACCAGTGTGTGTACTTATAACCTTTCTACCCATGTTTCTTGCTATACTTTAAAACTTTTTGTATTTTTTACATCCTTCTTTATCTTTTACTTGATGGAATCTGTTCTTACGGTCACTTTCTTCAGCAGCCAACCTTTCCAAAACATGCTCGTTAGTTAAAACCTCACCAGTCTTACTCTGTACTCTTTTCGCTTTCTCTTTGAATTCTCAATGACTAAAATTGTTTCTACAGATGGGGTGGGAGAGAAAGTTTGGTATTATTAGTGTTTTTAAATCATTTAAATGTGTGTTGAGCGACACAGAGTTTCAGAAGATACAATGGTTGTAGAAGAATCTGTTCTTGTGCTATGTACTCTTAGTTGTTTACCTTATCTGTAATGATAATATGGTGTTGGATGGCCTTTCTGTTCGGAGGATAATGTCCTGATCCCTTAAATCCATTCGCTACATTTTATGGTTTCATTCTTTCAAACATCTTTTTCAAGAAAAATGGAAATGATTTTGTAGAAACATTTTGTAATCTGCTTTCTCTAAGGCAATATTTCAAAATCTCCTTCCAAGCTTTTTTCATAGGAGAAAACATTTCAACATATCATGTTGCAAAACGTTTTTCGGTGTTAAAATTACTACCTAGTGAATAAATACTAAGTAAATTAATTGTTTTAGTCATTTTATTATAAAATATAGAGCATTAGACATTTGCTAAAGTTAACGTAAAGGTAACATATGTCCCTATCATAGAACGCTTAGCTAGGCTTAACAATACCCCCATATTATCCCACTTAAAAAACAATACATGATAAATAGAATTGTAAAATTTATTCTTAACTTTTTATGTGGATGTGTTCCTTTTGGATGTGTTCCTCAGATATTGCTCTACAAGTCTGAACTAAAATTAATAGTTTTTATCTGTTAATATTTTTATTTTAGAAGAAAGTTCATCAGCAGGCTAAACTACTAAACCATTTGCAAACAGCATATCAAGAAACTTAATAAACATCAAATTTCACTTCAAACTTCAGAAACTAAAATGAAAATATTTACTATAATCTCAATATATCTCTCTAAAAAAGAAATAACTAAACATATTTATTTAAAAAGAGAGAAAACAGGTGTTTTTCAATATACCCCCACTTTACCCAGTGGACCCACTTTCCCCCGCCTTGCCCTATACACTCCCTACAAGTTGAAAATTGCTTTCAAATGAGTTGCCATGAATTATGATTGTGCAGCAGCTTGTTACATTTAGAGGTGGGAGAAATTATCAATAATTTGGCTTTCTTAGTGGTCAGAGGTCCCTGGCGCACGGCACGGCCTAGCCCTAATGAAGCTACGACACTGGTGGTAGTTCAACAAGGCTAGAAATTCAATCAAATTAATACTTATTTAGTTGATTAACTTAAAAAAATTATACTTTGTAATAGCTAATTGATGAATCCATTAACCAACCTACAAGTACATCACAAATTGGTTTGCTTGGTAGCTGGCATCAATTTAATAAAGAAGCAATGAGGAACAAAAATGTTACCAAGGTTGTTCCATTTTTTTAGTATGATTGTGCATTGAAAATTTTTCCCACATGTATAAAAGTTTAACCTTCAATGTTTCTCCCCACATACACAACTAAACTAACATAAAGCTAAAATCTCCCAAATAACCAAGATGATCTACCTGAAAAATTTTAATGTGTATGTCATTGTTCAAAATGTAAGGCATTTTTGTTACATAAATTCTTACCTTGTTGCTTTCGTTACTAAACACGCTAACGTTTTTCTTTTTCTTTTCCACAAACTTTTCAGCATCCTTCTCATTTTCTATGATCAATTCTTGCTTAATCTTATGGGCTGCCTGAAAAATACATAATTATAAATTGTGTGCGTGTTTTGAGCTTTTATAAAAAATTAAAACGTATTATATTCCTTCTTTTATAACTCTAACTGATACACCTTTTTTTCTTTCGTCTATTATCTATATCAAAATACGTTTTTGCTGTTTGTTTCATTAATTGAAATAAATTATCTTTAAAATGTAGTGCATATAATTTCATTTAGCAAAAAAGCCAAAGGAACTGTTGCATTTGAACTTATTTTTTCCTGATTTTTCCCGATGGACTTTTGATGCTGCTAGAAAATTTAATTTATAAAGTTTCAAGCAATTAAATTTTAAAATACTCAAAGATATATATATATATATATATATATATATATATATATATATATATATATATATATATATATATATATATATATATGCATTTTCAGTGGATGAGAAAGGGAAATAAATTCAGAGAAAATCCAAAAAAGTACAAACTGAAAGCATGAAAAAATTCGCACACATATTTTAAATAAGAGTACACATACATTCACAAGTCGATTCAACAAAAGAAATTTTGCTATAATTGAAAATGAGTACGAGAAATAATTTATTTTTTGTTTTCTGTAGTATTATTTATCAGCTAATTACTTAACAAATCTTCTTCTACTTAAATGTCAATATTTGTTTTGAAAACAATTATAAAATCCCCGTGCACCACAAAGTATCACACGGGGCTTACAGAAGTAAGTATTAAACACACATTCAAGGGAAATAAATAATTTTAAAAAATGAAGTTAAGAAGGATTACAAACAGTTACAACAAATTTACAGAAATTTTTGAAAGCACTTCTGGTGGGAAGTTGGAGAAAAGCCAATTAATGTTGAGTCTCTTGAACGCCAGTCTTGTGGCCGCGGTAGCCGAGTGGTATAGGCATCGGATCGTGGCTGGCTTTGTCACGAGTTCGAGCCCAGTACCACTAAAAAGACCCGCCGTGTAGGGCAGCGATGCACGCTAAATCTGTCGAGAGCTGAAACGTCCTCCCGTTGGTGTGGTGTGGTAGTTAGGAGAGGGGGTGCCAGCTCAGGTGTCGTCCACGTCATGACCATGGTTCAAAATTACGTGGTCCGTCGCCAAAGCCCTCGTGTTGCTGAACAGTGCGACGTTAATCTTCACTCACTCACTCACTGAACGCCAGTCTTATGATCTTTCTCTCTTTGACATACTTGGAACACAGAAGGATTACATGTTCTACATTTTCCTCGCCACCAATATTACAGTCACAGAAAGAAGAAGGAACTAAATTAAATTTGTTCAAGTAGCTTTTGAAATTACCATGACCAGTGCGAAATTGGGTTAATTTGTAGTTAGTGTAAAAATGATGACATAATAGTCTCTTATTAATGGTGGGAAAAAATTTCTTTGTTATGCTCCCCTTATTAGAAATGAGATATTCTTGGTTCCAAGACTTCACCATTCTTTCTTTCGTGATCTTCTTGTAAAACGATTTAGGAATATTAACGTCAATGTCAATTTTGCGCTTGGTTGCAGCTTTTGCAAGCCAATCGGCTCGCTCATTCCCAAAAACGCCTGTGTGTCCGCGAACAAATGCAAAATCTATTGAGATGTTTTTATCTCTTAGGCTTTTAAGTTGCTTTTGGATTTCGACGATTATATTGTTAGATGAAGAAATACATTTAAGAGAATCCAAGGAGGAAAGAGAGTCAGTACAGATGAGATATTCTGAGATGACACTATTTTGCTCAGTGATCCATTTAACGGCGAAATTTAAACATAAAAGTTCAGCTACAAAAACTGTGCATTCATCACGAATTCTAAATTGAAAGTTCTCAGATTCAACACCACTCCTAAACACAACAAATGCGAAACCAACTCTTCCATCAATTTTACTGCCATCAGTATAGCAAATAACAGGGAAATCTTCTGTGCTCTTGTCACTAAATTGAACAATATTGATGGCATTCCTCTCTGAAGGATGAGGGATAAAAAATGGAGACAGAATACAATCGTAATTAGAGATGGAAGAAGCAGAGAGATCTTTCCTAAAAGCAATATCATGAAGAATAGTAATGTCGATTGGAGGGAAGCCAGAAATAGCATAAACTGAGTCGTAACTTATTGTGCGATAACCACATATGACCCGTAAAAGTATCCTTCTTTGTATGCGTCGCAGATACTTAGAATTCATCTTTCTTTTAAGTGCCTCGCCCCAAACTCTAGAGCCATACAAAATGAAAGGCTTGATTCCTTGCTTATAAATGAGAGAATGTACATTGAAATTTATTCCGAACGTGTTGCGAGCAATCCGATTTAATCCACACTGTAATTTGTCACATTTCTCGGATATCTAACTTAAGTGTTGCTTCCAAGAAAATTTAGTATCAAGAAGAACCCCAAGATACTTCATTTGCTTTACCATAGTCAAGGGAGTTCCATCGGATATAGCTGAAATGCATCATGGCAAACATTTCGTTTTTCAATAGCCATGAATCTGGTTTTATCAGGATTAAATTCCAATTTAAAACTTTTTGACCAGTCAGAAGCGAGGTTCAAAGCTTCCTGTGCGTGTAGGAAAGTCGCAGAAAGATCCCTACCTTGGGAACAAACTAAAATGTCATCAGCAAAAGCTATGATTTCACAGCAGGCAAGATTATTAAGTTTAGATAGGAGATCATTGATAATGATATTCCAAAAAATAGGTCTAGACACTGATCCTTGAGGGCAACCTCTTTCAAGGCAGCGGATAGCAGAAGTCGAACCCAGTTGCATTTTGGCCACTCTGTCATTTAAAAAGAATGTCAATATTTAACTATTTAAAGATAACATATATGAATTCCTACCTTTGATTTCCTAATTTATTTTCGTCTTTTATTTCATTAATTTATTATTTTAATTGTTTATTACAATATTGACGAATAATTTAATATTTTATTGCTATATTCTTGATTTACGTTTTACTTAAATTTGCAAAAAACATACAAGAATTCCAACTTTATTCTTTTCTCTACATGCCCTTTTCAATGTGATTAAGATAGCAATGTGTCAAGATAGAAGATATATATATGTACAGACTAAGACAATAACCACATATATGAATAAGGGCAAGTGGAATCCCTCAGACTCCTTTTCAAACTCTTATTTTCGAGCAATTTGCCTTTTTTCCAGTTAAGCAAAAAAAGAAAAAAAATGAAATCAAATCTATAGATAATTTTTATTCGATCTTTGTTTTGAAAAATCTACATATTTCAACTTTTTTTTTATCCATTGTTTTTTCAATTATATCAAATTTATCAATATCGTAATGCTACTGTGCCAAATGTAAAGTGTAAGGATAAAAAAAGCAGACTTATTTTTCCGAGTTTTTGTATGAGCGAATTTATTAAACTTGTCAGTTTTATATATTTATTGATTACGCATAAAACTCAAATAGTATTTTCTTAGGTATAAAATTCGCAATATTTCATAATTTAGGACTTTATATATATGTTCTTGTTAAATATAAGCAAAACTTAATAAGTGGGTTAAACATAGTTTACATTTTCAATATTTTAACACTATGTGAAATTTTAACTTCTCTTTAGTGTTTATATATTAAAAGAATTGACTACCACTTTGCTTTTATATAGAAATTGTTTGACACTAATTAAGCTTAATACTGATAAAAATTCACCAAACTTTTTTTTTCAAACAATGTACTTCAAGCCCCAATTTTTGGGGAGATTGATATATTAATTTGATAAAAGGATGATGCGTATTTTGCTTTAGTATTGCAGTACTTTAAAATTGCTTTTTTTGGCTTTAATTTCACCTCAAGGTTTCGAATATAGTGTGTGATGGGGAAGTTTCGAAAATCTGTATTACAACCTAACGTTGAAGAATAGATGATGATATTGCAACTGTGTTACTCAACGAGACTCCGTAACGATCACAGGCCAATAATCTATTTCTTTAAATTTATACTCCTTTGTTAAGTTTTTTGATTGGCTACAAATTGGAGGCTTAAATTGATCATCACTATCATTATCTGATCTATTAGTTATGTTCACTTTATTTTTCTGTTGACAGGAATCAAGAATTTCATTTCGTGTACGTTAAAAGAGTATAAAATACTTTGCTCGTTTTCTTCTTTTTTTTGCTTACCTCTTTTGTATTTTATGCATTTTTTGTGCAAGTCCAGCCATCCAGATTTTCTAAGCTCAAAATTTATAAATTCATGAAGTAAATTGGTTGATATAAACACGATAAATCGATAATATTTTAAATAAAATCTTGGTTTATCACGAATTTTTGTCAAAGGCCGTCCACGAAATGCTACATTACATTAAAAGGCTGAATAGATTCACTTTTGAAGATGTCAATTTATATCGAAGTAGTTATTGACTCTTTTAATTCATAATAGTTGTTATGGTACGTGTAAATTAGCTGCACGGACTAACTAATGAAAAAAAATGTGTTTGGTGATTGGGAGAGTGTTGTCTCCGATTTTATAGTAACCTGGATATGACACATTTTCAAAAAGCATTTTTTTCAATAAAAAATGAAAATAAAAAATGTTTTCTGTCCTTTAAAGTTTGTTTTTTAAAAAGAAGTTTAAAAACAAGAAAGAATAATGAATTTACTTAATATTGTTATTCTTTTAAAAAGATACGTTATTGAAGCTTTTTGCACAATCTATAAATATCTTAAATTGATTGCGGTTTTTTATTTTTTATTTCCTCTCCTCATATCTAAACTAATTACTGTTCATTCTACCGTCAGTGAGCATTTAGAGTCTGAGATAAAGCAACACCTGCAATCGTGTTACTGAGTGTAATTTTTTCTTCTTTTTTTACTCAGCAAATAAAAAAGCAACATTTTTAAGCTATATAACTATGGAATACAATTAAAAAAACACCTGGCGAGAGAGTCCGATTGCATATGCGTTAGTTAAGGTTTTGAAATGCTAAAATAAGAATGAGACAAAAATTTGAGAGAATTTTTCTTCATTTCGTACGAATACTCAACAATAGTTGCATTTAAGATTTTGTAATTAATCCTGTAAAAGATGATTTTTGAAATTTCGGTCACAATCTGATAGAAAAGCTGTAAAATAAATGTTGTTTGCATAATAAACTAAGGCAACAATCAAATTCTTATATCAGTATCATTTAGAGGAATTCACTTTTTATTTATATTACTTACTACTCTGGCTTTAAATAATGATATCATATAAGCTTCAAACACAAACTACAGTGACTTAATTTCACTATATTTATATATTTAACGAGATTATTTAAAAATAATCTTTTTTTCTCAAAATCAGTATATCAGCAATCGTCATTCAATGACGGGAATGCACTTTTGAATATACTTTAATATTTATGAATATCTATATATCTATCTATCTATATATATATATAAGCGCGTTTGATATGAATTAATTTCAAATCAAACAAAATGTAACCAGACAATATTAAAAATAATATGGTTTATAATCATAAATCGTACTAGCAAAGTATTTTCATAGTCATAAATAATTTTGTTTAAATGTTATACAAGTTTTTATAACATTTAAATATACTATTTGAATACATAAATTTTCTAAAAATAGAAAGTACTTAGTAAAAAGAGCTTACAAGATCGTATTGAGAATCAGAGAATGGACTGTAATGAACTTCTTTTTGTATCTGCGTTTGTTTCCTAAAACAATTACTGTCACAACATTTGTCTTTCAATTTCTTGTTACTTAAAACCTGGAACAAAATTATTGAAATGAAAAAATGTCAAATATATGTTTTTTGTAAAAAGCAGAATTTGTATTGCAAAGAGAATTTAGAAAATGATTTTACCGTAGCAGTATGCTTGCACTTTGGGTTAGAGCTGCATAATCCCGTTGGTTGAAGCCACTAAAAGAAAAGAAATATTTATATAAATATTTTTGTTGAAAAATTATTGAGTTTTCAAGAAGAAAATATTAGTCATATATCTAGATACTTTATTTTTATATTCGTAAAAATTTTATTTCTATTGTATGCTTTAATTTAGTAGTAGAAAAGATAACACACGAGTACAAAATAATTATTGAAAATTATTTTTAGTAAATACTATTTTCGTAATAAACTGTATTTTTGTTACGAACAGAATGAATGAGATGATTTTACCGTCACCGTGTGCTTGCGCATTTTAGTAGAGCTACATAATCCAGTTGGTTGAACCAACTAAAAGAAATTAAATATTTTTATTGTGAAATGTTCTAATTTTCCAGATGAAAAAATTACGAAGTGCTATTAAAATATAATTCTGATTTCAAACATCATTTAGGAATCAAAAATTTGATAAAAATCAACCTTACTTATAGATAGATGGGTTGATAGATAGATGGAGATATAGGTATGTGTGTAACGTATTAATCGTTAAATAAAGAGTAACATTATCATATAAAGACTAATTGACGTGTCTTCTGTATTATTTATTACGACTAAATATGATAATCTACCTATAAAAAAAGAATGTGTTATATGGGACATATAAATCTGCATAATTTGGTTATGACTTACTGGATTGAGGATGGACATTTTAACCATTTTTCCCATGGGGTTTGACATGAAAAGATTTAGTCACCAGTCTTACAACATTTCATAAAATTTTAAGGTTTCAAGAAAATTAAAACTATACTGTAAGCTGCAGATATTTCCCTTTATAGCTATCAAATGAAATAAAGCTTTAAACAGACGTTTTCAACGTCTAAACAAATAATATTAGATTAGGCTATGATTAAAGACACGTTTCTTGTTCCTTTTATTTATAGGGTTTTGTTGTTGTTGTTTTTTTTTTGAATTTTTAAAGATCTTATATTTTATACCTTTTGGAATTTTCGGGTTTTTTTTAAAAAATGATATTTTTTTATCTTTTTTTTAATAATTACAGTAAGAGTTGCATTAAATTCATATATTAACAATTCTAACGGTTTCAAACTAGAAACATTCCATATTTTTCTCTAAAACTTATAGCAAGAAGTAAATTAATTTTATTATAAATAGTTAACTTCTAAAAAGTATTTCCTCATTAAGAAATGTGTTTTTCCTAAATTGAAAAGAGAATTAAAAGCTTAAACTTATTTAAATCAATTTAATTTTTGATTAATTTTTGCTTGAATTCTATTTAATTTTCAGAGAGGTTCGAAAAAGTTCATTACATAAGAATGGATAGATTAAAAGATTGCTACATATTGCAGATCTTAGGACTGAAAAACATTTTCACAACCGTTTGATTAACGATAAAAACATTGTATAAACTGTTTATTATGCTAACAGTAATTCTTAATAAACTAGTGTATTTTTTTAAAAAAAATGAAATTTAAAAAAATTTAAAGCCTGTATCTTTTATTTTTACATGTAACTTTGAATTGACAGACCTTGTTGAAGAGAATGTTCATAGGTATTTTCTTCTAAAATAAGAAATCCTTAAATAAGAGAATAAAAATTTACATTAGGTTGAGATAACTGATTTTTAATAATAAATCTTTAAAATTAAAAAAAATATCCAGATAAAAAATTTAATTTCCTTGGTCACGGCCGCGAGCTTGTGGTCAGAGTTGTCAAGTCGTTGGTTGAAATCCTAGCTCCACTGTGTGTGTGAAAAACTACACTATAGAATGGTGTTAATGTATTATGAATTTGTCGAAATGCAAAGTCCTCAAGTTGGGGTGTTGTAGAAATTTGGAGAGAAAAGTGCGTGCTCAGATGCCATCCTCGTCGCTAGACCGTCAAAATTATAAAGTTCGTCGTCAATCGCCCTCTCAATGATTTAAATTACATGAAAATCCAAATCTGTTTTATTTTTACATAAAAGAAACGCTTTTAAATTTACATATTGACATTTATATATTATATTAATTTTATTGACTTAAAATTATATGAATAGTACATTAACTTTAATACGATTTCCTGTTAAGCACTGATGTCAGAATAAAAACATATTTAATCATTTACTAACACAGGAAATTTTGTCAAGTTAACGTTTTATTTTCAAAAAATACCTATAAACAATACTACCTAAATCTATATATATAAAGGAGAAAAGCGACTCACTGACTAATCACGATATCTCCAGAACTATTAAACCTACAGACTTGAAATTTGGTATGTAGGTTCCCTTCATATATATAGAGAGAGAGTAGACGTCAGTTAAGAACGGATTTTGCAAAGTTCGAACCCTAAGGGGCGTTACGGGGGGTTAAGGGGCGTTATAGGTAATTATTTCCATTACTAAACTATTAGATGTACAGTCGTGAAACTTGGTACTCAGATTTCTTTCATAAAGTAGATTCCCTACATAATGAATTTTACAAAAAACGACCTCCAAGGAACGTTGAGGGCGCTTAAGGGGCGTTATGAATAATTATTTCCATTTTTAAACTATTAGACGTACAGTTTTGAAATTTGATAAGCGGATTCCTTTCATAGAGTACAGATCCGCTACACAATGGGTTTTGTGAAAATCGACCTCAATTGTCGTTGTGGAGAGCGTTATAGGCAATTAACTCCTTTTTTTAACTATTAGATGTAAAATCTTAAAATTGAGTAAGCAGATTCCATTCGCTGAGTAGTGATCTGTCATAAAATGGGTTTTGAGAAAATCATTTCCTAAGTGGCGTTGCGGGGGCTTAAGGGGCGTTATAGATCATTATTTCCATTTTTAAACTATTAAACGTACAGTCTTAAAATTTGGTAAGCGAATTCCTTTCATGGTGTAGAGATCCGCTTCAAAATAGTTTTGGGGAAAATTGATCTCCAAGGGTCACTGAGGGGGATTAAGGGGCGTAATAGATAAATATTTCCGCTTTTCAAATAATAGAACCACCTGCTTGAAAATTAGAAGGTATGTTCCGTCCATGGAATAAAGTTCCTTTTACAAAGATTTTTGCGAAAACGGACCCCCAAAGGAGTGGAGTTGCGAGGGATTAAGGCGTGTTATAGAAAAATTCCTATTTTTGAATTAAACTCATTTACTTGAAATTTGTTGAGCCCTTTTCTTTAGTTGAATAGTGTTCCACTAAGTATGGATTTTACGGAAATCAACTCCAGGGTTAAGCGGGGAGAGTTATTGAGGCATATAGATAGACAAAATCCTCGTTTTCGAACTGCTAAGACTACAATTATAAAATTTGGTTTGCGTGCTTCTTTTGATGAATTGAAATCCGCTAAGAGTGCTCTCAACGAGGTATTGATGATTAAAATTCCATTTTTGCTATGTTAGATTTAGACTTGAAGTTTAGCACGCATGTTTATTTTATGGAGTAGAGATCCACTGAAAGTTGCTTTGGTGGAAATTCACTTGATTATTAGGTTAAGTGAGCGAAAAAAATCTTTCTACTTCTATTTTAAATATACATAGAAATTAGGTATTATAATTTGTTCTTTTTATATCTCAAGGGGCGAGAGTGTAACAGCTATAAATATATTTTTCAATACAATTGAATTCTTAATGCTAGATATCAATAATTTATATATATGAAAACAGTATACATATATACAACATCGTGAAATACCCAGTGAAGCGGTGGGTAACGGCTAATAAACTATATTTTAGTCAAAACAAACTTAAAATACAAAAAATAATGATTAGTGTTAGTAAATACCAAAGTTTTGCTTCTTCTATTTAGTATTCGTTCGCATGTCTGATTCGAAAAGAAATTGATAATTTTATGTATTCGGTCATTTTAACTATATCTTACATAAGTTCCTGGTTTTGGTGGAACGAAGCATTCTTTATTTCCATTGCGTTTCTCATTATCGCCGGGCTTATCTTTCTTGAGGATAGGACTCACCTGAAAAAAAATTAAACTGCTTTTAATATCACACACTAATGTTTACATTCAGTATGTGTTTATTATCAATACTTATTTCACTTTCTATTAAATTATATTTAAAAATAAATTGGCATTATGGGTAGAAATTAAACCAACTTTGATTCTAGTATCCAGGAAAAACGTGTGAAATACTTTTTACTTTGTTGGCATTGTAAAATAAGACACCGACAAACAATTTAAAAAATTTACTTGAATCATTTTTTAACAATTCTGAAAATAAATATTTGTAACAAGTAAACATTTAAAAGAAACGAAAAAGAAATGCTTACAGTAAGTAGAATAATTTTATTTTAGAACATGTGGAGAAGTACCAAAAATATGTCGTAATTTAAACAATAATCGAAATAAATCTGGTAAAAAAGCTTTCTATTAAAAATTGTTTGATAAATAAATATTTAAGAGAATAATATATGTGTTGCATTACCTTTTATTATTGGACTAGGATTTTGGAACACTTTTCTTAAACAGTAACTTAAATATTTTTAAATATCTAAGGCATGTGTGTGACTGGTACATTTGATAAAATATTTTACTTGGTGTTTAAAGCACCATAGTTATTTTATAAATTAGCTTTATTTTTTAAAATTTATTATTTTATTTACATTAACAATTAACAGCTTAAAATTATTGCAAAATGAAATCTACAAATAAGTAGTATCTAAACCCATACTTTTTTCTTCATTTATTTATATTGAAATGAAAAAAATAAATTTGCAACTGAATCTTGATATAGCAAATATACCCTAAGAATAAAACATGTTTCTCTAAAATAAAAAAAAGATGTCTAATTATTTGTAAAAATTTGAAAAAAATATATTCCTGTATGAAAAATATAATATTTTTTTCATATCTTCTGGAATATTTTGTTCTTACAGAAGATTGATGAAAGTCTAAATCATTTAAATGTAATAATTATGAAATTGCAATTGCTGTTTAAAGTGTCCAGTTTGACGTTATAGTAAAATAATAACACTTATCAAAACATTTATTTAAAACAATAGAACTGCAATTTTAATAATTGTCCCATTAGATAATTAAAATACTTAAAAATACATTTAATATTATTAATATACATTCGAATAAAAATCCATCTGTATCAAGCTTACATGTAATGTATACAGAAAACATTGAAAATGTACTACAACAGCAAAAAATTAGATTGGAAAAAATTCGAAATTAAAAAATTATATTGATAAAAGAATCAATTATCTATCTCAAAATAAATCAATACATTAGTTAATTTATATTAATATCAACGTCCAATGTCTAAAATTTTATATATTTTAGTATGTAAAAAATAAAGAATTCATAATTCGTATTTATTTACGAGAAATAATTAAAATATTACCTTTACAGAAGATCTCAAAGAATTTCGAGCAACTTGATGTAATAAATCTGGACGTCCTTTAACAAAATATGGATTAAGATATTCCTTATCTCCATTAGAATACTGCGTTGTATGAGTAAGATCAATCATCTTTCTAAAGCCATACAAGTTCAATTGTCTAATGAAAGATGAAATGTTATCACTTTTGCAAAAATCGTTATTAGGATCCAAATATTCTTTTTTAAATTTAGAAAAATTAAAAATTATCGAATCTCCAGTTTCACTCCATCTTACAGAATTGGTTTGACAACGATTAACAACTCGCCATAATTTAAATTGAAATCGCTTAGATTTACCCATTATGGTCCTTATTGCATCTGTCTTTTAAAAGAAAAGACAATAGAACGAAAATGTGTGCTAAATAAATATATATCAGACGATTATTTTTACAAATTGCTGTAAGGAAAATATCGCTTGCCTTATTAACAGCAGATACAATAATATATTTTGATAAAATTATTTCGTCCAGTGGAATCTTAGTTGTTGAATGTAGAGTAAAAATAATCGTTTGCGAATGTTCAAATATGGATTAGAAATTAAAAATTGAGTTATTTTTTTAAACGAAAAATAGAAGACGAAATAAAACTAGTATTTTAATAAAATATCTAACACGTTTCTTCCAAATACTTTAAATTAAGTATTTTGAAGTAAGTAATTATAGTTAAATAATATTAAGTTACTATAATTAAGTAAATATAATTAAGTAATATAACTAAGCAATATATAATTAAACAATATCAAAAGAATTATATTCTTACTAAACTTAAATTAAACATATATCTCTCAATTATTCAAGTTCTTATGTTGAAGATTAAATTTAAAATGGTTAGTTAAAAGATATTTATAATTATAAGCAATATGTATCAAATACACTTCAGTGTTTAAGTTTAAAACTGGATTATAATTTAAAACCGTTAAATTTAATGCATTCTACGTACATTCTACATTAGTAGTATAATAGTAATATCCTCAAAGTGTGAAAGTTTGATTTAAAAAACATTTTTAATATACGTACATGCACTTCCAAAGTATATCAATTGTTATAATCACACATTTAAAAAATATTTACCATAAATATATATAGATATAGATATACATTGATTTATATAAAAAAATACTATTTCTTTCGATGATTCACAAAAACTAGAGAAATTCGAATTTTAAGAATCTTTTCAGTAATGATTACGGAAACCTTTTCAAATAAAGTTAAATTCTTAATATGAATTTTGTTCAAATAAATGTTTTGCTTACGAATTTTACTTAAGTAGACAATAGAATGAATACATCACTTATAAATATTACAAATGTCTGTTTCTTCCAATAACATTAAGATAAGTTTTATAAAAGATTTAGAAGTTTATAAGACAATTTTTTTAAATATTTGTAAATAGGCTCTCGACGTTACATGCAAAACTGTTTACTGTATATGAATGCGAAATAAATACAAAAATATGCATGTCAAAAAAGATAAAAAGTATAGAAAGTAACATGAAATTGAGCATGGAAAATCATGTATCCCATCAAGTTTGAAATTGTTGGTTGTTATTCGTACAACTATCAGATTAAAATAATAAAATAAAAAAAATATTCTTGTTTTTTAAGCACATTAGGTAAATTCTGTGCGTATAACGTTTTTAAATACAACATTAAAAATATAAATACCTGCTTTAAGAGAATTCGAAAGGCTTCTGTAATACAGTGCGTATGAAAAAGTAATGAATTTCAGCTTATGTAAATAAAGCTATATTCCATAAATAATTTTTCAATACTTCTTTTTTTCTAACCACGTAGAATACGTTAAACGTCACAACAACCTAATAAATCCTCGCTCCATTTCCTTTTTCTTTTTTTCTTTTTTTTAGGCAGAACACTTTTTAATCTATAAGAATACTTTAAGAGCATCATACTTTTTTTTACATCCGGTATAGGTTTCCGATGAATCATCATTATTGCGAGGAGGGATTTACCTTCTGTGTATTTAGGTCGGTTTGGGGACTGTCACAATTTTCCATTTTTTATTGTGATAATTATATTGTTAGATATATAGTTTTATAATTTTATATTTAGTTAGTTTTTTTTTTACTTTCTCGAGTCTTAGTATCTTAATATAGAACTGGAATTGTTACGCAGAAATAGGTTGGGTGCGATACTTCAATAAAACGCAATTCTATTAATTTATGTTTCAAAAAACCTCTTTAGTTCATTTTATGTACACTTGCCTCCGAAAGTCTGCGTACAGGCAATCATCTCACGTGTTTATGCTATAATTACTATTTAAAATCTCATTTTAGAAAATCAAAATACTTGTCAGCAATTCTTCAAAATTTTCTTATTCATACAACAGCAACAAAATTTACCTTAACGAGAAAAAAAAGAATGAGCACCAAATAATTACCAAATATGCGTGCCAAAAGTCTGCTTACACTTACAAAATAGAGCGTTTAAAGACCTTTTATTGTAAAATAATTACACTAAATCGTGTTTTTAAGAAATTATAAGCTTTTTTTACGATTTACTTAGGATTTGAGATTTGAAAGATTTGTGGTTCTATGACAGGAAACAAAATAGTGCTCAATATATTACTGAAAGAAAAATCATCAAAGATCTTCAGAAAAGTTTGACGTTTTTAAAACAATTATTGAAATTGTTAATAGGGGATATTCATTGATTCAAAAAGTGTTCATAAACTACAAATCAACTAAAGTTTTAACGTCCAAGCTATGATCCGGCCACACGTCTGCAGTGTCTACTCGAGAATCTTGCTTTGTAATATGCTCTATAAAAATAAATCCAAGACTATAAGCTTCACAAATAGATAAATGTGCTGCTGAGATATTTCAAAAAAGTGTGATTTTAATTACAATTCGAAGAAAGCTGAAAAAAATGACTATCAAGCCCGAGTTGCACTGAAGAATCTATTCATTTTTCGAATGAACAGAGCTAAGAGAATGATCTTTGCCAAGAAACACCTAAATAGGACACATATTTTTTAGAAAAATATAATATATTCAATTGAAAGTAAATTTTGTAATTTAGCATCAAAAAGCACAAAAATATGCCTACAAAAATTCCTGGACAGAGTAACCTTTTTCGAACATGGGAGAGGAGGCATAATGTTAAGGGATGCATTGGAAGCCTTTCGGCTGGTAATCCGGAATTAATTGAATTAACAAATACAAAATTGTTTACTTGATTTTATTGAGAGTAAAATATCAGGGCACATGCCGAGAAATTTGCGGTGAATAATGATTTTTACTTTCAGCGGCACAAATGTACCAAGCAAATGGCTCCCACTGCTAAGCCATGGCTGTACTGACCTGTCCTAAACCAATTCCGAAAGTCAACCTAGTCTCCAGACTTAAGCACAATACAGCATTTGTGGGATTGACTCGAGTGAATAATCAGGGAGAACGTAATAACATCCAAGTAAATGCTCAAATCTGTCAGAGTAGAAGAAAGGAACAAAATATCCACAGATGAAACAACTAAGCTAGTTAAATTCTTGCCAAATATGTTGAGAGAGTTATAGAAAGAACGGAATAACTTAAAAAGTATTAACTTTTAGTTACAATCCGTTATTTTAAAGGTTTTTTCCCGTGCACGCAGACTTTTGATGCGCACGATTTGTGTCGTTCTCAAGTTATAAATATTTGTATTATTTTATGTAATATTCAGGTGATTGTTGCTTCTACTATTTGAATTAACGACGTTAGAGGAATCATTAAAATAGTATTAATTCAGGAAAACTTCATTTAATTAGCAATCTTTGCATGAATATGAAACATGATCGCCCGTACGCAGACTTTCGGAGGCAAGTGTATATGAGAACTTATACTAAGCATGAACTTATTTTTGCTAATTTTACTGTATTCTATGTAAAGGATCGGCAACCTCTTTCACGCGGTGCTATTCTCAGTGGCTCTTTGCACTATTCTACAAATTTGTCATTTTTTGAGTGAATGGATGCTGATAAACTAGTAATGATATTAGTAAAGCTTTCTCAGATTTATGAACATTTTCGGAATTACTAAAAAATCTAAAATATATTTCTGAAGATAAACTTACAGCTATTTTGTAAATTATTGAATGTCATAGCTGTTTAGATTTAATTGTTTGAAGGGTAAAGTGTAGCCTGTGCGTACTCTGCCATCCGCTTTGTGCACTTCATATTTGTAAAAAAATCCTTATAGAAAAGTATTGTGAGTCCTCAAAGAAATTGTTTAACAACTAACTAATTGCGCAGAATCGTGTCAAATTGAAAGTAGAGCGGTGGAAGCACTAGGTTCGCATTAAAATGTTTATTTATTTTTCATTTTACTATCATAGTAATACTTATATTGTATGTTGTTTATTTCCTATTCAAATAAATATGTTTAAAAATGTATAATATATGTACAATTTTAACTTTTGTTGAAGAAATACAGTCGGACCTCTATATAACGAAGTCGCTAAATCCCGGAAAAAAGTTCGTTACATAGATGTTCATATTTTAATATACTTTATAAACCACATAAAACAAATTTCAAATTCATAAACAGTATATATTAAGAAAATTAATTATTCACACATCTTTAGAAATTAATATATGTTTGTTTTATATATCTTACCCATCAAAAAAGGAAGAGAAACTGCAAGGAAAACAAGAAAAAAGAATGTCGAAGAATGCACTATATTTTCAATAAAGAAAGTAATTTTATACTAAAATTAATGCATTTTAAGGACATTTTATAATTTAAAGCGTACAAGTAGCATTAAACATACATTATTTTATAATTAGAACATGAGGATACGGGGCAACTACACTGAGGGTGAAACAGAATATCGAAGATGTTTTTAGTGAACTGGGCAATGGGTGTTTTAGGTTGCATTTCTTGGATGAAATGTCCAAAACTCTATTGTTCTAGGCGAGTTAGGATCTAATAAAACCAGTTCAAGATTTATGACCAAAATAAAATGTATTAAAGAGAGATTTGCTTGAAATTTTTTCAGAAATACTTTTAAAAAAATGGAGAACAAAAATTGAATCACAAAAAGAAAAAGTTCTTTACATAGAAAATGCAATTCGTTATAGAGAGGTTATTTTACGAAGAAAATGGTGAAATGTTCAAGGTTCCCGAAAAACGTTCGCTGTATAGAAAAATTCGCAATATAGTTGAATTTGAATTTTAATGGTGCAAGGGCTAACTTCGGCCAAGCTGCGCTCGCAATATAGACGTTCATTATGTTAGAGGTTCGACTGTAGTTATATTTTATGCTGTTCATTTTTATGTTAAGAAATATCTTTAAATGATGCAAAATTAATATGTAATAAAATTGTAAATACCTCTATTCTTTAACTTTGTATGCATTATCGCGGAAATCAAATTGTTTCAAAAATGACCTACTGTGTGACACGCTGAATCATATTGGTAGATTGATTTGGCGCGTCCCTGCTAAAAGGTTGCCGACCTCTGTCCTATACGATAAAAAGAAATGCACCAAGAAAGAGTATCTAAGTTGGATGAGAAAATTAGTAAATGTGATGTGAATGCAGTGAAAACGAAATGAATTGAATGTCGTATTCCGAAAAAATAATTCTTAGAGCAAAATATGAAAATCGATTCTTAAGGATTAAACTCAAAAAAAATCTATAATGTATTCATTTACTTCTGGCCCACAAACAAGATGTTATCCGGCTGTGCATTAACATGTATATTTCTTGATATCCTCGAGCGGGATTACTTGCAACTACATGATGATCCAGATAGAATCAGCATCGACATCCGTCCAAATGTGCTTTAGGGGGAAGAGATCTGGCTGTCAAGTTATCCAGAAAAGTGTTGAATAAGCGCACAAATCAGTAGACAGGCGGACCATGTATGGTTAAGCAATATCTTGTAGAAATGTACATCCAGGGATCCATAATCAAAAAGCAACACCAAGTAGATTAGAATTTCATGTTGTAAGGGTATCATGTTTGACAAACAAAGAATTTCGAAATAAAATGGTCGGATAATAGCACCTGATTCTGGAACTGTGACAGACAATAGTTAGGTGAGTATTCCACTGATATCCTGGACGTTTCCCGACACAACTTTGCAAGTCATTGAAGTTCACTTTAAAACAGGACACATGATTAAAATAATTATAAAACAGTCAACGATATTCCAAGTCGAATTGCTGTTAATACGTTTTGACGGTGTGCAATAGTACTCCGAGAACCTTATTGATTTCCTTAGTCAATCGTTGATCAATTATTGTGGATCTTTATAAGAAAGCAGCAGGGCCATAAGCGCTAATCGGGCGATCACTTTGTCTTAGCGTTCTGTCATCTCGAACAACTGCTACTTACTTTTTGTTTTGTATAACGATGGCTCACTCATTCGTGCTAGTATCGTGGAATGGTAGTATCTGCTCCTTCCCAGATATCAACTAATCCTGTACTTTTGACCACCTTGTTTCTTTTAAACTATTTGCGCGGTCTCTGAAGTGTTCATAATGCTTGCTAATCTTTCTGCTAGTATTAGTACATTTCATGTGAGTCAACAGCTCCACACAGGCATGGAAGTTATACCTCAACATAATATCCCCTGTTGGAATATCCTCTAACACACCATACTAATCATTCATTGCAATGCACTAGAGTAGTGCTGGCCAAACTTTTTATCGTCCTGGACTGGTCAGTGTTTGATAATTTTACCACGGTCCTCTGAAGGAGTAATGCTAATTGTTTATGTTTTAGATTGTTTTGATTTAATAATTTGAATTTAACTATATTTAAATATGCCTTCAAAATAAAATACAGTTACCTCAAAAAATAAATGTAAACTGAAAGTCACACGAACCCGGGAGAAATACACTACAATAAATAAATTAGAAATATATCAATGGTCCTTTGGCGGACCAGTGCTATTTGATTCACGGACCGAAGGCTGTGGACCACTACACTAGAGCACCGGATAGTTAGTTACTTACCGCAAAACCAAGTTATTTTGCATATTCAACATGAATTATTTACATACGATATTTCGTCTCATTCGGATAAGTCTTTCTTCATGCACCGTTTTAATCGTATATGTGCTATAGTCCTTGGTCATGTTTTGCTTTTGTTATGTTGTTAAATTTAGAGTGGGTATTGCAAACTCTGTTAAAATTTATTTTGAAGAATTTCAATACGTATTGACGTCAAAAAATTATATTATCATAAAAGAAATCAGCTTTAAATTCTTTTAAAGAACGAAAATATACTTTAAACTTTTCCTTTAGATACCTTATTTCTACAAAGAAAATAGTTAGTTAATTTGGAACGATACTCTTTAATACGCTTTACTTAGGGGATTTCAATCCAAGATGCACCAAACTATGACCTGCAAGAATCAATAGTATGGTTCCCCGTAATTTATTTTGAGAAAACTTTAAAATGTTCAATCTAAGTAATTCATAGGAACCAATGAAGAAGTTTAGTACCAGATAATTTTAATGAAACTAAACATGACATGAATTCTATCCTAAACTCTCATGGTAAGTGATATAGTAATTCGCAAAAAAAAAAAATTAAACATTATATTAATGATTAATGAAATTTATATGTAGCAATAACTTTTTACTGGTAATTGTTTGGAGCTAAAATCAGTGTTATATATTGTAACGTTTGAAAGAATAACGGTAGCGTATTCTTGGTTAATTAAAATATGGAATTTATTTACGTCACAACTATTGAAAATTATTTACTAAATGATACATTAAAGTTATTAAATTTAATTATAGATTGTTAGAGTCCAATATTTTGTGAGAGGAGGATTCGTTGGTCATTGCTCTCGTGCAAGTTCAAAGCATCTCTCCCCCTCATCTTCCGGTCGGCGAGCTAGATTCCTCGGGGGTCAAAAAGGGGTTGCGTCGCACCTGCAAGCTGCACGTGTGGGTGTCGGGTCTACAAAGAAACCGACCAGATGTTGATGTTTGGAGAAGCGACGTTACAATATATATATAATATCATGAGCTAGTTGCGTTTGAACTTCAAAGCCTTGTGGAGGAGTCTATGTTATCCATAGACTCAGAAATTTGGAGCTACTTTATCCTGTTTTTTCTTTTCAATTTGTAGTAAATAAAGTACTAAAAAGCCCTTTTTTACGCAGGTACTTCCTAATGTTAATTTATTGCATTGGCAGCAACATTGATTTTCTTGCTTCTCATATCTTTGTTTTGTTGTACATTTCGTGCTTTTTATATTATTGCAACTTGTGACAAGTATTTATTTTATTTGCACAGGATCAAAATTCTAACTTAAAAAAAATTATGTTGTGAGGTCCTTTTTTCGGTTGTCCAATATTTAGCATAAGTGCGATGAGTTTAATAGCAAATATGTTTGTCGAGAACAATTTTTTTCCATATTTAGTTTATTTTTTTCCTTAAGTAAAATTTGTTCTTCAGATAATAGAAGTAAAAATATTATTGACTAACCTATTTTCATTATATGCAAACCAAACAATACTAAAATTTGTGAAAACCATGCAAAGGCGTCAATGTAACCACAGCTCTAAAATGTTTCCGTGAACAACAATGAAATATATCGTATTACATTTATAAGATTTGATTTCTTAAAACATTTTTAATGTATTAAAATAATTATGCTTTAATTTAACTTATTGTTCTTCATTATTTTCGGGGTTTTTTTTGGAATACCATTGATTTTTTAATTTTTGCATGAATGATTTAAAATTAAATATTGAAATATACATTTCATTCAAATTACTTTTTTTCTATTTCTTTGTAAGACATACGATATTGGAATATGTATATAACATTTTATTACAGTTTACTGTTGTTTATATGTACAGTAAAGTAAAACTATGATAAATTAATACACACAGTGGGGCATTTCTACCTAAAATTATTCGGAATTTAGTTCAACTTTTAACGCAGGAGTAACACATACTGAAACAAATGACTGTAATTATGTATGTAAGTTACAACTATTTCTCTTTTTTATTTTGATGAATTTTAAATATTTTTTTTTCTTTTCAGGTAAGTTTCTGAAATTAATTATGATATAGAGAAACAAAAAGGTAAGATTTAAACATCAAAACTGATCTGACAGTATGTGTGTGTATTATATAAATCATTCTGTTTCAAAATAATTGATACGAAATGTATTTTGAAAAGGAGATATTCAACTTGCTAATTGGCAGCTTAAAATGGAATAAACAATGAATTTCTATTCCTTATAAATACGAAATTATTTACGTTTTAAATCCTAATATAATCCAAGCTTAATAGAAAATATATCTTGAGATAAATGCAAGGGTCCTCTGACATTTTCCCTTATTAAGTCTCTACATTATAATTGAGCGTTAAAAGAAAGGTCTGTTGTTTTTTTTCTGAAAAAAACCCCAATTATTTTCACTTTTCATTTAAATTTTAATCTAAAATGCAGTGTCCTTTGATAGTTACAATTATCTGCCAGCGTTCTGGCAGCTTATCTAACTTCCTGGAAAAGAAGTCCTTTGCTTTAGAGACAAGGTTTTCTTCCACTACCATTTGGATCTTCTCATAATTTATATACTTATATCCATCAAAAAATGTTTTTGCCACGCACTGATTAGATGATAGTTACATGGTGCAACACATGAGGAGTAAATGATGGCTGAGCTAAAGTTTCCCAATCCAACTCTGCATTATATTTATATAATGCGCTGTTTCTTGTCATGTGTAATCTACCGTTGTCTTTATGCAAAATCACATCTTTTCTGTTGACCAAAGATAGACGTTTATGTTGAATTTCTTTGTGCCAAACATCAAAGTGCTAAAAATAACGTCTTTTCATTTTCTTTCAGCAACACATAGAGCACTGTACCCTTGGTGTCTCACCAATTACACAACTTAATCTTTTTTTCATGCACCCTCACTTTGAATGTGGGTGGTAATGTCTCCCCTTTGTAAATATATGTTTCTGTCTATCCACATGCTTGTACACTATCCACTTTCATCTCTAGTCATCAAGTGGTCCAAAAACGGTTCCCTTTTGTGACGAACAAGATTTGAAGAACATATCGAATTTATGTCCATTAAATTGTTTTCGCTTAATTCGTGTGACACCGAAACAGAGAGTTTGGACTCGAAACCCAACCATTTAACGTAATCCAAAGCACTAGTCTGATGAATTTCAAACTTTAGGCTAATTTCAGTGGAAGTCAAAGTGGGGTTTCTCCTGATCATACTGCGTAGCTCTTCGTCACTGATTGCTTTCCTGATCTGGGTTCAGAAACTGGGGGCTAAAATTACTTGTGGCAATTAGTAACGCCTACATCAGAAGTAGGGAACCTTTTTACCATTAAAGGCTGCATGTAAATTAAGTAGTAATGAAGGAGGTCACACAGGTTAATGTACCTATAAATGTGACTTTTATAAAAGTATTATAGTTTTTGTATAGATTTAAAAATTTTGTGCATTACATTATTAGATATATTATTAAAAAATTAATCCTTATTTATTTATTATTTGACATAAAAAGTTAAAATATAAAATATTTTTGTATTCACATAAGGGTAAAAAATTTATTGTGATTATTACTTTTCTATAAATTTTTTAAATTCATTGATAGTGTTGTAATTTTCTAAGTTTCACTGTAAGTATTTTTATTTATGTAAACACACACACACATATATATATATATATTTGGATCAAACGTCTTAACGTGAAGCCTTAATTATTCCTCTACATGAACATGTGTGGTTGTGTTGCCATGTTGAACTAGGTGGCGCTCTAACATTTGAAATGTACAATTGGCTATTTTCACGAGTAGTCATTGAAACACGCATACATTCATACCGTTCTTTATTTAATTCTATTGATTTAAAAATTAATGTAATCTATATAATTCAATATTCATTAATAGAAGTCGTAGCTTTTATAAAGGCTACACCTCTGGACTATATGCACTAAAAAGTGATATCAGCTCCTGGAGAATTTACTAGGTTTTAAATGGTTAAAAATACTATTCCGCAGCCCCATTTGGAGAAAAAAAATCACAAGCCATTTTTGGTATGTTCGAGATTGTGTTGCTTTGAGAGTAAAGTAAAGAAGCATGAATATCAAAAATGAACTTTATATATCATCTCAACACCCGAAAACTCAATTAAAATATTCCCTTTGTTAGAGAGGAATTCTGAGAAGACAGAAGAAATGCCAGAAGACATTTCTCCCGGCCTATGAAATGCAATAGGATGTTCTAACAACCAATCAAAAACATCTGATATTATGAGCATACACCAAAGGCTGTTACTGCTTTCTCCCCAAACACGTCACACAAGTTTTTTTTATGTCTTACGTAAACTTTTTCTTCACTTATGTTGACAGATTTACAAGTTTAAAAAAATGACTAAAATGCGAAAAGATGTGTGTATGAATCATCAATAGTATTTTAATCTAACTGTGTGTGATTAAACCGGTTTCAGTCGGATCTGAATTCTTGCTACGGATCACGTGACATTGCACCTGCTCAAAAACGGCCAAACTTTCCCTTATACTCATATATTATGCAATGAATCATATTTTCAATGTATTAAAAATTTGGTGGGAAGTTCTTTGAAAAGAAATCAAATATATATGTATATATCGAATTTGCTTTTTTTATTATCGATGTCGTACGTCTGCAAATTGATTCTTTTTCTATTTGTAACGATTATGATTAGGATAACAGACAACAGTAACGGCAATGTCATGATTGGAACCAAATTTAACAAAAATTAACAAGCGAAAAATACTCGAATGATTTAGAAGTTGACTGTTTTGCAGTGATTTGGCTTAGTACTTGTTTGATTTGTCATGAAAGTGTTACATTTAAAAATATTAATTAATAGGTATCATTCAATGACACTTTTCCTCCAAAATCTCTTTCAAGAGGTGATTAAGGGGTTTTATTGAATATTCTTTGAAACGGCAACATAATGTTTTCTCAGTGGTAATGTCACAACAGTAACAAAGACATCCTATGAAGTTTGTTATATTATTGATAAACATATGAAACCGTTTACGGATGCAAAAATTGAGAAGGAGTGTTTCTTAAATTCTTTTAATTTAGTGATAGTGACAAAAAATGAAAAATAATAATTAAGAGAAGCAAAACAGGAATAATAATACTTTGATCAATTTTCCACATTTTAAATTTCCAATTTTATTTTAGTTCTAAAGCATTCCCCCCCCTTTAACCTCAAGTTGCGGCCCGCGTGAAATGGCTGACATATTTATGCGGCTCAGCAGAAAAAAAGGTTGAGTACCCCTGGTTTAGGTTCTTCCTAAAGTATCACTTGACAATATATTTAAATATATTTTAAATGTGCATCTTAAAAGATGTAATCAATGTGATATAGCATATAGATATTTATAAGCGACGTTAATTTTACAAATTTATAATAAGCGAACTTAAATTATAAATTACAGTTTACTCGTTCTTTAATTGCTTGAGAAAATTATTCTGTAATGTTCGCTACGATAAGTATAATATTCCTTGAATTTTAATCCTGACAAAAACTTTTTTTCACAAAAAATTATTTTGTTATTGAAAATCACTTCGAAGTAGCACTTTTCAACTCTCTCTTATTGTTCTTTCTCAACATTAAAAAATAGTACACAACCGCATCGTATAACGAGCAGCTGCAGATTAAATAACAGGGAATTCTCATCTAGATAATAATTGAATGTGGAGTTACTCATGCTAAGGATACCTGTTAATCCCCACCAAAAGGAATTTTAAGCGTAGCTTTTCTATCCATTAAGGAATTTAAATAAAAAAATACAGAGTATTCAGTAACAAAATATTTCCTTTTGGACAGTGGAAAATACTGATTCCCTTTTATTGATTTATTTTTATTAAATCAATTCCTGCATGCCGTAATATCTTATGATTTTGTATAAATTTTGTAATTATTTTACTCGTTATTAAATAAAATAGTTAAAAGTAAATTTAGAATTAACATCTTAAACTAATGAAATATAGAACAAAATTATCTGTTTTTAATTTTAATACTACTAACTTAGAGGTTAAATCGAATTATTATTAGTATATGTTCTACAAAAAACTTACATTTTTAATCAGGATAATTTAAAATTAATTGCATTTCAGAAATTTATAATATTTGTATTTAGATAAATGCTTCATTTTTTTTAAAATTTTACTTTTGAAATAACGTATTTTATGCATTATGATTTATTGAAAACGATAACTAATTTAAAGATAATGCTCAAAATAATGATTTTTTAGTTAGTTTTTTTGCTAAATCTATCCAAAAAAACGTAGTCAATGTTTTCAATTCATCGCAGTTCGTTCCATTTTTTAATCTGTCCCTTGCAGTTGTATGAAAAGAATATTATATCTATATTTTATCCGAAACAAAAAAATAATTAAACTTTTAAACCTAATTTTTAAAACAGAAACAGTTTTAAGAATAGTTCACATTTCATTTCCTTAATTTCATACATTATTCAACATCTAAGTATTAAGTATTTTTCATGTTTTAAAAGAACGTACACTAATCCTTTACTTCATTGTTACTCTATTAGCTAAAAAAACTAAATATTTAAAGCATTTATTTTTTTTAATTGTGTCTTTAAAATATAATCGAAAATTAAGAAACGATAAATTAGAAAATTCAATTATCATATTTCTGTTCGCTCCTTAATTAAAATTAATCGTTTGCAATTATTTTACCTGATTCTTTAGAAGAATAATTATTCAAAATGTTCGCGTGCCTCATTAAAATTCATCATAAGCTGCCTACTTCAACTGTATTATAAAATACGGAAGGTTAGAATCTCAAAAATTCTGTTAACTGTGCAATGGAACATCTATCACTTACATGATATATCTGGATAGCTAATAATCTACTTTTATGTTTTTATCATTTTTCATTTTCCATAAGGGTAACACATATGATTGCAGAATTAATTTCATCGGGGAATCTTATTAGTTGCTACAAGTTCTAGAATTTTCAGAACAATGTTCTTCTAACGAAACGACTAAACTTATTATTCTTTTTCATGTTAAATTTGGTGTCACGCTAGTGTGTAAATAATTCACATGCTTGTATACAAATCCTTTTCTAACAAAATTGGGAATTTCTAAAATGAGAAAATTGTAAATTCACCGTCATACAAGAGAAAACATACATAAAAGTCATAAAATATACACCCTTTTACTGTTTTTGAAAGTAACTTATTAAATTTTATTTTAATAAATTCGTCGAAGAGAAGAATTGTATTTGAAATAAATTACAACTTATCATAAAATTGACTGAAACTATATATATATATATATGTAGTCTAATTCTCTACAAACAAGAGATAAACATTCATCTATCATATTAAAAAATCACATAGACGATAGAAAGATCATACAATGAGATCATACAATGAGCAGCCG
Source organism: Trichonephila clavipes (assembly GCA_019973935.1). Lineage (NCBI taxonomy): Eukaryota > Metazoa > Arthropoda > Arachnida > Araneae > Nephilidae > Trichonephila > Trichonephila clavipes. The sequence goes on from BMAU01020604.1 coordinate 1,108,151, forward strand.
AAATTAAAAATTATAAAATGGATGCTGCAGTATTATAAACATTGCTGACTTAGGACAGCTAATATATAAAATAATTTATATAAAAGTGGGGTTGAACATGTTTTTTGACCAGCCAACCTTCCCCCTTTATGTAAATAATACTGAGCAAAAACCTATTGAAAGTAATGGATAGGAATATCTAAATCCATTACAAGATAGAGGTAATTTACCTAAAAAGTACGCTTGAAAATGCACAGCCCGCGCTAAATCTGAGTGCAATAAATAAGTTATTGCCAGATTCTGGATCCTAATTCAGATTCAAAGCATGCGCATAGCTGAAATGTAGCACTTAACAAAAATATAAAAATAATAGAAATAAAAATTAATATGAGAGTTGCAAATTACCATTACTTTAGTGACACTAGAATATATATATGAATTAAATAATAATAAGTGATTTAAACTAATAATAGAATATGGAGGTAACTATAACTATGAAATGTGTAAATTTATAGTATTAAACTATTATTAATCTAAGAATTTTTAATCCTTACAATTTTGAATAGCTTCATTCATATAACTTTATTCATATATATATATATATATAATATATCAGTGGCGCACACAAGGGGGGGTCCTGGCAGTCCGAACCCCCCAAAGCCCTTGATTTTTTTCTGATTGATTATCATTCTTAGTTTATAGTACGTAAAATTTAACTAATTACTTGTTATTAATGATTAATTTTATTAATTAATGCTAATTATTTATTCAAAAATTAGTTTTTTTATTGTGTTTTGTTCACGAAAATCGACAAAATCAAAAGGAGCATGATACAATACAATGCAAAACATGTAAGCTTCAACCTGATTGCTATAGGACTCTACATGATATGATAATGAAAGTTTGAATTGCCAAGAGCTATATAAGATAACTTCGAATTATAGCATGCTGTAATCCGGCCAGACGCAGATTTTACTTCGAAATATTGAGTGTAACAAAATGTATTTCTTTAGTTCGAAATATCAAGAGTTTTTTTCTAGGAGCTGAACGTATACTTCGAATTAGCGAGAGTTGACTGTATATATATATATATATATATATATATATATATATATATATATATATATATATATATATATATATATATATATATATATATATACCTATATATATATATATACGTACCTATATATATATATACCTATATATATATATATACCTATATATATATACACCTATATATATTTACCTATATATATATATATAGTATAATAAAATAAAATAAGATACCACGTGAAAAAGTTGTTAAACCTATAAGGCCCTACAAGAAAAAAATTGGCATTCAAGAGAAATAGCAAATGAAGATACAAAAAAAGTCTTTGGAATAAAATGGAGCCCAGTTAGGATTTCTAAAGTTGTCGCTGAATTTCTAAAGTTGTCTCTCGCTGAATATAGGATTAAAGCCTCTTTATGGTACCAATATTCCACGTATAGCAAAAATTTTCGACATAATAGAAAGAAACAGAGCCATATTGAAAAGTTAAGCCTATTTCTAACACACGTGGAAGATAAACCATACAATAAAGTAAAATGTATATATATGTATGTATATAATACATGTGTGTGACGATAATTAAATTTGGTGAAAATTAAATTCCCTATATATAGCACTTAACTTTTATTTTTCATTGCATCTTCAAGTATTAAATTAATCACCCAATTAATCAACCACTGAAACATATGGCCTAACCACTAAACATTTCTGATCCCAGATCGTTATATTTAATAGCCCTATATGTAAAGTACACTCATAACATCAGAGATACTTCTCACATCTGGGCATAAGTGGTAATAACACTTAAGCTTTCTTTCATTTGGCACCATTTTTCTCTGAGCGTCAGATGGTGTCGAGAATTCATAAAATAAAGATCCTTTTTAAAAATTAGAAATAAAAAAAGATTTAAGAATAACTTTTTAGAAGTTAAAATATTTTTTTTTTGACGTAAAATATGTATACTCCCAAATACTAGTGTAAAATAAAACATATTTCTTTAATATAACTAGACTGTATTCTTTAAATAAACATAATAAAATACATAATACATTTTTGGAGTTTAACATATCAGAGAGAGTTTCATGTTGTATATTTAAACTAACACAGATAATATTTTTTCTACAGGAAATGAAATAATTGTAAATAAAATAATAAAAGTTGAATCTCAAAATGCTTTTCTATTGTATTTACGAAGGCATGTCTAATTTAGCGCAGAGTTTATTACTCTCATTCTTAAAAGGGTTCCTTTCCCCCGGCATGGCACAGAATATTTCCGAGATTATAACTTTATCCCTTCAGAAATTTCCCCTTTCCTTTGAGTTTGCAAGAACACATGGCAAAAATATGGCCAACAATTTTTTCCTTAAACTTTAAATCTCGATATTTGTCGTGACAATTAAATCAAGTTTTTTTTTAATTATATTTATTACATGCATCGTATTGTTTTGGGTTTCGTATCTAGTACAGCTATGTTATGTGTTCATGCTGCGTTTTCTACTCAATTAAATATATCACGGGAAACAAAAAAAGATTTCAATTTAGGAAGGTGATTTGTTTTTCTGTCATTTATTATTTTTCAGAAATACAAAGTTTATAATTAAATTCTGAAATAGATTTAGCATTGTATGATATAGTTAATTTGATGGGTAATTTTCGGCATGTCATTAATACATTATTCAAATACTGAAAAACTATCTACAGTTGCATAGGAGATACTTGCAAGTAAGTTCTCTGTGATTGCAATAAAATTTTCAGAAAGTTATTCATTTGTATGAAATATGTACTTAAAAGCTTTTGAATTTCAGCTACATTTAATTGATGGAGTTCATTATATTGTGGAAACAGAACAAATGATTCTTCAATCTATTATGAAAGATTTCACTTTGATGTATCAGAACTACAAAAAAAAAAGCTTATACACTGTGTATTTCACAAGATCTTTCAAAACAATATAAAATGAATAATGAACATCTGACATTTTTTTTTATTTATTATTGGCGTCATTGCGGTAAGGGCAAAGGTCGAAAACTGTTTTCCCCCCTCCCCGCTCCGTTGGTAGAACATTCATAATCGTTGTTTCGAAATGAAGAATTTAACATCTGTAGTTTGTGAAGACTGAAAGCCTCTCAAGTAACTTATTACCGTGAGAAAGTATGGAGTCCTAATACATTTAAATCAAACTAAATTATCTGAAAAAAATAATTTGATACTAGCATCTTTTTTTTTATCTTTTTAAACTTAACATTGGCTGGAAAGGAGGAAAAAAGCACTTTTATTCCCTTGTATTGAGATCAAAAACACCATTGCATTTTGAATTTTATTGCTTAATTGTTTTAGTATTACCGGTTTTGAGAAAACTTGAAACAAAAGTTTGCAAACAAGCGAGCATTTTAGCTTAATATAAAATAGTATTAGCATAATAACTTTTACCTTGAATGACATCAATCTTGTACTGTTGTTTTCTATTACTTCTTGTGAAATACTGTTGATCGTGTGCGTGATTCTTTTTGCAGGAGTCCTCATAAGTATATTATGCAAGCCAGTAACGACATTCCATTCTGTTCGATCACGTGGCTGTACACGTTTGACTGATATGAATTCCGTTAACTAAAGTACGCACTGTACCTTTTACTGTGTCATGATTAATTATTATTAATTATAACATGTTTTTAAATAACCAATCGGTTTTAAAAATCGTATACCTTTACATTAACGTAATTTGGCATTCAAATATATTACTGAGTAAATGAAACTTTTCTTGTGTGTTGTGTATAAATGAACTGTAGGCTTTTAGACATATTATTTCCCCATTCAAAAATTAAAGATGCAGATAAATGAATTTACAATAGCCCACAGAAAAATTAGTTCTAATCTGGAGCGAATTTCTTTGGAAAAATTTGTATTTACACATATTGTCTAACCACAGAGCTCTTTATTGATTATTTCATTCTAAGCGAAGCTTCCAGAATATTCTTAGAACAAAATACTTGTATTGCGATCTATATACTCGTTATAGATATTCGCAAACTGAGGGTTCGTAATCGTGAAGTAGAAGAAATACATACACAATCAAAGCCTTTAACTATTCTTGCTGAAAACTTCTTTTTCCGTTTCTAGGAAGCTTCGCTTTACACTGATGTTATGGATTTCAAATACTTATTTCTCCTGTTTGTTCTAGTTTCAAGCATAAATTCGACAGAACTTAATTTAACTTCAACTTTTCCTAAAACATTTTTTCCTTTTCCCTTTCGTCATTAAGTGGGATTCTATATCTAATTATGGATAATCTGGAATGAAATTTAGAATTCCAGAATTCCAGTCCGCTTACATAGTTCTGCAGTTTTGAGAAACCGAAATAACAAAAATCTCGCTTTTTTTCAAATGAAAATGAACCTTTATTCCTTATCTATTTGCTTAATTAACGGAAAACTATTTTTATATTTCAAACTTCTGCGAACTTTTTACTATACATTCGAATATTAATTTCTAAGATAGGTACTCATTTTGATATAGAGAAAAAATGAGCTATCTTTTGTACATCAGTCAAATAAAGTAATAACAACAGGAGGTAAATGATAAAGCAAAGGAATGTTAGAAGTTAAAATACCGTCCTTTCATCAATGGGATGTTGAATCGTTTTCAATTAATTATACTACTCTCTCTTGTAGAAATTCGAATAGTACATTTATTTCCTTAGAACTAATAAGTTTTTTTTTCTTTTGTAAATGTGTGAGTAACATAATAATTTATCATTCTTTATTTGCTTGTTATACAAAATATACCACACAGAAGGAGAAACATAAAGCCAATTTTATTGTAAAAATAATACACAATTTCAAACGGAAAGAATTCAAAATTTAGTATCCAGCAATGTTGAGGAAGAATCACTAAATCAAAACAGAGTGATGCCATCGCGGGTAACAATAATTGCTTATATTTTTCGACATTGAATAAAATAGACTTTAGATGTTTTGTTGGGGTAGGGTATCTTGTTCTGCTTCCATATATGTTCGAAGTTGGTCTGGTGTAGTAGCAAATGGTATATGCCGGTACTTGCTTTTGCTTTGATTTTAATTTGTGCATCATTGTGAAGCAACACGAGGACTATTGGCGATGGATCTCGTAATTTTGAATCAGTTATTTTCTGGGGGACAGTCACTCTCCAATAATTTACCAGATGAGTTCGATACTCGCGAAAGACTGGACGACTAACAGGCTTAGACAATAATGGAATCTGGTACTTGAAGGTGAATTTTTGAAAAATAAGTGTCGCTTGTCACACATTCTCCAGTTTGAGTATGGCCATAGGAAAGCTCTGAGCGTCAGAGAAGATAACATGCAACCAATCTTTAAGGACTAAGCACTAGTTTGTCATTGTACTGCCCATGCGTACTGCGGGTATTAGAGTGGAATCCAGTGCCACCCCAATACATAATACTGGATGCACATGCATGTTTTCAGTTATACAATTTCTCTTCACGGTGTCTTCGGATTCAAAGCGACCATATTCATTGGCGTAATGGAGAATATTAGCCCCCTTCGGCAAAGACAGGTTTGCAGTCGTAAGGTGCATTTTACAAAGGATTATAAGACCATAACCTTTGCCCTCCCCTAGAATCCTTCTCCCTCCTCCCGCGATGGTGGGTGTTGCGGAGATGTACGCTACGCCGCTGACTATATTGGTGTTGCCGGCGATTGATTGTTGCGTTAAAGAGCTATATGAAATTTGTAATCTATGTTTCTTAAGCTCAATAACCGAATACTTCATAAACTCAATGATATGATGTAGAACTTTAATTTGTGCTTCTTATATTATTCACGAGGTTACAAGATAGAACCCTATATCGTATGAAGAGTTATTTTCGTCGTTTGAATATTGTTGGGTCACAAGTAAAAAATTTAAGAAAAATCTCTCAGTTAAGTGGACTGTGTTATTTATTTACTCTGCTGCTCAGCATGCTCGATTTGACTCCTTTCTCGATGGAGTCAGAGGTTACACATAATAGTAAGACACTCTGAGCGCTAGAGGGCGCTCTACATTTACATACGTACACTGAACGTGCCGCCCGACCTTGCAATATTTTCAAGCAGGCAAGATTTACACAGAACATAATCATAAAGATAACACACAGAAATACAATACCTCAAAATACAAACAAAACAACATACAAATGAAGACAATGTATAAAGCAATTGATAAGTCACACAGAATTTAAAAAAATACTATTCTACACACAAACATTACTTTTGTTGGGTTATCTATGCTACTTCACACACACACTGTTTCAATTGGTAGAATGCGCAGTTTCGACATGGGTCTCTTAAATATACCTTTAGTGGTTTTGACTTCCACTACTCTTACTTTAGAATCCTTTCCTGGATAAATATTGTTGATTCTATCTAATGACCATTGACATGAAGGTAAATTATCCTCTTTTATTATAACCATATCTCCAATTTTAGCATTCTTTTTCTCGAAATGCCACTTATTTCTCTGCTGCAAACTATTTAGATATTCTACACTCCATCTTTTCCAAATTAATTGAATAATTTTTGTAATTTTCTGTCAATTATCCAACCTATTTTCATTTAAATTAGTTAAATCAGGTTCAACAATTGAGGTAATTGATCTACCTATCAAAAATGAGAAGGAGTCAATACATTTAAATCATCTAAGTCAGAAGATAATGGGAAAAGAGGACGAGAATTAAACATCCCCTCTATTTGGATAATCACGGTCAGAAACTCTCCATATGTTAATCTAATGTTACCTACTACTCTTTTTAAATAGGACATAAAAGATTCAACGCCTGCCTCCCAGAGACCTCCAAAATTTCGGGCTCTGGGGGGAGGAATTTCCAATCAATTCCCTCGGAGGCCATATAACTTGCAAGTGCCTCATCAGGTTTACACACCAAATTAAACATTTTTTTAAGTTCTATATTTGCACGCACAAAATTTGTTGCATTATCAGAATACAACTTAGCACATTTACCTCTTCTAAATATAAAACGCTTAAGTGTAGCAATAAATGCATTAGAGGTTAAATCAGTCACAATATCTAAGTGCACAGCTTTATAAACAAAACATATAAATACACAAACATAGATTTTGTTATATACACCTTTTCTCTGTCCTTTATACTTAATGTAAAAGGGGCCACAGAAGTCCACACCTGACACATTGAATGCATAATTTTTGATAACTCTATCCTTTTGCAAGTCAGCCATTATGTGATCAGTGCAAGTAGGATTGTCCTTACAGCAAATTACACAATTATGAACAACTTTTCTACAAATATTACGGCCATTCAATATCCAAAAATTTTGCCTCATCTGATATAACAAGGATTGTGGACCACTATGTAAAAATTTTTATGAAAATACTCAACTATTAAATAAGTCAATTTATGTTTCGAAGGCAAAATAATTGGAAATTTCTGGTTATAATTAATATCACAATTTCTCAATCGACCTCAAACTCTCAAAATCCCTTCACTATCAATAAATGGATTGAGTGTTTTTACTCGACTTTTGGAAGGTACCATGGCAGAATTTTGAATACCATTCATCTCTACTTTAAACTCTTCTTTCTGCACTAATCTCAATAAAAGCTGTTCAGCCTTTTTTAATTCTCCTAAATCTAGAGGTCCGATTCTTCTGCTTTTTTTGCTCTTACAATTATAAACATATCTACAAATAAAACTTAAGATATGAATAATTTTAAAATAGTTATTACTAAGGTTAAGTAAATTACTTACAAAAGAGTTAGTAGAAGAATCAAGAAAAAAGTTAGAAAAGTCACTACAGTTTTTAAGTTCACCCGGATCCTTGATCAGTGCAACAGGAATTAGTCGTTGTGGGTACTGGTTTCTCATCAGAAATTTAGGATCATTCCACCACAGCTCACAGGTTTTAAGTTTTAGAGAATCCATTCCTCTGGAAACGAAGTCGGCAGGATTGTCCTCTGTTGACACATAGCGCCATTGCTCACTGGTGGTCATCTCCTGGATTGTAGCAATCCTGTTAGCCACAAAGGTCTTTAGTTGATATGACTCCTTCCTTATCCATGACAAAACTATCACGGAGTCACTCCAAAGAAAAGTATTAGTCATATTTAATTTTAAAGCTTGCTTGACACGATGCTCTAATTTTGGTAACAGTACAGCGGCACATAGCTCAAGTCTGGGATTCCTTGTTTGCTTGATAGGTGCAACTCGGGATTTACTTGCAATAAAATGTACAAGCACCCTTCCATCTGATGTTACGGATTTGCAATAGACAACAGCTCCATATGCTGACTGGGATGCGTCGGAGAATCCATGCAGCTCGATCACTTCCGGTTGCTCTACCACAATGCATCCATTGATGTTGATATCATTTACTATCTGAAGTGATTAGACAAATTGTCACCATTCTCTATTGATTGTATCTGGAAGCAAATCTGTCCAATCAATCTTTAACATTCATAATTTTTGATGGAAGATTTTCGCCTTCGTCACCACAGGACCTAAAAGACCTAGATGATCATATATCCTGGCGATGGTTGACAAAACATCCCATTTGGTATTTAATTCGTGCAAGTCTATTTTTACTCTGAAGGAGAAGCAATCATGCTTGGGGTTCCAATAAACACCCAACACTTTTATCTCTGATGAATCTGAAAAATCATAATTTTCGGAAACCTCAATCAATTCCGTATTATTTCCGCACCACTTATGCAAAACCATACTTCCTTTAGTGAAGATATTGATCAGTTGATTTTTCAGTTATTTTGCTTCTAATAAGGTCTCTGCACCGGTAAGTTCATCATCTATGTACATGTTACTTATAACAACTGAAGACCCCAATGGAAAATTCTCTGCTTCATCTAGGGCTAATTGTTTTAGCGTACGTGTCGCTAAAAATGGGGCACTCGTTGTTCCATAGGTCACAGTTGAAAACTCAAACGTTTTTATTGGTTCGTCTATGTTCTCTCTCCACAGAATGCGCTGAAGTTTACGCTGATCTGGATTAATCCAAATCATTCGGTATATTTTTTGCACATCCGCAATGAATGCAAATATGTGCTTTCTAAAGCGAACCATTATTGAATAAAAGGTCATTTTGAGCAAGAGAGTTGTAGAGAGTGTTAGTAGTAGTTATTGTAGAGAGTTTAAAGAATAACCATTTGTAGTTACACTCGACGCATTAAAAACTACTCTCAATTTACTTGTTTTTTATCAGAGCGATAAACACCAAGATGTGGTAGGAAATACATTCCATACTCCTCTTTCTCATATACCTCTTGCATATGGCCTAGCTCTTTATACCTTTTTTAAAAAATCTCTATATAACTTTAAATAGTTAGGCTCACGTTTTAATCTATTCCATGAAGAATTTAATTTTTAAGGGAAATATCTTTTGACTGGGCTAAAGAGTTTGGATCCTTTTTAAATGGCATAGACACTATATATCTCTCCGTACTATCTCCAGTATGATTTTTTTGAAAATGCTCCTCACAAATTATCGTTTCCTTATTTTTTATTTTCTCAGGTTCAACATTTTCGATTTCCCAAAATCTCCTCATTGTCTTTTCTAAATCGACATTATCTTTGATTAACCCACAGTGAGGTTTATTTTCACTAGAAATTGGAATACTCCCACTAGCAATATAGCAGAAGACTTTATTCTGAAAAATTAGTTTTGTATTTAACAGATTTGTTTGTCCTGGTAAAAGAATTTCATAAAAGATTTCTGCTCCCAACAATAAATCAATATTTCTCGGAATGTTGAAATTTTCATCCGCTAATTTCTTTCTACTGAAATTACCCAAACTAACGTTAAATGGTTGGGAAGGAATCATATCCGTAATTCGTGGCACTACAAAAAAGTCTGCATTAGTTTCATAACTTTTTCCTCTATTTGCAATTGTTGCATTAACGCGCGATCTAATCGTTAACTCTGAATTATTTAATCCTGAAACTAAAATGTTTATTTTCTCTCTTTTTTAATTGAGTCTATTCATACACTGTTGCGAAATAAAATTACTTGTTGAACCACCGTTCAACAGCTCTCTGACCTCCTGCATTTCCGCAAAGGAATCTCTAATTAAACAAATTGGGATTGAAAGTAAAACGGTTTTCGATTTTATGTAACTCGTTGCAGTAAACAGATCTCCTACACCCTGAGAAGAAGACCCCTCTCTCGAAATCTCCCCTATGTAATTTATGGGTTTGAACACAGATGCGTTCGCTGAAAGTTGACCCTTCGAGGATCCCTCTCTTTCGCGGTCTTTCTGCACCCCCAATGAAGAAGGTTGAATGACGCTTTAACTCGCTACCTCTAAATTTGGGTCTGGAAAGAAACACAAAGAAGAATGATGTTTTTTTAGGTAGCATTTACAAAGAACTTTAGATTTACAAAATTTGACTCTATGCAAATTTAAAAAAATCAAAACACAAGGAATTATTTTTAACAAGTTCTATCCGTTTATTTACTGCTAATTGCTTACATTGAGGACATTTATTAAAAAAATTACTATCGTATTGACACAAGATACATTGTTTGCCCTTAACATCTGAGAAAAATACACTAGACATATTCTCAGAATTTTGATTTTTGCGACAATAATTAATACTCTCACTCAGTGGTTTTCCTCGCGATGAATAAAATAAATCAATTTCTTTTCCCAACGTTAAAGTATCAAACCATTTATCTGCTTGTCTGACACTAATATGCGATGCGGTTTCTTTATCTAAAGTACTAAATATTTTGTCTGAAACTATTAATTGTTTTAATACCTCGAAATTTGAAGCATTTCTCAATTTTAAATAGTATTCCCAATTTGTTGTTAATCTACTAGCAAACTGGACATGGGATTCACAATTTTGCCGTGTTGCTTTCTTAAAATTCTCTAAACACGATTGAGGAGTTGGCTCAAATTCTTGGAGTATTATGGACTTTATTTTATCATAATTTTTAAGATCCTCATCGTTCAGATATATAATGATATTTGCAGCTTTTTCTCCTAATAAATTTAACAAAATCTCAGGTTTAAATTTATCAGTAACACTTTTGGCTACAAATGCACGTTCTAATGATAAAAAAAAGAAACTCCATCCCTCAGGTTTTTTGGGAATTTTCACTGTAAGTGTGCGGATACTTTTAATTAAAGAATCTAAAGAAGAAGAATCATTACAATTAACTTCAGTATTATAGTATTTATCATTTGCGCGTATTCTCGCTATCTCTAAATCAAGCTTAGACTTTTCTCTTATTTTTTCTGACTCTAATTGCTGACTTTCTTCATATTTCCTTTCTTCGGTAATTAAATTTGCTAACTCATGCACGGAATCAGGATCGTTTTTGTATCGATCACAGTTTTTTATAAGATCCATGAAGTCTGAAACAGTTAATTTATCATTCACACACAATTCTAATTCAGAAGCGATTCGCCTCAAGTCTTCTTTTTTTTCTCCTTTAAACATCATTAAAGTTTAAAGTTCGATTTTTCAATGAAAAGTCAAAAAACAACAGCACATACCTCGTATTTTCAATGCTTAGGTCGCTCCGGTTGAGACTGGACCAGAATGTTGGGTCACAAGTAAAAAAACTCAAGAAAAATCTCTCAGTTAAGTGGACTGTTATTTATTTTCTCTGTTGCTCAGCATGCTCGATTTGACTCCTTTCTCGATGGAGTCAGAGGTTACACTGAATAGTAAGACACTCTGAGCGCTAGAGGGCGCTCTACATTTACATACGTACACCGAACAAATATGTTTTAAATAAACAAAATGTTCGTTACGTATAATATGTCTCTTAGTGCTGTGATGCTATAGTAACCACCTCTATTATCGTTTTGCTTTAACTGTAGAATTTTCTAAGAAAATGTGACAGGTATTGTGAGCTGGTGCAACATTACAAAAGCATCTTATCTCTCATTTATCCTCAGACGCGCTAAGCGAATTACTCAAATCATTCATTACAGAGAGAAATTTAAAAGATACTGCAAGGAACATTTACCTTGCGTAGAACGCATGCACCCATCCGGGAAGACAAGAAGCTGCAATCAATCAAATTTGTTGAATGAATGGGAAGTTTCCAAGAAATTATTTGTGCTATGAATTCTTAGAAATCACCGTGAGCCTTAAAATATAGTTAATACAAAAGAAGGGAGGGGAGAGGACGGAAGGCCACATTGAGCTCCCTAGGAATTCTTTTGTCGAAAATCAAATAGTCAGAAAACCGAATGGAGAGAAAATACTCTCCATATTTGTCAACATATATTTTTGAGCATAGTTTTTTTCTAAGAAGATCAACAAAATTAAATACATATGCAAGTTGCTTCACATTCATTTGTAGGTTTTGAAGAGAATTTCAACATAGCAATTTCACCCTTGATTTAAAAAAAAATGTAGAAAAGAGTATACAAGGGTACACACACACACACACTTACCTCTTAAACCTATTTCTAAAATTTAATGCTCTGGTTGCTATGATGTTAAATTAAAACAATAAAAAAAGGAATAAAACTTGTCCCATATATTTATTTCGCAAATACTATTAAGATCATTTTATTGTATTCCAAAGTCTTTGGAATAATTTTATGGATAGCAGCTCACAGAAAAGATCGTATCTCGGAAAGACGCACATATACGTCCGGGGCAATGAACGCACTGGCTGAGCGAGACGTCAGCGGCAATTAAGAGGTTAAAGTCATATTTTAGGCTTAGCGTCAAAGTATAGTATAATTGAATTCAATACATTGTTATTGTATAAAGGGGGGCGATGAAAATTATGATTGAACTTTGGGTCGCAAATATTGAAAGTTTTAAAAACAGGTGGTATTACACCATCCTCCGTTTCCACAAAGTGACCCTGGAGCCAAACCAATTACCAACCCATAGTTTATACAATTTTTAAGACTTAGGTAGGATATAAATTAAATTTTTAAATTGAACTGCATATCGGAACCATTTACGAAAATGGAACAACCTTTTAAACTAATTTCTCAACATTCTGAATAACGGTATTTCGGTAATTCTTTTTAAATAATAGATCCATTTACTTAATAAATAATTTTATTCATTCAATTATTCCACCAAACTTTTAGTCTTAACATATTCCATCCAGTATTCCAATCGAATCGAATGTATTCAGATGTGTACAGGAACATCACGAAGATCGTATAAGACGAGAACCAGAGGTGGAAGGGGCCAAGTGTATTCTATTTCGATTTGTTATCACGTTCCATGGCAAATGCATGGATTTTGGCTCTGGTGAATTATCCTCTATGAATCATCTTAAGGAAACAGAACGAGTGAGCCATTAGGGATTTGAACGTAGGATCCTTGAATTGATGGAGTCAAGTTGCATCATGAAAATGATTATGAATGTTATATCTCTCGGATACGAATTCCTTATCACCTAAGGGTTAGGCATTCTATATCATAGTTTTCGATGTGCGCTGTAAATCACGTGGGTTGTGATTGCACATTGATGGGAAAGTATAGATTCCTCGTTTGGAGGAATGGTAATTACAGGTTTTGGGCTGGAGAATCTCATGAGTGGAATTCGAGATTTCGTGGTTGACATTGTAGATGTCGAGTTTGGAGTTGCTGTTCTGATTTAATCAAAAGATCGAATTACCTTTAGTTGATGTTTTCACTTAACATTTGTTTAATATTCACTATTTGTATTTTATGTTTTAAGGATTTCTTATATGAAATGATGATGCGATTTTTATTTGTAATGTGTGATGAAATAATTTTAATTTTCAACAAAGTTAACAGGAAACAATATACTGTATTTATTCGAATCTAAGCCGCCCCCGACTCTAAGCCGTATTTTAGATTCTCAACGTGTTTTTGTACAACCCAGTGTTAATCTTATTTTCAATTAGGGAAAAAGAGTGGCTTAGATTCGAATAAAAATATGGGTTACCTTTCTTTTTAAAGAAAACATGTTATTATTCGGAGTATGTTCTTCTCGAAAGCATTTTTCTTTTAAGAACGAAATCAGAAATGACCTATTGAAAATATGGAAACTATATGTTTATTTTTTTTATTAAATTTTACAAAATAGATCACAATGTTTTTTTTTTTTGTTATTAGTCATATTCTTTACTTTTTTGTATACAACTACTTTATCAAAAATATACTGTATCTTTCCGAATTTACGGCAATGTGTGTATATGCCAAGGTGCTTTTTTTTTTCAACAAAAATTTACTTAAAAATGTAATCCTGTATATTCCAAATAGACAAAAAGATCACTACCATTTTCAAGTATGTCAGCAAATAAATTAAATTGAATAATTTCAATTAAGTTATTGTAAAGTAAGACGAAAACGATGATAATTTTATTTCGGATAATCCTATCTGTATCTAAAAGATTTTTTCAATTCATTTGTGATTCTGTTTTTTTTCTGTGCCAGTGTTACCTTGATTTATGTTTCGAAAATGAGCGTGAAGAGAAATTTGCATACGGCAAGTGATCATCGATCTATATCACATACCTTGGTGGAAAAACTCGCCAGATGATGAGTATATGCATCCAAACATCAGGGAGTTTGTGTGTGTGTGTGTGTGTGAGCCTTAGAGCCACTAATTCAAGTTATATCTATGGAGGCTCAAAGTCCTCCCTTTGTGTATGTTTGATGGGACATATCAGGTGTCGTTCTCGTCATTCTACCTAGGTCCAAAATTACGATATCCATCGCCATTAGTCCCCGTTGTTTCCTTTACAGAGCGACGTTCATAAGCACTCACTTCCATGATCAGCAGATCGTATACAAGCCATTTTGCTTTAAAAAAGCTCGGAAAATTCTCGGCTTATAAACGGTATAGTTTTTCGATCTTATAACGGCTTTTTTGGTATATTTTTCGCTGTTTTTTGTCCACAGTTCTTTATAAAAAGGAAAAATTTTCGCTTTGGGTGTATTTACTTTCTTTAAGAGTAATGTATCTTTATGATATATATATTTTTTTCAATAGTGTTTAAGAACCATGTTACAAGAGCACGAAGACAAGAATGCTTTTAATTACACCCGAATGAACGCATTATAAAAATAACCAAAGACATTTTTCTCTACATATGAATTCAGTATATAATACATATTCAATGAATAAGGACTGTTTATAGAAAACTGCTTGAGTCGTAGAATAAGTAAACATTCCACAAATTAAAATCCCTGATCATGATCTAGAATCTTCTATTTACTTGGGGCCTTATTGTTATGTGGGCAATCCATCGAATTACGTTTCAAAGTCTTCATACGATGTATTTAGTTTATTTGATTAATTTGGTTACTTTAACTAATGGCACACATACTAGGTCGCACTAGATCACTAGTACAATGTGTTTTCCAGTGTAGCATGATAGTTTGTTGACTATACGGGAGATCTAGGCTCTGTTCATTCAAAGATAGTCATGCAAAATAGGTGAATATCGTTAAATGTTATTCTAATTTACTTTAACTGCATCTAAATCTGTGAATATTGGCATTATAGTATGAACATAGATGTCTCATTTTATAGATGCCTTTTTCCTCATTTGATCCCAATTCAAAGCTCTGAATTTCTTAACGATCACCCACCAGTATTGAGACTCTGGTTCATTTAGGAATTTTATGTGTTAAAACAATTATTTACTTCCATTTTTTATCTTTTAAGTGTTTCGTATTTAAGGTATCCGACTACGTTCGGAAGCGTGATTTTGCGAAAGCATATAAATGGTAATATTTATGATATTTAGTGTCACTTAGATTAGAAAATGTATGTAAAATTGTTTTAAGAATAGTATTACAATAAAAAATTATTTAAGTACAATATTTTGACAAAAAATGAACATAGATTGACCAGTTTTCAAAATATTCTCCTTTTGAGAAAAATGCTTCTATTATGATATTTTACCTGTATATATCTCAGACCTCTGTACAGAGGCTCAACTAGAATTTTTGAACTATATAACTTAGAAGTGGGTTTATCCATGTTTTACCACAACTGAGGGGAGAAAGTTTAAGAAAAAAACGCCGATAACTATTTCAAGTGGTTGTAACTCTGAAAATAATGTGAATTTTTCAAAACTCATAGTCGAGCCTCGGTACAGAGGTCTGAGATATTTTATATATGTATTCTAATCTAAGGGATACTAAATATCATGAAAATTATCCATTTATACGTCTTTTTAAAATCACGGTTCCGAACGTAGTCGAATACCTTAAGAGGAGTAGGAAACCTCTATACCGAAAATTTTAAATTGGCTGTTTCCGATGTACCTTTTCTCAAAATCTGTTATACATGTATGTACATGCTTGAAATGTTTCATACAATTAAAGCACACCTTTCCCATTATACTGAAATGAGCTTTTAGCAATATTAATTTTGAATTTTTTAATAATTTATAAAATATTTTATCACACATATTGAAATTTGACACATTTTTCACATAAAAAAAATTCGTAAAAAATAATTTTTTGAAATTTTTTACAAAAAGCTCATTTCAGTATATATTAGCCATAATTATAAATATGTGATACAGAAACTCGCTTAACTATGAACATTATTTTCGCAGAAAAGGTACATCGAACATAAAAAACTTACCTTTTGAGATAAGGAAACTTTAATGTATTATTAATTTTATTAAAACATTCCTTCCCACACTCCAAATGAACTACACATAATCCTCTCTCCTCCTTTAAAGTCTTTTTTTCTTTCCTAACTTCCTTTGTTTTTGTAAAAATGAGTATTTAGCCTTTAACAGCTTCTGTTTGTCATCGAGGCGTTCCTTTGTCTGTACCGTGTAATCACCAGGCTCAATATTAAGTTTTCTTAAAATTTCTGGTTTTGATACGTTTCCCATATTAAATGATGAAATTGAATCATATGTACCCAATGATAATACTTCTATTTGTACAAATATTTTCTTCGGTACTCGAGACCATAATACGTTGTTTACACTTTCATTGGGATTTTGTGTATCTCCATGTAATTAACCTGGAGGTAAAGTAAGGTATTTTTAGAAAGGTTAAAATCTATGCAATTTGAAAATGTAAAAATTGTCATATTAAGAAGATTTTAAGTTTTCAACACCCCTTAAAAAAGATTGTTTCCTCTTTTTCCTTTTTCACATTTAGAACATCTTGATTATTCAATAATTGATACATTTTCACTTCATATTTTTTCTCAATATGCTCAGTTAGCGACTTATACCATTTGATTTCGATGTATTACGATGATTGCTCAGAATAAAATGTTACAAGTCGAATGAAGAAATATTTTTCAACGTTAGACAGAAAATACACAAAGGTATTAAGAGGCATACGAGCTTATCACATTTCCACATAATAATCAAATACACTCTGTCGCAAAAAAATATATGCACCCAGAAGAAATTGAGCTACATTCACGAAATTTGGTATGCATGTAGTGTATATGAAAATAAACAAATGATTAAAAATTCAGAACAAAATATCATTTTATTAAGCGGTTACAGCTTGCAAAAGGTTAAAAATCAGTAAGTAGTAAAGCCACCTCTGGCAGCTATACAAGCCGAAATTCGGCGTGGCATCGATTCAATTAGATCACTTATGACCCCCTGTGGAAGATCCTGCCATAGTCTTTGCATCTGCGCAGTTAATTCTCCTGTATCTCGGGGCGGCTGCAGTTGCCTTCCCAGCGCGTCCCAGACATGCTCTATTGGCGAAAGATCTGGTGACCTGGCAGGCCATGGTAGGACGTCATATCCTTGAAGACATTGTTGGGAGAGTCGCGCAGTATGTGGACGAGCATTATCCTGTTGATAAATGGCACCTGGGCGACTTGATAGCATGGGTAGCACAATCGGCGTTAAAATATCGTCCACGTATCTGCGAGCTGTCAAAGTGCCTTGAAGGACCACTAAAGTTGATCGTGTGTCCCAAGAAATTGCTCCCCACACTGTCACACCTTGTGAAATTGCTGTATGCCGCTTGACAATAAATGCCGGATCGGACCGCTGGCCGGTGCGCCTCCAGACACGTGTGCGGTGGTCATCAGCACTGAGACTGAATCGGGATTCATCACTGAAGATGACACGTCTCCAGTCTGTCACACTCCAAGTTCCCCGAGGTCGGCAAAAATCCAGTCGACACTGCCTATGATGTGGGATCAGTGGTAAGCGTCTTAGCGGACGTCGGCTCCTCAAGCCAACTTCGGTCAGTCGTCTCCTTATAGTTTCTCTTGATGGCACTGGATGTCTGGAAGGAGGTAAGTGGCGTTGAATCGATGCTAGCGACGTTGTTGGTGCCGAAGTGGCCACTCTTCTGATTGCATGATCCTCGCGATCATTTGTGTTCCTGGGACGTCCTGACCCTCCGCGACGGTACACTCTACCTTCTGTGATCCACTGTTGCCAACACCGAGCAACTACCATATCGCTCCGACCGAGGTGGCGGCCGATACGTCTATTCGACCAACCTGCTTCTCTGAGGCCTATTATACGGCCCCTATCAAAGTCCGTCAGCTGCTCGTACTGCCGCCGGTTACGTCTTAGAGGCATCCTAAGTCTCAATATCGTCTATCAAAGTCATCAGATTCGTTTGGATAGCCGTACGGCGCTCGTACTCATGCTTTTAAACTCTCCCAGTTGCGCAACTAATATGCGCATAGCACACTTAGCCTTGTCTCATTGGCTTCGAAATTTTAATCATTTGCATATCTCTTACCAGACTACATTCTTGCCGAGTTTCGTGATTGTAGCTTGATTTCTTCTGGGTGCATATATTTTTTTGCGACAGAGTGTATATTTAGTCATTTATTAGAACGTTGAGCCAACTTGTTTTACCCGTCTTAGTAGAAATCAGGTCCCTGTACATTGAGTCATGTCTCGGTGGATGATTTCACAGTACTGTCCAGGAATATCCCAGCACATCTGAGACGATATGCCGCGCGCTACCATAGCCCAGACCTAGCTCTGACTAGATTTCACGCAGAGTTACCCTTAGAACATTTTGAATCATTTCTCCAATTCGTGCCGTGGTGATTTCTGTAATTGAAGAACTTGGCCGTGGCATCTCCCTGTCATATTGCGGCTTTCAACATCCTGTCTGTTTGAATGAAAAGAGTGACACCATTTCGCTACATGTTGTCTGCTCATTGCCTATTCACGATAAGCTTCCACGATTACACAGTGAATGTCAGGTGCGGACACATTATTTGCTCATAAAAATAGAATCACGTCTCGCACTACCAAATGAAACAAATTTCCTAGGAGTCTTGCCATTTCAATCATTCTGAACCATCTGGGAACTTTCACTATCTACCCACAAACTAGTTGTACGACAAGTAGAGCCATTTGTCTCCAATCTGGGGAAACAAAATTTCTCTACAATATGTAGTTTTCAAATACTGAGGCATGTAAACTTTTTTTCTGATCATTTCTCGCAAATTTGATTTAATCAAAGAGAAATGAATTATCTGTATTTAAGGAGTATTTATATATATTAGGCAAATCCTTTATACTTCTTAATTTGTGTGGCCGCAGTAGCTTAGTGGTCATGGTCACAAGCATTTAGCCGACACTGTTGAGTTGGGCGGTTGAGCTCTGATGCCACTCATGACCTTCCATGTAGCGTGGCTAATGCACGTTAAAACTGTTGTGGCTCAAAGTCCTCGCGTTTTGTGGTGTGAAAATAAGGACAGCGGGATGCAATCTCAAGTGTAACTCACCATAACTTTCCAGTTGCGTGGCTATGAAGTCTATCTTGTTACTTTAAACTCGAGTTTTATAAACACTCACGTCCTAGCTGTTCTTTAACTTAATGTTTGTTTTAGATAAGTTTTTTTAGAAACCATTATTACTCGAAACAATGCTTTAAAAGAGACACTATTTTTGAATATCTTCATATTTAAATATAGATAACTTTTACATTTGTCTTTATATGAAAATAAGAAGTTTTTCTTATTATATTTCATTTTTTGCATGCAAATTATTATTATTTGTCATTTGTATACCATTTCTTCATCATCTTTATCCATCGTTTTTCGCCAAATATTATCATTCAGTATCACTTTTGTTGAAATCCAATGACAATTACATATCGGCAAGAAAAAGGAAAAATAAACAACAAAAATAGTCATGCAAACTTTAGAAAGCGAAACGAAACACGAACACACGTTAGTCTTAATTAACGTCAAAGGGAGAAATAAAATGTACACCGTAACGTCAAAGTCAGTATCACCAATAATCTGCACTTTCTAGAGATACTAAAAAACTCTGTCTGGTAATCAAGGGGTTAATTACTGCTTTGAATGCTTCTTCCAGTCATCATTTATCTGATTCCTTTAATTGTGGATCTTAAATTTATTTACAGAAAACCGTTCCAATTATTCTAAAATATAATATTTAGCTCCGATGAGAGGGGAAATTCGAAGTATACTGTTTTTTTATTTCAAGTTTTCTAATACAGCTGTCAATACAGGGACAAATATTCTCATGCCATGCGGAAACACAAAATGTATAAAAGTATACAATAATATTGCAATGGAACACACAATACAATAATTTAGATTGAAAACTCCGAGGTACAAAAAAGAATAACAAAAAAAAGTAAAATGTAAAAGATAAAAATTATGTATAAAGAGGTTAAAAAGATACCAATTCAGCAATCTTTTAAAAAGTTCTTTGAGATTCTAGTACATTGAGAAAGCACTATTCTGGACAGACGAGGGGATGCCTGATGATCATTATAGCAGTATTCTAACAAAGGAAGTAGGCAGGACTATTAACTATTAAAAATCTCTAAGTATGTGCATATAAACAGTTATGCATTGTAGCTAGACGAAAGGCAGCTACAACGCTGCCTGTAGGGCAGTCTGGGAGAGATTATTCATGTCATTTTTCTATGGTTTATATCTCCTGTTCTCTCTTTTAGCTGTGGCAGTTGCTTAACTTCGAAGATCATATTGGTTTTTGTCGATACAAACTTATAACAAACCTGGCTATTTGAAGCTTGGATAACATGACATATCTTTTAGGTCAGCGTATCTGCATTTTCAAAACCGGGGATGCCGCAATAAGGAATCAACCGCAAAATGAACAATTAGTGTAACATAATTTAGAAACCCTGTTTTTACAACTGCTAGTCTTTGATCCGATTATTCAACTAGGATAAAAAAACTATAAACGGACTTAGAAGAAATTCGCAAATTACTATTCGGTAGTTCGCTAGTTGGACTATTAATTAATGTGGGTGTTAGAAGTAGTTGAGGTTCCTAATCACATGTTTTGACTCCTTTTTAACAGTATAGTTAGTAAAAGAATAAAAATAATCATTTTTTATCATTAGTTGATTAACCCGCGATCACTCGCGCGGAAGGTTCTGTACACTCCAGCAACAAAAAAATCCTCCCAGGATTCTAAAAAGAATGCGAAGAATCACGATTGTTTCTGTTGCTGCACATTTTTGGTCATTGAACCTTCAGGCCTGATGCAATCCTTCTTTCTCGAACTATTGGAATGTAATGACCTTCAAAATTTATCTCGGGGCTGAGAACTCCCGCGAGAAGTTGAACATACGTATACAGTCTGCTCTGAATTTTTGGAAATTGATTAAAATATTATTTTTCTACTTTCTACAATTATTAGCTCATTAATTATAAAGTATATTTATTCCTGGTATATACGTTTTACTGGTTTTATGAAAAAATATAAGATGTGTTTTAAAATGAAAATTTTGTATGTTTAGTTTAAATTAATGTTAGTCTCATTTGTATGCAATAAATTTAATAATTTTACTTGTATAATACTGATGGGGAAGTGGTCCCTATGTGTTTTTGTCTCAGGAAACCAGACGAGGATGTTGATACAACTCTTTTATTTCCAAACTCGGTTGCTCAGGGAGTATGTCGGAACACTTACGATGGGCACCGTTTCTGCCTTCTCGCTCGTCTGATCTCCCACACACACTCTGAAGAACTCTTAATTTGCGTTTCGCTTAATACACTTATTCACCGCCGCGCGGCGCCCACTGCGCAGGCTCGAACATACCCCCCGGCCTTGCAATATTAATATTCAACAATAGCAATACAGTTTCACAATTCACAACAAGTTTCACAAAAATTACACAATTGTTTTCAAAATTATTATATATATAAAAAGGTACTATAAATTTTCAGTAAAAAAAAAAAAGATTTAAATTACAATAGCACAATTTAAAGATAAACACATAATTTCTTAAATGGAAATTAACCTTAATTATTTACATCTATAGGTAGAATACAGATCTTAGTTATGGGCCTCTTAAATTCTCCGGTTTTTGTTTTAATTTTGACTGCTCTCACTTTACCATCAGAACCATGATAGACCTCAACGACGCGCCCTAAAAGCCAGTTGCAAACTGGTGTAAAATCCTCCTTTACAATTACCATTGTACCACACATTACATTGTCCTTCTCGATCATCCACTTTCCTCTCTGTTGGAGAGTATTTAGTTAATCGGTACTCCATTTTTTCCAAACTACCTGAATTACCTTTGTTGTTCTCTGCCAACGGCTTAATCTATTGTCACTAATATTAATTACTAGGGGCTCAAGAATAGAATTAATTGATCTACCAATCAAGAAATGTGCAGGCGTTAATACCTCAAAGTTATCAAAATCATTGGATATTGGTGTAAGGGGTCTGGAATTTAAAATTCCTTCTACCTGGATAATCACTGTTTCAAACTCCTCGTAGGTGAGTCGGGATCTTCCCAGTGCTCGTTTGAGGTGATATTTCACTGACTTTATGCCCGCCTCCCAAAGACCTCCCATATGTGGGGCCCTTGGTGGAATAAAATTCCATTCAATACCTTCCTCAGTGAAATATGCCGCCAGATTTTGATCTGGAAAGTTAAGGGTCTTATAAAATACCTTTAGTTGAGAATTCGCACCAACAAAATTTGTTGCATTATCCGTAAAAATTTTGGAACATTTTCCTCGCCTAGACATGAATGTCTTAAGGGTCGCAATTATTGCATCCGAAGTCAAATCGGAAAGAATTTCTAGGTGGATGGCACGAGTCACAAAGCAAATACAAACACAAACATAAATTTTATTCAAAACGCCCTTTCTCTGGTGTTTGTAAGTTACAAAATATGGACCTCCCAAATCTAGTCCAGTTATACTGAATGGAGGGGCCATATTTACTCTTTCATATGGAAGATTGCCCATTATTTGAGAAGAGGGAATTGGTTTACACTTGAAACACACCACACAAGTATCAACCGTTTTCCTAGCTAGGTTTCTACCTCCTAAAGCCCCAAATCTCAATCTTATTCAGCAGTCCTTGTGGACCAACGTGAAATAATTTCTTATGCAAAGTTATGAAATATATTTTACTCAATTTAGAATTTTTAGCCAGTATAGCTGGATGTTTTTGGCTGTAGGGTATGGAAGCTTTTTCCAGCCTTCCACCAACTCTCAGGATTCCTTTATCATCCTGGAATATATTCAAAGATTTAAGATTACCTGACGGGTCACTTAAGTTAATGCCACTCTGGTCCTGTTTAATAAGCCAGGTTTCTGCATCATTTACCTCACTTGTAGTTAAAGGTCCCCTCTTTTTCACCTTGGATCTGCAATTTTCAATAAATCTATAAATATAGGAAACAATATGTATTATTTTAAAATAATTATTAGAAAGGTCCATAAGATGGTTGAAAAAGTCAAAGTTCCTGGAATTCAGCAATGAAGTCTCCAGAGTTCTCTCAGACCCCTTTAGTTCGCAGTCAAAGTCATCTCTCTGGGTTGGTTCTGCAATGACAGTAGTTGAATAAGTACTCTGTAGAAGCTCAGGACCATGCCACCATACAGAGTCGTCACGAAGCTCCTCAGGAAGTAGTCCTCTAGATAACACATCTGAAGGATTCTGTTCTGATGCAATGTGATGCCACTGGTCACAGGAACTTAGTTGATGAATCTTAGACACTCGATTAGCCACGAACGTCTTCAATTCTCTTGATTCTCGATGTATCCATGAAATCACAATAGTTGAATCCGACCAAAAATGCACAGCTGTAATCTGAAGATTCAATGCCTCCTTCACCTTCTTCATCAATTTAGCGGCAAGAACTGCCCCACACAGTTCAAGTCTTGGAATGGAAATCTGCTTCAGAGGCGACACTCGGCTTTTACTCGTTACGAGACACACTTTGACTTCTCCAAGGGCAGATATAGACTTGAGATAAATGGATGAACCATACGCCTTTTCCGATGCGTCGCTAAATGCATGTAACTCAATGCTCTCCGCTCTATGAATCACAATACATCTGTCAATAGAGATTTTATTCACGGCTTTCAAAGAGTCGATAAATCGACGCCACTCCTTTTCTTCTTTAAAAGGGCTGCGGTAGCCCAGTGGTTAAGGTATCCAACCATGGCAGGCATGTCATGAGTTCGATCCAAGTACCACTAAAGACCCGCCGTGTAGGGCAGCGATGCACGTTAAATCTGTCGAGAGCTGAAACGTCCTCCCGTTGGTGTGGTGTGGTAGTTAGGAGAGGGGGGTGCCAGCTCAGGTGTCGTCCACGTCACTTGACCATGGTTCAAAATTACGTGGTCCGTCGCCAAAAGCCCTCGTGTAGCTGAACAATGCGACGTTAATATTAACTCACTCACTCACCTTTTCTTCTTTAAAGGGAAGTTCATCACTCCATCCCAATTCCAGCAACCACAATCTTTGCATAAATATCTTTGCCCAAGTTATGATCGGTCCGAGGAGACCCAAAGGGTCAAAGATTCTTGCAATAGTAGACAAAACCATTCTTTTGGTGAATGAAGTTGGCCTTTGTTGCTCTATTCTGAAAAGAAAACAGTCTAACTTAGGATTCCAAATGATTCCAAATGATTCCAAGTGCTTTAGTCTCCTCAGACTCCAAAAAAGCATACTCTTGTAGATTGGAAGTTATCTCGGGTAAATTTCCACACCACTTATGAAGATGCATCCCTGCGGTCTTGAACATTTCTATTAGTTGATGCTGCAATTCGATTACCTCTTCTATACTCTCAGATCCCGATAGTATGTCATCCATGTAGCAGTCACTCAGCACCACAGGAGCTGCTAAAGGAAAATTATTAGCTTCGTCCATCGCTAACTGTTTCAAAGGTTCTCGTGGCTAGATAAGGTGCGCTAACTGTGCCGTAGGTTACTGTAGTTAACTCGCGTACGTTTTTATTGGCTCTCCTATGCCCTTCTTCCACAGAATTCTTTGCAAGCACGTTTGCTCCGGATGTATGTTTATCATGCGAAACATTTTCTCTATATCCGTAGTAAAGGCATACTTGTGCTTTCGGAAGCGAACCATAATGGAAAAGAGGTCTTCTTGGACCAGTCCGCCATTAAATTGAATTGAATTCAGAGATTTTCCACTCGTTGAAGGACTTGATGCATTAAAGACAGTTCTCATTTTTGTTGTAGACTTTTCGGGGCGATAAACACCATGGTGTGGCATGTAAAATGCAACTCCAGATCCATCCGCCTTGATTTCCCTCATGTAGCCCAAATCCTCATATTCCTGTAAAAATTTCTCATGCAGGGACAAATATTCTTTATCTCTACTCAGTCGTTTCCACAAAGAGTTTAATCTCTGAATCGCGGTTTGTCTGGATTCACCAAGACATGAAGGATCTTCCTTTAATGGCATCGCCACCGTATATCTCCCCTGGTCATCTCTCGAATGAGTGCTTTTTAAAATGGTTTTCGCAAATATCTACTAATTCACTGGTTTTAACAGAATCTATTTCTACATTTTCGATTTCCCAAAACTTCTTAATTGAATGCTCTAGATTATCCGCAGCCTGAATAAACCCACAATGTTCTTTTCCCTTCGCGCCTGAAGAAGTAGATCCGGAAACGATAAATCCGAAAACAGTGTTTTGAAAAATAACATTTGAACCCTCCGTCTTGAACTGTCCGCGTAACATTAATTCATAAAATACTTCTGCACCTAATAGCATTTGCATGCGCTCTGGAATATTGAAATTTTTGTCAGCTAATTTAAGATTGGGAATATTATTCAGATTAAAATCGATTTTCGTTGTTGGAACAAGATCTTCCGTTATTGTAGGTACCAAAAAAAAGTCTAATGTTTTAATGTAACTCCCTTCTTTATTGCTAATAGATACTGAAGCACGCGAGTCTATTGGAATTACTGTTTTGTTTAGTCCCGAAACCGAAACATTAGTCTTGTATCTTTTCAATCCAATTAAATCGCATAAGTTCATCATTAAAAAGTTCGATGTAGATCCGCTGTCTAAAATTGCTTTGACTGGGAATAAACCATTTTCACATTTTATATAACAAATTGCTGAGCTTAGCAAAACACATTTTTTTCTGTTTATACTCGTTGCGGTTAATAAGTTATGATTTTCTACTCGCGACTCGAAGACTGGCGCTGAAGTGTTAAGAGGTTCAAAGGTGGAGTTCCTTACTTCCTGGTTTGGCTGGCGCTCTGTATAATGTATCGTTTTATGATGTCTCTTTTGACACTCAGAGCAAACAAATCTCGATTTACAGTCTTTCGCTCTATGAGATGTAGAAAGGCAATTAAAGCAAAGGTTATTAGTTTTAATCAGATCAATTCTCTTATTTATGGGAAGTTTTAAATACACTGCACACTTATATAATGGATGCGATTCAGCGCAACAAATACATTTAGAATCTTTAATTTCACTCAAAAATACCCTTGACGCGTTTTTCACTGGATTATTTCTAGTAAGAACATTCGGCAAAGTTTTTAAGCTCTTTCCCCGAGAAGTATTACACAAGTCTATCTCTTTGGCAAGCTCTAGTGGTCGAAACCAATCATTTCCTGCTCGAACGGAAATGTGTGACGCTACCTCTTTTTCAAGCGAACTGAAAATTTTGTCGTACACAATAAGATCGTTTAAGTTGTCAAAATCAGAGACCTTCCTTAATTTTAAGTAATACTGCCAATTTGTAATTAAGCAAGAAGTATATTGAATAAATGTTTCATTTGGATGACGCGTTGCTTTTTTAAATTGTTCAAGGAATTGATTTGCACTTGGCTCATATTCTCTTAGTATTATTGATTTTAGTTGTTCATAGTTGTTAAGCTCGTCATCTTTAACATATGTTAACACATTTGAAGCTTTTTCTCCCAATAAATTTAATAAAATCTCCGACTTGAATTTCTCGGGCACATTTTTTGATACAAAGGCTCTTTCTAACGAAGCGAAAAAGAATGCCCAACCTTCAGGTCTATTAGGCACCTTCACCGTTAGGATTCGAACACTTTTCACCAACGCATCCAGCGTGTTACAACCCTCACCTGTTCTCTCGTTATCTGAATTAATATTTAAACGTGCTAGTTCAAGCTCAAGCTCTTTTTCTCGTAACCTATTCTCGGCTTCTTTTTTACGGTCTTCCTCTGCTCTCTTACGGTCTTCCTCTGCTCTCTTACGGTCTTCCTCCGCTTTCTTACAGTCCTCGATCGTATATTGAATTAATTCTTTAACAAATTCAACATCCTCTTTAAAATATTTATTTTCTTTAATAATTTCAGTTAACTCAACGATAGTTACTTTTTCAGCAACAGTCTCACCAAGTTCAAGAGCTACGATCCGAAGATCTTCCTTACGGCAGTTTTTAAACATGTTTCTCTAAAATTAATTTAGTCCTCAATTTATAATAATAAAAACACAAAAAGACCACTACTCACGTCACCTTGAATAGCTCACTTCTCCGGCTCAGCTGGACGGACCATGATGGGGAAGTGGTCCCTATGTGTTTTTGTCTCAGGAAACCAGACAAGGATGTTGATACAACTCTTTTATTTCCAAACTCGGTTGCTCAGGGAGTATGTCGGAACACTTACGATGGGCACCGTTTCTGCGTTCTCGCTCGTCTGATCTCCCACACACACTCTGAAGAACTCTTAATTTGCGTTTCGCTTAATACACTTATTCACCGCCGCGCGGCGCCCACTGCGCATGCTCGAACAAATACAAAAACATCTTGTACTTTATTAATATGTATCATAATGACTTAATTTTATTTTCATAATTAAACGCACGTGTTAAAATTTTGAGGTGTTCTCTACACCCCGCGAGTGACCGCGGGTTAAGATTCAAACAGATTTTTTATTAAAGTCGTAATCTAAAGCTACACAAGAATATCTTGGCGGAATGTCCAAGAAGACCGAGTACACCTATGAGAGATTAGAGTTACAAGCTGAACCTCAGGAATTAACCAGCTATACACTCAACTCTTACTGAGCAAGCATTTTTATATTCTTTTCAGGGGTATTGACAACGGACTTCACAATCTTGAGTCTCAGTCAAGGGAAAAGAAAAAAGCTTAACTAGTCCTGCACTCTTTAAGCTACCACACTAAACTGATGTAAACATTTTGGGACCCTGTAGATTTAGCTTGTTCAAGGCCATCGATAGCGGGGTCTTTCATGGCGCCAGGACTCAAACCATAACTCGATAACGCGCCGAAGTTCACGGCCTTCACTCGCTCGATTACCACAGCTAAATTAAGATTCAAAATATCCAATTAAATCATATTAAGGTATCCGACTAGGTTGAGTTGGCTTGGTTGAGTTTAGGTATTTGATGTTAGGGCCATTGAAAAAAAAACATAATAATTGAGGAAAAATGGATAAAAATACAAAACCAGAGTGCTTTTTAAGTTGTTTTTATAGCATTTACTTTAACTAACGTATAAGAACATTTTTGTATTGTATTTTTTGAAAAAAGAAATTTTCTCGATAATTTGTAAACGAAAAAAAAGCAACAAAAAACAACGGGATATCTCCAAACCAATCCAATCAAATTCAATGACATTTATAATATATATGTTATGAGCTCTTTAGAGTATAACAAACCGCATGTCTTAAATCCCATTTTGCAGCCATTTTTCACTTACAGTAATTTTGACGAAAAATCTTAAACATCAACCAAATTTTAAAAAATGCTTATAAAATATTTATTTCTTAAAATATTTTATCCTGCGGTTTGTGACTCTTCCAATGGATCAATAAGTATATAAATGAAATTAAAATTACATTATATCCAAAAAAAGTAATTTTATTTATTGCATTATATCCAAAAAGTAATTTTATTTATTGCATTATATCCAAAAAGTAATTTTATTTATTGCATTATATCCAAAGTAATTTTATTTATTGCATTATTCTTAAATTTGAACACTTTGCTAAAATTTCATAAAAATAATATTCCTTTCAATACCAAAGGGTAATACATGTCATTTAATTAATAGTTATGACTGTTTAAACTCATTTATGTTTTTTAAAAGCGATAAAATTCTTCTGAAAAACAATTTTTGAAAAATTGGTCTCCGAAACTAGTCTACCTTAAGATGTGCAACAACATTAAATCAAGCATTCAAGTAAAGCAAATTGTATGGTTTAAATCAGCGATTATTTCAGGGTGACATTGCGGACCCCAATATTATAAACATCCTTCTCCGACTTAATATTCTTGATCAAAATACAAGTTGTAGTAGAGTTTCTTCATTGGAGACTATTTAGTAATCTAAACTAGTATATAGCCAGCCAATCTTTCAACTTTTCCATGAAGCCTTTCAGAGTCTGTGAAAGCAGGAAATCTCTACGTTGCATGAGAAACTCCGTGGACCTCTTAGAAAGAAGCTGCGGGCTCCCAGTGGCTTATTATTTTTCTGAATGTGTGTTCACTCTTAAAATACTTTCAACAATTCATTTATTATTTGTTTCACTTTCCAATAAATTAAGTTAAACGCAATTTTAGGATTTTTATGTTAGCCTCTTTTCTCTTAATTAAAATTAATCTTTCGTAAGTACTCGCGAGATTCTCCATAGAGGTAAAGATCCATGAATTAATCATATGTGAATAAAAATTTCCTAGAATTTTATAAAATTCTACGCAAAAAGAATTACCTTTTCTTTTCTTATGCTTAAGTTCGTCTCAAAAAGATTTTTTTTTCAAACTGAGTGAACATTAATAATATAGAAATCTCTGTTGGTTAAGTAATGACTTCGAGAAGTTTGGCGATTTCTTTTGTTTATTAAATGAGGAATATGTGGCAATGTTAATAAGATTTGCGGTAAGTTTTATTCTATTTTCTTATTTTCAAGAGCTTTAGTTTATATCTAACTTCATATATTTTTATGTTACTTACATTTCATCGTGAAAAATATAATCGTAAACTGCTGAAGAGAGCATTTGAATTTTAATAAAATCATTTAAATTTTTAAGTTTTTCTAGTTTTTAAGCATTTTATTGCACTACCATAAAATTAGTGGAGATTATTTATAGAAAATGTTTTCAAATTGAAACAAAATGTTATTGATCACTTATAGATTGCAGCTTTCTCATCTCTTTGGGAAGGTAAAATAGATTATATGTTGTGAAATATTTAGCTTGTGGAAGAGATGTGTAACTGTGTCTTCTTCCATAAAAATTAGTCTTATCGCGTGAACCTTTAGGTCATTATAATCACGTCCATGCGAGCGGTTGTTAAACTTTCGATTGCCGCGCTTCCCCCCCCCCCTTTATGTATCAACCTGACATCGCCGACTCACCGTGACAAGATTTTGAACCCCCGACTTAATATTCTTGATTAAAATACAAGTTCTAGAAGAATTTTTTCATTGTGGGCTATTTAGTGATCTAGATCAGTATGGCAAATCTTTATTTTTCAACAAGGTTTTTCAGAGTCTGTAATAGATACAAATCTCAACGTTACATGAGAGACTCTACACCCTAGAGCGGCACTGCAGACTCCCAAGGGTACGCGGACTACAGTTTAAGAGCCGATGCTCCAAGGGGTTTCAGGAGGAATGTTTTTCTGCAGCTTTTTATTACCTGTCTTTTCAAATAGTCCTTTAACAATGTTAGGTTGGTACTATCCTTTATCTTGTCCTTGCTAGATCACCACATGAACTTAAACATTCCAAAGTAAACTGCAAAAAAGTAAAGTGATTCATTCCTCTTGAATGGTTAATTCTTACTATTAAAACGCAAGTTTTATTGTGATACAATAATTAATCTGAGTGAAATACAGTACACAAAAAAGAACATAAAAACGTAGCAAAATGTAAACAAATTAAGTTCATACCTTGCTATCGTTTCTACACATCTGACCATTAAAATGCAACAGCCAAAAAGAAAAAAAAGAATCAAATAGCATTTCTTATTATTCATATGAAGTACTATGGGAAAGTTTTAATCAAATTGACGGAATTAACACAGCGTGTAGTACGTAGAACTAATGCTTCTAGCAACATCAATAGCTATTTTTTAGTTTCGAATTGAACAGAACCACCCCATCTTAATGGAAAATGAGTCCATTCAATAAAGTTTCAACTGTAAAGCGGAGCTCATTAATCGTAATGGTTGGTGAATGTTATCAATACCTAGGAAGTATATGAGCAAATTCTCATAACTCTTATTAGGTATGACAAACTGCTGTCCAAAGCAACTGTAGAGCATCCATTGTGGTAAGAAAGACTAGAATAACACAGAAAATCTCAGGGCAGAATGTCCTTGTTGAAACTTTTATACCAGAAAAAGTAGTATCATGGGGTTAGGACACAGCCACAAACCTTAATATATCGGAAAGGTAACAATGTCTATGCAAATCTTCAATTAAACGATCAAGTGACCTAAATTTGTATTCGATGGCCCTCTCCTTTATTCTAAATAGTAATAGAAACTTGTATTACGATGAGCAATTTAAGATGAAATTATTGATTCTTCTTCATTTCTCTGTATAACTATGCGCTCATCATATTTTTCTATATAGAACTAGGAATTGGTTGAAAATATTATATTAGACTCCTGTTTCCACGGTCATTATTTCCGCACCATTGTAAAAGCGCTTGTCTATGCTGAAGCGTCAACGAAGACCATAAAAATGTCTCCGTGTAGAAAATTCTCAATACTACAGACATAATAACGTTGTCCATGCGACTGCTTGTCGTGCTGCAAATGAGGAAGATTTTCACTCAAGTTACTTTATTTATTTGTACGATTCCGCAAGATCGCATGAACAGTACTTCTGTCATTTTGACTGTCAGCGACAGCAACCACGTAGATCTTACATCGCGTTCTTTGTAGCCCATTTATTCTCACCCTTTTCGTATGCATGAGATATTTATGGATCACGGCTAACTCGAGCTGCAATATCACGAAATGATACACAATACGTCAGATCCTGCAGTCGTCAAATTGCGATACTTACTGGTAGGAGATCCTTTTTACATGAGATATAACACGAGTTTTATATAAAAATAATCAATGTTACAATAGAACATCTGAATCAATGGCTGTCTTTAAAACACAGACTGTAAATGACAATACCCTAACTTACGATGTTTGTTGTGTGTCACCTTAATAATGCAGGCAATTTTAATGAATTTAATTCCTTAATGATGTTGCACTTTTAAAGCGAACTGTATGTATAATATAACATTAGTAACTAATTTAGAAAAGCTTCAAAAAGAGTTATTTTTATTACGATGGTTTTCTACAGCATTCTATGCAATCATATGTTTTTTTAACTATAAAAAATGTAGATCATTTTATGTATCAAGCAATCTACGTAAGAATTTTCAATAAAAACTATAGATAATCTAAACATACATTATGAGTTTATTAAAATCAAAATCTTAGAAAAAATCACCTAATCTACCTTTACTTCAATTGTCTTTTTAAATTCAAAGCATACAGTAGTTTAAAAATAAACTTTTAACGTTTTTATCCAGTCTTTGAGTCTGGATGAAGAATTATGAAATATAAATTATTTAAATATAAATTATTTAAATATATGGGCAAAATTCTTTTGTTGTTTCTCCTAAGTATAAAAAAATGATAATGTTTTTAAGGGCATAAATAAAGAACAGCACATTTAATACTGTTACAAACTTTGTGTATTTAATACATGAAATATTGCATCTAATTTATATTTGGATCTTTAATCCGTTAATTATGCATTTTGTTTTATTTACTTTATGATAAAAACTGTAATATTCGCAAGCAACGCCATTCCTTACATTCAAATGGCACTTCGATGGAAACTGCGAAATTTTGGTGATGCAGCCCAGTTGGCATCATTTTTGCGACCAAATTTGTTGACTTGGCTATCATAAGGATGTTTTAGCAATTTACTGGAGAAATCTATTAACATCACGATATGTGACTATAGAAAAAAGAGTATGAATGAGCCACTCAGATAATAAAAGGAACTTTCTCACTGAAATTGGGGGGTCAGTATTACTTCAGCTGTTGAAGACTTCAGTTGCTAAAACGAGTGATTGCTTGCAAATAATGATTATGATTATGATATATGATTTATATATCTAGAATAAAATATATGAATGAATATGTAAACAAGAAATATGGAAAGGAACATATTTTTTTTTAAAAAGGAAAATAAAATTTATATGTCCTGCTTTGTATAGAAGATATGTTAATTTTCCTGGAGGATGTATTGTAGAAATTTTACTATACAGTTTGGCATATTCTGCAATTAATAAGGGGCAAGATAGATATCACAGCTGTCGCTGATCTACATCCAGGAAGCGAAGATGTATTAACCGCTTTAATCAATACCACGCGCTGCGTAATTCCTCATTACGTAGCTTAATAACATACGGTTTTGATTGACGATATCAATTTTGAGGCTCGACGATTCATGTTGAGGTAGGTTGTAACATTTCTCTACAGATATTTTGGCAACTTAACATCTGAATATAAATAGACCTTTAAATTTTCTTCTAACATGATAATATATTTGTTACATGGTCATAGATTTGTATATTGAGAACCATATAACATGAATCACATCCATTAAACACATCTATTAACACATTGCTTTTAATATATTGTGTGATTTTTTTATTATAGTAATACATGATCTTGAGTGTTGATTCATAAATTGTATTATGTATATCATTTGACTAGTTTAATTGTGTTTTATAAATTTTATTCATTTATAAAAGCATCAAAAACATATGTTATTCAATATTATAGAGTAAGACAG
Source organism: Trichonephila clavipes (assembly GCA_019973935.1). NCBI lineage: Eukaryota > Metazoa > Arthropoda > Arachnida > Araneae > Nephilidae > Trichonephila > Trichonephila clavipes. Next base: position 1,142,190 of record BMAU01020604.1, read on the forward strand.
GGGTGATATTCGATATTGTTACGTTTTCGGGGGTTCGAAATGATTGAAGCCGAAGAGCGGGATCCAAAACAATTTTATTCTTGGCCAAAACAGTCCTCCACAAATTGTAGAACAGTTCTAGAAAGTCACGTACAATCGATGAAAATACTGATAACACAGATGTAATGCACTAACAAAAGCAATAGTAAACACTCAGCCCAAAAATAATAACTCAATAAAAGCAATAGCACACGCACTATGCATCGTCTCTCTCTCTCAAACACAGAGAGGTATCACTTGCTTGAAAGCTGAGATCTGACTAACTGACTAGCCGGCCCGGGCCCTTTTATACCTTTCGGTCAGAAACCTCTTGCACTTGCCAGAATAATCGAGAAATAGAAAGGTCTAGCAAAATCCGGAACGTACGAGAAAAGCTCAATACAGTAATACATTCGATACAATAGTGTTACAATACCGCGATAGGGTTGCCAGACAGGGTTATTAGGAGCAGGGTTGCCATGGTTGCCAAGCTTATCGCCCACATTTGGCGGTATATCGCCAAATTTGGCGTCAAAAATTAAGTCGCCAACTTGGCGCTAGCTGCAATATTTGGCGAGTTTACCATTTAAACCAATGTTAAAGCATGGGGGCCGTGCAATGCAGTGGAAATGATATTACAGGTAAACAGGGTTGAAATCACATTAGATACGACAAATTAAACTGTAAAAATGAACACAAATGAGTAGAAATAATTAGAATAAGACTAAATTCGTAACATTGCCCCCTCTCAAGAACTGCCCGGGACGTGCAGTACAACCCCTCATCAGACGTTAACATAATAATAAAGCAACTGATTAAAAACAACTAAATGAATATGCAATAATAAACATGTAATACATAGTACAAAATAAACACCTAATGCATAGTACAAAATAAACACGTAATGCATAGTAGAAAATAAATACTTACAAAACAATAAACAAAATTATTTACAAGATTATTTACACACTAACTTATTTATAGAAGACCATGGTCAAAATAAATTACACGATAATTGACACACTAAGAATTATGGCCATAATATGGAGCAAGCCTGTCGTAATGAACGACTCTTGGCTTCGAATTCATTGACTTACGGATCCGGATTACGACGTCGTTTATTATCTTTAAAATTGTATAAGGACCGTCCCAATGCGATTATAGCTTAGGAGAAAGTCCTTTGCGTCGAGTCGGGTTGTAGAACCACACCTTGTCACCTTCCTTGAATTGATGTCCTGTGGCTTTTGTGTCGTACCGAGTCTCCATCTTCTCCGTCCTAAGGTTGATCCGTTCTCGAGCCAAATTGTGTACATCTTCAAAACGTGCCTGGAGATTCTGCACGTACTCCTCAGGCGATGAAGGTGTATCCGGAGGGCGACCAAACAGCAGGTCACAAGGGAGACGAAGATCCCGGCCAAAAAGCATCTGGGATGTGAATATCCGGTAGTCTCGTGAACGGCGCTGCGGTACGCTAGCAGAAAGAGAGGAACTTTCTGGTCCCAGTCTTGTTGATTCTTGGAGACCATCAGTGAGAGGTTATTCAGGATGGTACGATTAAACCTCTCCACCATGGAATCTGACTGTGGGTGCAAAGGTGTGGTCTTGGTCTTGTCGATTCCGAGTAGTTCACAGACCCCCTTCAATACCGCAGAGACGAAATTTCTTCCCTGATCGGAATGAAGTTGAAGAGGTACCCCATATCTCGATATCCAGTGCTGCACTACAGCCTCCGCTACGGTGGGGGCTTCCTGATCCGGAATGGGGTACACTTCGGGCCATTTCGTGAAGTAGTCCATGACAGCAAGTAGGTACTTATTACCAGACGCAGTCCTTGGCAGAGGTCCCAGGATATCGAAAGCGATACGTTCGAAGGGTGCTCGAACATTGTAGCGATGCAGCTTCCCTCGGCTACGTATCTTTGGCCCCTTCCGAGCTGAACAGGCATCACAGGACTTGCACCACTGTTCCACGTCAGCTCTCACTTTACCCCAGAAGAATCGCTCTCGAACTCGGTGCAAAGTTTTCATGACGCCGAAATGACCTCCTGTTGGGCTGCCATGCAATTCTTTGAGTACCTCTGGGATACGAGATCGAGGAAGTACTAATTGCCACCTGAATGTCTTTCCATCCTCTGATTCGAATTTTCGGTATAGAACACCATTCCTGAGATGTAGAGAATTCCAGAGGGGCCCAATACTGCTTAGTTGTAGGACTATAAGCCGAGATGTCCTGCCAACTTGGTTTATTGCTGGAAGACTCCATAAACTCTATAAGGGGGTTTAATATCAGGATCCGCCATCTGGTCTTCTCGAACTTTCTCGTCACTCCAGGGATCGGGTGGCGTCGCTGTTGAAGTTGTTATCTGGCGTATAGCATAGTCATATTTGGTCTCTACTCTGGAACAATGACGACAATTTTCTGGGCATGGTCTTCTTGAAAGGGCATCAGCATTTCCATGCGAGGAGCCTTTACGATGTCTGATGTCAAAGTAATACTCGTTGAGCCGTTGTATCCATCTGGCTACCTGTGACCTTCAGTATTTCTAAAATTCATTAGCCAGGTTAAAGAGGCATGATCGGTACGTAGAAGAAATTTTTGGCCATAGAGATAGTGATGGAAATGCTCGATGGCTTTCACAATAGCCAGTAGCTCTTTTCGAGTGACACAATAATTTCTTTCCGGTTTCGATAAACACTTACTCCAATAAGCTACGACTCGTTCCTGGCCATCTATTTCCTGAGATAATACTGCTCCGACACTCTCATTACTGGCATCAGTGTCCAAGATAAATGGCTTGTCCGGTTGTGGATATATTAAGATCGGTGAAGACGTCAAAGCTTCTTTAAGCTGGAGGAAGGAATCTTCACATTCTTTTCTCCACTGAAACTTTTGTTTACTTTCTGTTAGCTTGTTCAAGGGTCTTGCGATGTTAGAGAACCCTTTCACAAACTTTCGGTAATAAGTACATAGTCCCAGGAAGCTTCGCAGCTCACGGAGGTTTTCAGGGCGTTTCCAATTCTTTACGGCAGACCCCCTTTCTGGGTCGGTACGAACACCTTCTGCAGAGATGATGTGTCCCAGATAATTGACTTCTTTCTGGAAGAACTTGCATTTCGAAGGGTTTAGCTTCAAGTTAGCGTCCCTTAATTTTGATAACACCTTCCGGATATTTTGAAGATGCTCTTCAAACTTACGCCCTCCTATTATGGCGTCATCCAGGTAAATAAGGCAAGCTTCAAAAGTCAGACCCTTTAGCACGGTCTCCATCAGGCGCTCGAAAGTAGCTGGCGCATTGCAGAGCCCGAACGGCATGACTTTGAACTGCCATAGTCCTTGGCCGGAAGTGAATGCTGTTTTTTCTCTATCTTCGGGATGGATCTCCACTTGCCAGTATCCGCTCTTTAAATCTAAAGTCGAGAACCATTTATGACCGGAAAGGGTATCCAGGGTGTCATCTATTTTTGGAAGAGGGTAGCTGTTCTTCTTGGTGACGTCGTTAAGTTTTCGATAGTCCACGCAAAATCTTGTGGAGCCATCTTTCCTACGAACCAAGACGATTGGAGATGCCCACGGACTCGAAGACGGTTCTATGATGTCATTTTCCTGCATCTCGTAGTAGTGTTCCGACCTCTTCCTGTTTAGCAAACGGCAAGCGTCTTGGGTGCTGTTTAATCGGCGGATGGTCTGCTGTATCAATTCTGTGTTGTGTCACTGTAGTATGGCCAATATCGCTACTGTTTCTAGAAAACACGTCTTCAAATTCTTGGAACAGTCTTTCTGCGGAGCTTTTCTGTTTGGGGGACAATTCAGCATTTTCTAGAAGGTCGGGAGTCAACTGTTAAGGCGAGTTGGATAGGAGCAAGCTCGAACTTTTTGCAGACACACGTTACTGGACTGCAGGTTGCCAACACTTCACCTTTCTGGAACACTCTAGGTTTTTCAGTTACGTTGCAAATTCTTACCGGGATAGTTTTTCTGGAAAGGTCCACTAGCGTCGCAGCTATTAGCAATCCATTCGCTTTATTTTCCGCAGATCCAATTAGGCCAGAGTTGAAATTCACATCGTTACTGATGTATCCAGGTACTATGATTTCAGTCCTTGGGGGAATGGTAATATTCTCGTTAGCGGTTACCTGTCGAATAGATTCTGTCCTGTGTTCAATTTTGAATATAGTGACTTCTTCGTGTATGGAACGTAATTCGTTCTTGTTGAAGTCTAGATTGAAACCATGCTCCTTTAGAAAGTCCAGTCCAAGAATGAAAGGGTCTGCAATATCTGCGACATACACAGCATGTTGGTAGGTAGTGTCTCCAAACTGGATCTTGACTTTTAATTTTCCGTGAATATCAATCTTTTCCCCCGTCACGGTCTGTAGCACCACGCGGGGCGGGGTCCAGATAAGTTTCTCTTTTAATTTTTGAGCCAGATCGTTCCGAATGATAGACACATTGGCTCCTGTATCGATGATCATGTTGCAGGGAAGCTCGTTAACATGTCCCATTATAAAAATTCCATTCTCACCGGTACTCTTTGTCGAAATCTGACACACTTGAAAGTGGGGCTTTCCAAAATATGGCAACCTCCGCCCCACGAGATGGCCATTAATTAGTTTTCCGACACCTCCTTCTGGGAGGCGCTATTAGTTTCAGCGCCTTGGCGTGCCCGGCAGCTTCCCTGCAGATGCCCTTCTCGACCGCAGGTCCAGCATTTAAGGGTCTTCTTCCCGTCTGCTTTCTGGGACATCAAAGATTCAACTCTATTCATGAAGCTTCTCATCTGTCGCTCTAACCGCTCCACACTTGAGTTCGACGTGTCCGATTCGTTGACGGCTCGTATGGGGTGTCTGTCCTTTCGTGTTGCTTGCTGGGCTGCCTCCTCGAATTTCATAGCAAACACTAGGGCCCCCTTTAAGTCCTTGAGATCCGCCATTCGGAGAGCTTTCTGGATTTCCGGATCACGCACCCCGTCGATGAAGTGTTGCCGCGCCAGGACTTCTCTTACTTCAGTCGGACAGTCAGAAAACGCCAAGTGAGAAAGCCTCTCGACGTCCGTCGCCAGTTCTTGGAGCGTTTCGGACACTTTCTGCTGCCGTGACTTCAGCTGGAGTCTGCTGTAATCCTTCACACATTTCTCTCCGAAGCGTAACTCCAGAGCATTAACGAGAGCGTCGAAATCCAGCCGCTGTGTTTGCAGCAAAAATTGCAAAATGTCAGCAGCGTCGGCTCGAAGAGAAGCAGCTAACTGGCAGGCCTTGGTCTGGGAGTCCCACTGGTTTGCATCCGCCACTATGGAGAATTGGGTCTTATACACCTGCCAAGAGGACTTTCCGTCATATGTAGAAAGCTTGATGGAAGGCTTGGAATAAGGAGCTTGAAACTTAAATTCATCCCCTTGGCCAGTCATGACTTTCTGCTTCAATTTCTCTAGGTCACTCCTGAACGAGATGGAAACGTCTTCTACCTTTTCGAAAATTTTCGACTCTAGTTTGCTCTCCATATCTTCGAATTTATTTTCAAATTTGTTCTCTATATCCACAAATTTGTTTTCGAATTTATTTTCCACCGACTCGATTCTTCCTTCCATTTCTTCAAATTTCTTGTCCATAGTCGTCAATTTGTCGCCAATGCCCTTCAGATCACTTTTCAACTCTTCCTTGTTCGCGGTCAGTTTGTTATTCAACTCGTCCATATTGGCGCTGATCTGCTCGTTTACGTTAGTAAGCTTGGTATTCACTTCTGCGATATTGGTGGTCAACTCCGATTTCATTTCAGTCAATTTTTCTAGAAGAGTCAAGAACTGGGCCTCCATCGCTCTTGTTGTTGGCATTCAACCCCACCTCTGACACCAATTGTTACGTTTTCGGGGGTTCGAAATGATTGAAGCCGAAGAGCGGGATCCAAAACAATTTTATTCTTGGCCAAAACAGTCCTCCACAAATTGTAGAACAGTTCGAGAAAGTCATGTACAATCGATGAAAATACTGATAACACAGATGTAATGCACTAACAAAAGCAATAGTAAACACTCAGCACAAAAATAATAACTCAATAAAAGCAATAACACACGCACTATGCAATCGTCTCTCTCTCTCAAACACAGAGAGGTATCACTTGCTTGAAAGCTGAGATCTGACTAACTGACTAGCCGGCCCGGGCCTTTTTATACCTTTCGGTCAGAAACCTCTTGCACTTGCCAGAATAATCGAGAAATAGAAAGGTCTAGCAAAATCCGGAACGCACGAGAAAAGCTCAATACAGTAATACATTCAATACAATAGTGTTACAATACCGCGATAGGATTGCCAGACAGGGTTATTAGGAGCAGGGTTGCCATGGTCGCCAAGCTTATCGCCCACATTTGGCGATATATCGCCAAATTTGGCGCCAAAAATTAAGTCGCCAACTTGGCGCTAGCTGCAATATTTGGCGAGTTTACCATTTAAACCAATGTTAAAGCATGGGGGCCGTGCAATGCAGTGGAAATGATATTACAGGTAAACAGGGTTGAAATCACATTAGATACGACAAATTAAACTGTAAAAATGAACACAAATGAGTAGAAACAATTAGAATAAGACTAAATTCGTAACAATATTATTATTATTTATATGATTTTCTAAGTAATTTTTCCTATTCTAAATTGCTGCTTCTCATTGATCGTGCTCATGTTTATTTCTCTGAATCATGTGCGTGTGTGCAACGGGAGTGAGATGTTTTCTAAAATTTAAAACTTAACGAGATTCTTAGAACCATTCGAAGAGAGATATGGTGTTTAAAATTGTTTTCAAACACCATTGGTACTTTAAGTCCGTGTTCTCCAGCCTTTTCATCGCTGAGCACCGGTTAACGTTTGATAATTTTACCACGGCTCCTCTGAGGGTAGGATGTTGATTGTTTATATAATATATTGTGTTTTGATTTATTAATTTTTATTTAATATGCCTTCAGAATACAATATAGTTACATCGAAAAACGTATATAAAGTGATTTCAATGGAAAATCGCACAAAAACGAATGAAATACATCCCAGTAAAAAAATAGGAATAATTTAATGTTCCTTGAGCGGTCAGGTACCATTTTATCCACGGACTGGGGATTGGGGACCATTGCTTTAAGGTATCCGACTACCCTAAAACCATGATTTTTTTCAAAAATTGGCAAATTTTTTTATGACTTTATTTTATAGACCATTTTGTTAACTTAATAACAATACTAAGTACTTTATTTTTCCTCCACTACAACAAAAACTACAAGCGTTTTAGTAAAAGCAAATGCCATAACTTTACACAAGATGTCAAACTTTAAAATGCGTTTTACTCGAAATGTGTTTTTTTTTCGAAAAATTCAAACGGGGACCGCGATTGCTCAAAAAGTTTTGAAAATAATTAGCTGAAATTTTTTGCTTATGTTCTGCATAACAGTAGAAGTGTTTTGATCTTCAGATTTATCAATAACTGTTTTATTTCAAAATTTGCACTTCTTTATGTGAATATAGTCAATGTTTTTTTAAGCAATTTCGTATAATGACTTAGATAAAGTACTCTAGTTTTTGTAAAAATTAAAATATCTCTTATCGTGAAGGTCACTTCAAACAGGAATAACAAAGTAACACATCAAAATTGAAAAATTGTGAATTTGTTTATAAAATCTTTGTACAGAGCGGGCCCCGTTTATGTAATTTTTCGTACATTTTTATACTAGTTTTTCCCCATTTTAATAATAATAATTTTTTTTCTTTTACCAATTTTAGGATTTTTTCCTTAAAATATACTAAATAAATATAAAAATCACAAAAAGATCTCCATATCTCCTTTTTTTCAAAAAAAAAAAGTTGTCGCAAGTAGTCGGATACCGTAAGTGACTTGGGGCTGTAATAATTTAGGCTTAAGATAATATCTATGTTTGCTAATTTTCTAGTTTCACCTTGCACGTAATATCTTTATTAACTTGTGGATGAATTATAAGTGTTAAAAATAACTTTTTTCGTTTCACACAAGTTAGGGAATTACTTTTTTGAATACAAATATATTTAATGTTTTTTTTTTTTTGGTTTTATTTGAGTAAGTAAGATTTTTTTTTCAATTTCTCAATGAAGTTGCACACTCGATACTAAAGTTAGTGGGGTCGCACGGGCTGACGGAGTCACTCCAACCCTTTTTTCATACTTATTTTAATTGTACACGATAAAAATCGCAATTCCAATGAATAAGTTAACTAAGAGAAAGCATACTTACCTACTTTTAAAAACTTTTCAGTTTTTCTTTGATAATATGAGAAAAATCCTATCAAACTGAACTAAAATGTTTCAAATGTGCGTTGCTTTAACAAAGAACACAAATCACAGGCTCTTTTCGCTAACATTATAGGAATGATATTTGCAGGCTAAACTGCCATATTTTGTTCAAGCTATCGTAGTTTTTTGTCCTTAGATGATTGACAAACAGCATGTTGAACTTTTTCTTGCTTGTATCTCTTTGGCAGGATACAGTGTGTCTTGTGGTACATTTGGGACTTTATATCTTTTTTGATGGAGTTCTTTAGATATATAGCACCTGAAAATCTACCTTTCGACTCAAACGTTTCTTGTTCATTGCTTTTCTCAAATTTACTCTCACTATCATGATTAATATGCGTTATTTAACAAGGTTTTCCCTTGCTTGTGCAATTTCTTTTTTCGAAGTTTCAGTTTCCTCCAACAGAGGTTGCAGATGCACATTTTTTTATATACTGTTCATCTTATTTATAAACCATAATATCATACTGCAAAGCAATCAAAACCACTAAGTCGTTCACGGGGGAAAATGTAGCATGTTCATCGAAAATGTTTTGAATCCTAAGTGGTTACGCGGGTAACTCAATCAACTGAGGTACCTTAAGATTGTTAAAAAAAAGGTTTCTATTCGATTGTTGTTTAATATTATCACTAGAAATCTTATACAGTAAGACCCCGCTTAACGCAGGGTATAGGTTCCATCAAAGTTGAGCGTAATATGAAACAGCGTTAAACGAGGTTATCGTATCATGTAAATAATGGGGTTAGGGGAAGATGGGTAGAAAATCGGTAATGTATTTTACCATTAAATTTTTTAACTATGTTTTTATAACAATGAAACAAAAATTTATTTTTTACAAATATAGAAACATGATTAACGAATATACATATAAAAATAAATAAAATTCTTAGTCAGTGTGTGTGTGTGTATGTTTACATTTCAAATCATTCAGTCTCTTCAGTATTTCCAATTTTCTGCCTTTTTATCAAGAAGGTAGATTGGTTAATGGCATATTGCGTTCAATTTCATCGTCAATATCCATATAGAAAGTATTTTTTCCATTTCATCTATTGCATTATTTCTAGAACGGGTAATTCTAGGTGCAGAGCTTGTCGTAGTTGTAATTGCCGATGACAGTATTTTTTCTTTTTTCTTAAGGGTTGTAATAATTGTTGAAATTGTCAAATTCAATGCAGCACCAATTTGAGATTGACGTTCACCAGTATCTAATCTTCTAATCACTTACATTCTAGTGAAATACTTTTTCTTTTTGCTTTATATTTGTTTTTTTTTTATTATCAGCCATGATAAAAACTAAAAATCATAATATTTGTCACCTAAGAAATCGTTATATTATATAAATTTATACTTACAATAACGTCAACAAATGTTTGAAACGATAAAAATACGTTCGTGTAACACCGTAAGAAAGAAGAAACACAGATAAACTGCTTCGGATATCGGGAAGCCTAACGCTGCGTGCAATTTTGGGGAATCCCACAATTCAAATAAAAGAGCGTTAAACCGAAACAGCGCTTAACGAAACAGCGTTAAGTGGGGTTTTACTGTATTTACCTTTGACTTCCTTTTCGTAACACTCAAAACACCCCGTATATAAAAGGGTTTTCTATATATTCCTCAGCGTATTGAATGCAAAAGAAAGAAATATAAGCTACTTCTTACTTTAAAGATGATGGAAAAATATTTTGAAGCTTTGAACCATCTAAAAGGATAAGATGCTTTTTTAGTTCACTCTGGTGGGTTTTTTCAGTATTTATAAAAGAGGAAACTTTATATTGAATGCAATATTTTTCCATGCTCCTTGGCATTAACAGTCCAGTACATAGATTCCTCGTATATTGTTGATTATGTTGGAAATTCTAAGGGGGAAAAATTTATTAATGTTTAACTCATAGCATGAAATCTTTGAGTTTTCAACTTACATCGCTATTTAAGTAAAGTTTTAATTCTTCTAATCTTTTTAAGCAACTTTGGAACTCTCATAATTGTATAGAAATGTAATAATTTTTAAATATATATCTATTTTTAAAATACTTACAGAATTTAAGTATTCGTCGTAAAACTGCAATTTTTTCATGTATTACTTCAACAGATATTTGTCTTAGAAAGTTAAAATAGGAAAATTTATTAAAACACTTCTTTTTATCGATTTAACGTTTTCAGTTTTGAATCTCATTATTAAATGCAAAACTTGAACTAGTAAATTACTATCTAAACTTATGCATTACACGATGTTCGAGGAAGAATAGACAACATCCCTTTATAAACGAGAAAACTAAAAAGAGAGTCGATGGTATACAAAAATAGAAAAAAAAATATTTTTGCGAAACCCCTGTATTTCCAGTATCATTATACTGTGTAAAAAGAAACATTTCTCCGTCATATTGATCTTTTATTAGAGAAAAATGAGCCAACAGATGTGTGATACATTGCTATTCCCTATAGAAAAGTAATTAATGTTATTTTCAGGGAATAATAAAAATAGCATGCACAGCCGGAACTCTTTTCATTGGTAAAAAAGTACCTATTGCATTAATATTACACTCTGATTTCGCTATCGTATGGAAAGTAACATATTGTATTATCCTATTCTTATTTGTCTGGTCCAATTCCTTTCTTTTGGAACAAAGTGTATTTTATGATTAGTTCTCTCTTTCTCTCTCTCTCTCTCTATATATATAATATATATATAGTATATATATAATATATATATTATATATATATATATTATATATATATATATATAATATATTATATATATATATATATATATACATATATTGTAATATTATTTAAATTTTTTATGTTGTACGTTTGTGGAGGAATTGTGTATTTATTAAATGTTATGTAATTAAAAAAATCAACTACTTTATTAAAGAAATATTTTAGCAAATTTGTGAATTTACAGGGGAAACTTGCCTGAAAGTAAATTCAAAGTTTAATTCAAATTAATTTACATTAGCAACTACACCACTAAAAAATACGCTTCAAATCGTGTTCCTTGTTGCCGTTACATCTCTTATAAACACTATGATGGAATAATCGTGTGTGCAATCATCTTTTCGAAACACCATAATAACCGTGTTGTTCTTGTCCACAATAATAGATGCCTATATGCATAATTCATACGCATAAACGTCAACTTCTTCTGAAGTCACCGGAAGTAGTAGAGAGAATTAAGGTACAGGAAGCTTGGTAACTGAGTTAGGTACTAATATTCATTACTTTGATTCACAGGTAATCTTAATCCATTGTTTAAGGGTATTTTGACAAATCTCTTGTGATGAAGTATTCAATTTTCTTTCGGAACAGTTATTGATAACGCTGTTTCATCTGCTGAGATTTGCTTAAGATCCTTCATTTATAACACTATATTATTGACAATTATAGATTCCATGACTAGCATTGTTCATTTTAATACGTATTATCACCCCTTGTTTTTGGTATTAAAGTTCAAAAATACCACGTATTCTTTACAGCAGAGCTTATCAAACTTTCAATATTTATGACTCAATATTCAATCATAATTTTCATCGCGCCCCCTTTATTACAATATCAATGATTAAATTCATAAAGCTATAATTTTACTTTAAGTTCTTAAGTGTCACCGGCGTATCTGAACGTCCCACTCAGATAAATCGTTAATTGCCCCAGACGTAGATCTACGTCTTTCCGAAGTAAAATCTTTTCTGACTACTACCCATAAAATTATGCCGAAGGCTTTGGAATGCAATAAAGGGCCCTTGACAGTGTTTGCGAAGGATTTACTTATTTAAAAGAATTTCCTTCTCTTTCTTTCTTTTTTTCTCCCCCTCCCCCCTTTTATACATCACATATGCGCTCCTGTAAGAGAAACGGTGATATTAAGGAGGGAATCGCGTAACTTTTAATCAGCAGTTAAAGGGTTAATTATAAACTGAGCAAATTACAACGGTAAGTGCACATTTTTGTATATAATTTTATATATGACAAGTAAATGGGGTCACTGGTAACTATTAAACTTGTTCTTAACGTAGTATTGCTAAATTAATTATAAAATTCATTGTGAAGTACTGATACATTTATATATATAAGTATATTATATCAGCGTAAATGCGCAATTTATTTTTATTTTGTCAGGATGTATTTTGTTTACTTTTAGAAAATTAATAATATTTTTAAGTAATCCTTTGTTTCAACTTTTCATTAAGTTCGCGTCCCCCTCGTAACGTTATTTCACCCCCCTTCGGGGTCGCCCCCCACAGTTTGAGAAACGCTGCTTTACGGTAAGGTAAATTTCAATTAATCTGCAGTAAATATCATTATTGATTACAATGTGAATTTACCTTCCTTATTCGACTCAATGAGATTTGATTAAATGCAAAATATGCAAATCGCAGGAATTTTGTTGTTGCATTCTCCTTATCAACATTTAGTTTGCTGTTGTTTCATATAAAAAGGAGCAAAGGAATAAAAATTCAGCCACTTAAGCTAATAACTTATTTTTTCTTACAATTACACACACACACATATATATATACTTTACTTACATTACTGAATTCCATTTACTTTCTTACATATTTTATGAAGCCGATAAAATGCATATTTTAGGCGTTTGAAACATGACTTTTTTTTCTGTCACATCCTATTAAACTTCAGTCAAGAAAGTTAATTCACGTTATGCTCTATTTTTGTTACGAAATCTGAGGATTTCTGTGGATAATAATTTTCTTTTTTTTTATATTTATTCCAACTTTATTCTGTAGAAATGCAATTAGATAAATATTGTGCAAATTGAGTTATAAGTTTAGTTTCTGAATGTTTGCATTTTAAAGTTTAGTTCCAAATGATACTGCATTTTGATACCTATAATTTAATTTATTTCTCACTTCTATATAAATGAGTTGAAGGGCGTGGAAGAATATTTTTATGGGAAATAACTTAGTATTGCGTGTGTGTGCGTTTGTGCGACAGAAAAAACTATAAATGTTTGTAAGATATCCAACTACCGTTGATATTTTTAAACTTTGATGAAACATATTGTAATTTAATTCTATCGACCATTTTATATTACTTTTTAAAAATATCAAATATTTATATATTTTTCGTTCACCAGAACAGAAGTTGCAACTGTTTTGTCTGGTCACGAGTTCGAGCCCAGTGCCACTAAAGACCCGCCGTGTAGGGCAGCGATGCACGTTAAATCTGTCGAGAACTGAAACGTCCTCCCGTTTGTGTGGTGTGGTAGTTAGGAGAGGGTGTGCCAGCTCAGGTGCCGTCCACGTCACTTGACCATGGTTCAAAATTACGTGATCCGTCGCCAAAAGCCCTCGTGTAGCTGAACAGTGCGACGTTAAAATTCAATCAATCAATCAAAGCAACTGTTTTGTAACTGCTTACCCTGATGCTCTTTTGTAACTGCTTTTTTTAACTATCGACCAAAAATGATATTTTGAGACCAAAACTAAAAGTTATTTTTCATTTTCTAGAATTTTTTTTCAAGTAAAATATATGTTACCATTTATTTAAATATTACAAAGAATTCTCACTTATATATTTTTCCAAGTAAATCTTTAAATTTGGCAATTGAAGAATATTTGTTTATTTACTTTGTCTCATTGATCGATCTCGCTACTACTTGTTTTCTCTTCCTTAACATTTTTTAATGAAATCAGTTCATTATTGGTGCAATTATTTTTAAACATTTATTTTTTTTAACTAAGTGAGAGTTTATCGGAAATAAAAGAGAAAGCTAGACAGCAAACTAGTAAGCAAACGTTTTATTTCAGTTAAAACAGGAAAATTATTCAATGCTGACTCAAAGGGATTCTTACAGGTAATAGGATTTTCGACATTGAAATATTACAATCAATACTTACAATTCTTTCTTACCCAATTTGTTTCAATCAAGAACTATTCTTGACAGAAGATTCAAGACTTAGCTTGTAAAATCTCAGTCTCAATTGTTATAAATTTACTTTATTGAAAGGATTAACACGAAATTAATTTTCTCATGACAAATGTAGAAATTTTAGAACGTAGATACTAAATGAAGCCCAGTGGCTGAGCGGTAGTACATCGCGCTTCCACCTCACATGTCCGGGCTTCTAATCATGGGCTGGGCAAAATCGGCCTCTCATTCCTTCAGTGGGTCGATAAATGAGTTTCAAGCTTGCTTGGGAACTGAGCACTGGGGGTAAGCGCCAGACTGACTACTTGACTGAAACATCTGTACATGCATCCCAGCATCTAAGGTCACGTAAACTGAGATAGGCACAGTATGCTTTGTCCCTCATGGGCTGTTGCACCACTGATTTCAGTTTAGTTCAAATACTAAGTAAAACTCCTTATTCAATGGATATATCTTTCGATGATTCGAATCCAATATTAAAGAACAACCAAATACAAAATATGTCTGAAATAAATACGCGAAATAAATGTTCAAATAGTAGAGCCTATATAAGTTTTGTTTATTTATGCAAACGCTCAACCGATTTAATTAATTTATAATAAGTCAGTTAGAATTTAAATTGCTCTTAAATTTTAAATTAATTGTGCTTAAATAAACAGTGATTCCATGTTACCGTCAATTCGATGGGGTTTCTCTAAAGATTATACAAAGATGTCCATAGAACTAGTATTAAGATAAATGCAAATGTTTAAATTTATTTCGAAAGTTTCGTTTCAAGAGTTTTATCAACAATTAAATGTGCAGAGTAAATCTACGAGTTCTTTGCAAATAAAATTATTTATGTACATTGAAGTGCCTCTGACTTAGGCATACCTACCTAGTTACAAGTTGAGCCTCCTCTGGCCTTGATAACGGTTGCCACACGACGAAGCACAGATTCATTAAGTTTCTGGAAATGTTCCACAGGAATGACTTACCAAATATTGGCTAAATCTGTCCACAATTTTGTAAGGTCCGTTGGTGTTGTGTGATGGCTTTTCACGCCTTGCTCCAATGTGTACGAAAGGTGCTCAATAGAATTCAAATTTGGGCTTCGAGACGGCCATTTTAAAACAGAAAAGACAGAGGAATGATCATACAACCAGCCATTAGCCAACCAGGACTTGTGAGAGGTACAGTTATCTTGCTGGAAAATCCCGTTACCGAGCGGATAAAAGAACATCATAAACAGATGGAGGTGATCACACAGTAACTGTTCGTACCTAATTGTCCAGAGGGAGGTTGGTACACGCACAAACATCCCAAACAGTGCCCCGAAAAAACATCCCAGACAATGATTGAGTCACAATGCCCTTGTACAATTCCAAACTGGCATGCAAGATCCATGGCTTCATGAGCCTGGCGCCATATTTTCAGCCTCCCGTCGGCGTTAAGTAGTCGGATTCGAGTATCATCACTCCATGTTACTCGTTTCCAGTCCTCTACACTCCAGTCTCCGTGCTCTCTTGTCCAGGCAAGGCGTGCAGCCTGTTGGCAAGCATTGAGCAATGGTACTCTCATAGGTCGACGATGAAGCTAGCGTTGCACATTCCGTTTAGGCACTGTACGGATGTCACCGTCATTCAACTGGGAGGTAATTTGAGTTAATGTTTGGCTTCGCTGGCTACGTACAATACGCTTGAACCGTCTCTTACCTTCACTATCCAGACTAATTGTCCTTTGCGGTTTTCCCGATTGCTAGTTTTTTGTGCACCATCCATGTATTCCTGATATACTGTTGACACTGTCAACCTTGAAATTCCTAGAAGTTTGACGATTTCGGAAACTGAATGGCCCAAGCGTCGCGCACCTACCATTTGTCCGTGATCGAAGACGTCTAAATCAGGCAGTTTACCCATACTGGCAATTCCAACAACTAATTCAGAGTAACCACAGTACGCGCGACGTATGCAGTTATCACAGCACCCTAACTTACGCATAAAGAATTCACAGCGCTACACATTTTGCATAGTCCTTGCTATCCCTAATTGAGAGGCATTTCAGTGTATATACAAAACCTCTGACAATAAAGTTAGGTGAATGCAGTCAGAATGGCCGATCTGGCAACAGTGGCGAAACAAAACACTTCGCATGCGTAGTGGCAAGTGTTGTCCATCTGCCCTCACCGTTGTTCAGTTGAGACTCATTTGTGTTCCATGTAAGACTTGTTTTACAATGTACTTGTTTAGTGCGTTGGTTCTTATATCAAAACAGGAAAATGAATGAACAAAAGATCAATTTGAAGTTTTGTTTTAAGCGTGTCAAGATACCAAAAGAAATTTATGCGATTCTGGTGCGTATTTATGAAGATCAAGCACTGTCGGTGAAGTGTGAGTACGAGTGGTTTGCCCGTTTTCGATAAGCAGGTAAAGTGATTTTGGCAACCCCTGTAGCTGAAAGCTGGTGACCTCCGTCCGTGACGAAAACATAGAGAGAGAGAGAAAAAGAGAGGAAACTAATTACTAAAGATCGTAAGTGAACTGTGCTCATGATAGCTGATGAACTACAGGTTAATCCTGAATCCGTGCGACAAATTGTTAACCAGAATTTAGGGATGAAAAAAACGTGTTATCGATATTGAAGATAATCCTACATCCAATGGAATATGACGAGGTATTTGAACTTCACCTCTAAAGAAGGCTTCTTGGAAAGTTTTCAGACGTGTAAAGCAGATCTCAGAGCTACACAGTTGTGGTAGAAGACTATTTCGAATGACAGTAAGGTAAATTTAATTATTATTTCATCTAACAAGGGGAGAGTACGACTAAGGAAATTCATTTGGGAACGAGACTTTGTATTACAGTAGTACTGCTATAGGGTAATTCAAACCCCAATGTAATTCCACCGAATGGCCAGTCAATTCCGAGAAAATAGCCTTTGAAATTCGTACTTAGCTTATAAACAAGTTATTTTCTCCAATTTATTTTATTATTTATTTTTAGAATTAAATTATTTTATTTTTTAAAAGAAAGTTTCATTGATTTTTAAATGATATTCTATATAATTATAGTAACTATTTTACATTTTAAAACACAAAACAACTCATAGTTATGATAATAATACGAAAAAAAGTAATAATGAATTAAATCATAATAAATAAAGTTAAATAAATATAAATAAAAAGTAAAAATATATTAAGGTATAATAAATGAAGTTAAATAAATATAAGTAAAAAGTTAACTTTGCCTTGCATAACTTTTTTTTTTTTATTACCTACAAGAACCTGAGTGATAATTTTCATAAAAACATTCAAAGCAATTAATTTTTTGACATGTAGCGCAGTTAATAAAAGAAGAATTGCCGCAAAAACAATGCTTTTAAGTAACAAGGTTATATTGTAAAAACAGGGGTAAAAATAGCAAAAAAAATTTCAGCAATAGTTTAGTAACTAAAATTCGTTATCCTATTGATTTCTAATTTTATTAGAGCATTCTAAGAATTCTTTGTTCTTAAAAAAATAACACCTGCCTGTCTCTTGATCAAATTCGGTTTGTTAAAAACGGAAGTAAAATTTTATGCCCATTTAGGTATAGGGAATAATTTTAAAAATACAATTAATTAGATTTTAATGACAGATGTAATTGTAGTTATACCAAATAGTTGTTTTTGTGTTTTAAAAGAGTAAACGAGTTCATGTAATTACATAAAATAGCATTTAAAAATCAATGAGTCTTTTTTTTTAAAAAATTATTTAATTCTGAAAATAAATAATAAAATAAATTGGAGAAAAAAATAAAAACAGGAACTTGACCACTCGCGAGAATTGAACCCGGACCCATTATATGGTACTCCGATACGTTGACGATCATACCACGGCGACGTTGCATCAGGGAGAAAATAACTTGTATTTAAGCTAAGTATGAATTTCGAAGGCTATTTTCTCGGAATTGACTGGCCATTCGGTGGAATTACATTGGGATTTGAATACCCTATGGCAATACTACTGTTACACAAAGTCTCGTCTCCAAATGAATTTCCTTAGTCGTGCCCTCCCCTTCTAAGTTAATGTGCAGGACCATTTACCAAACTTTATTGTCAGAGGTTGTATATAAATATTTATTGAAAATGACCTGCTTGATTAAGATTTGAAAAAAATTCAGATTTGTATTCAGTGTACCTAAATAAAATTAAAATAATTACGAAAAAGTATAACACTTTTTGAGGATTCCTAGCAATTTACTAGCACTTCAAAAAACGCATAGAATTAACTAGATAACACAATCTGTTGATAATAAATAATATGTTTTTTATATTAAACATACAATTTGGATTCACAGATTTATTAGTATGTTCATTATCATGTCATATTAGTAGTTCATGATCTTAAGAAATTGCATTACTAGCTTATCAAAATCGAATGAAATTTATTTCACAGTATATTTGTATTGATACAAATGAACCATTTATGTGTATAAAGCAAGAAGTTGAACTGCATGATATAAATTAGTTTTGGGTTTAGTCAACACGAACTTAAAAAAATACTTTCCATCTATCGTGGCATCTGATTTAGAATCTGTACTTGTTAAAGAATACTCCAAACTTTAAATCTGAACTACAATTCATTCATAGCAGCTGAGAAACGGTTGCAAGAAGCGAATCAAAATTCTGTCCATTAATATCTCTGGTACTTTCAATAGGTAACGTATCTGTTGAATAGGTAGGCTATATAAGGAAGGCACCTTACATCTTCTGTGATGTGTAAAGAAGATATGAATATCTTAAAAAAATATGTTGAGATTTATGCAGCACCAGGAAAGCGCTGTGAAAGGATACGACTTTTTGTTTAGATTATCCAGTTTTTGCAGCTATTGCCATCTGCCATATTCAATGTCAACTCAAAATATCAGGCTTGGTGTTTTTCCGGTAGGATGATCACTGATATAGCTTACACGAAGTTGTAACACTTTGATATACAAATTAAAAGTAGATTAGTTAGAAAAAGAACATTTTACGATTCAGCGTGCCAGAGTCCACGGTGGAGAGCAAATTGCAGTTATTAACTCTGATGCTTTACCGTAGAGGTAATCCTGTAAAATAATTATATTTAATACATTTGTTGAAATGAAAATTGTACGACACGATAAATTACTGTTTTAAATAAATTCAATTGAAAATTATTTTTTACTCCATAGCTTTACTTGTAGCATTATCTCATAACAACCCAAAGATCTTTACAGCTATAAATATGGAAACTTGATTTTATGTGAACGTTGTGTTTATGTAATTTATGAACATTTTGGGCAATAGGCTAACACTAAAAAGCATTAAGGTATCCAACTACGTTCGGAACCATGATTTTAAAAAAGCGCATAAATAGATACTTTTTATGATATTTAGTGTCACTCAGATTAGAATACATGCATAAAATTGTTTTAAGGACATTTTG
Organism: Trichonephila clavipes; assembly: GCA_019973935.1. Classification (NCBI taxonomy): domain Eukaryota; kingdom Metazoa; phylum Arthropoda; class Arachnida; order Araneae; family Nephilidae; genus Trichonephila; species Trichonephila clavipes. The sequence continues at coordinate 1,161,817 of BMAU01020604.1, forward strand.
ACAAAAACATTTACTTAAATACAATATTTTGGCAAAAAATTAACTTAGAATAATCTTTTTTCCAAATGTTCTCCTTTTGTAAAAAATGGTTCTATTATAATAATATTTTGCCTGTATATAGCTCGACCTCTCTACAGAGGCTCAACTAGAATTTTTGAAAAATTCACATTATTTTCAGAATTACCACCATTTGGAATAATTATTGGCGTTTTTTCCTTAAAATTGCTCCCCTCTGTTGTCGAAAAAATATGAATAAACCCATTTCTAAGTTATATATTTAAAGAATTCTACTTGAGCCTCTGTAGAGAGGTATGAGCTATATACAGGCAAAATATTATTATAATAGAAGAATTTTTCACAAAAGGAGACTATTTGGAAAAAGGATTATTCTAAGTTAATTTTTTGCCAAAAACATTGTATTTAAATAAATGTTTTTGTCAAAATGTCATTAAAACAATTTTATGCATATATTCTAATCTGAGTGACACTAAATATCATGACAATTATCCATTTATGCGCTTTTGCAAAATCACGGTTCTGAACGTAGTCGGATACTTTAAACGTCTAAACGATATCTCGAATAATTCAAGTTATTCATTTACTAAGCTTCTCAAGCAATTTATTCCTTCGAATCATACATGCTTCATACATTGACAATAACATATTATATTCAGTATTGTGATACAATCTCATTTATTAAAACATCTAGTATATATCTTAAAGACTGAGATATACTTGACGGTTTGAAATGCAAAGCAGTCTAGTGTATTCTGTCACAATTTGTTACCCCGTTTCACGACGAATGTATGGATGTGTGTAGCCCAAAATATCCTCCAAGGTCTGAAGACGGATGATCATTAGGGACTTGAACATGAGATCCGGGAATTGATGAACTCGAAGTTCATTAGGAAAAGGATTACGAATGTTGCATTTCGCCCAAGTGAATTCTCTTCGAGTTTATACTGCTGGTTTACACAAGTTCCCAGACGGTATTCTGATATTAACACATGCGCAGTGGGATTAAATACATTTGGGGATGTACAAAGGAACATGTAATATATATATTAAAAACAATTAAGTCAATTTCTACTTAGGTCAACAAAGAAATATTTTATTTTACTTATTAAATTAAATTAATGAATTAATATTTGTAAAAAAAACTGCATGAACATCAAGTGTCACCCACTACAAATTTAAAAAGAATATGTTTGAAGCCAAGAAAAACTTGTTAGAAAAACTTACAGGTGCCATCTATTGGTGCTAGATCTAACTTCGTCAGAAATAACGCAGGATAAATTTAAAATTAGAAAATAAAATTTAATTATATTGAATTAATAGTTGCAAAATCTTTATTAACATCAAGTATCATCCACTACAAATTTAAAAATTATATTTTGACTTCAGTGGATGAATAAAAAAGTTTTTTTAATAATCGTAAAGAAATTTGAACAAGATATATATATATATATATATATATATATATATATATATATATATATATATATATATATATATATATATATATATATATTGGAGAGAAGTGAGCTATAATAGAGTAAGGATTCAAAAAGTAATGAGTATTATGCTTTATTATTTTTAAAGTATGTTGTTACGCATTGAAACTAAAGGTAATATTGATAAGAGTTTTATGAATTTCATTATGGAGATTAAATGTAACTCAAATAACAAACATTCAAACAAAACCAATTACCTGATAAAACAATACCTGGAACAGAAAGATGAATAATAGAATGTAAAAAGAATTCCTTAATCTGCAAATACTATTAATTATATATTATTCGTTGAAAAATATATGCTGTTTTTAGATTTGTTTATATCTTCGTTATAAGTTTTAAAAAAATTCGCTGTTCTCTTAAATAATTTAATAAGTATACTCTATGTCTATTATTTAAAATGAAGTACAGTCGGACCTCCATATAACGAACCTCTATATTGCGAATTTTTCTATTTAACAAACTTTTTCCTGGAACCAAGAACATTTCACGATTTTTTCGTAAAATAACCTCCCAATAGCGAAGTGCATTTTCTAAAGAACGAACTTTTTCTCTTCTGATTCAATTTTCTTCTCCCTAATTTTGAAGATTTTCGGACACATTTCAAGTTATTATCTCTTTTAACACATTTTATGGTGATCATAAATATTGTACTTTGGTGCTGAACTCGTCGAGAGCAATAGAATTCTGGTTGTTTTATCCGTGCAAGCTTTAACCACCATTGTCCAGTTCACTAGAAACATCTTCTATATCCCCTTTCACCCTCAGTGGAGTTGTCTTGTGTCCCTGAAGAATCAAACATCCATTTCTAATTACAAAATAATGTATGTTTAGAATTACTTGTATGCTTTAAATTAGAAAATGTCCTTAAAATTCACTAATTTTACCATAAAAATTTTTTCTAAATGTTAAAAATAAAGTGTGTTCCTCGATATATTCTTTTTCTTGTTTTCCTTGCAATTTTCCTTTCTTTCATTCTTTTTTTAAGATTAAGATATATAAAATAAATAGATATCAGTTTTCAAAAAGGTAGGAATATAATTACTTTTTTCTTAATATATAGTGTTCAGGAATTTAAAATTTGTTTTATGGGGTTCATAAAGTATATTAAAAGATGAACCTCTGTATAATGAATTTTCTTTATAACGAACTTATTTTGGGGGAGGGTTAGTGACTTTGTTATGCAGAGGTCTGACCGCATAAGTATCGATTTCGATTAGTTTTGGTTTTCCTGTATATTTTAATGTATCGATTGCTTCGTAATGTTATTTTTTTTTTGCCTTTTCTTTTCAATACTTAGTGTTTTAAGAAATCGATATTCAAAAATTAATCTTCACATTATTTGTGAGAAATAAAATTATCTCAGTTATTTATAAATTTAAGGTATAATAGTATCAGACTAAGTTCGGAATTATGATTTTCAAAAAGCACATAAATTATTAATTTTTTCATATATTTAGCATCACCTGAATTAGAATTTATATATAAAATTGTTTAAGCAAAGTCGTAAACATTGCGCGATAATATTATCAGAATGTTACCAGAACTACAAAACAAAATTTGAGTTCGTTGAAGAATAATCATTAACAAAATGATTTATTCAAAAAATAATCCCAATTAAGTATCAAAAACAGAACAAATTGGATAAATACTCCAACGATAAACATGACTATATTAAAAATATATAAGAACCTTGAAAAGCTGCGTGTAAAGTATAAATTTTCGCATTTAGTGACAGACGTGACATCCTAGGACGTCATAACGCCAAAAAATCAATTAAAAATTAAATTTTAAAAAAGTTAGAAAGAATTACGAAACATAAAAAGTGCAAAAAAACCCGTCCGGATACAAATGCAACGTTGTGTCAAAATTTCAGATTAAATGCTTCAGTAGTTTCGGACATTAGCGGCTTTGAAAAAACACACATTACATTTTTATTTATACAGATAATCTTTTATTTTCGACTTTTCAATATGCTCGCACCCTCCCCCCACACAAATAAGCTTGTCCCGTCCTCCTAAGGGGGTGTACCCCACAGTTTGAGAAATGCTAATTTACACGCTTTTCATAATCAAGATTCCGAACCTTTTTAAAAATGCCTTAAAAAGTAAGATAACGGAATGGTTTTAAAGTAAAGAAAAGATTAAACTGTAAATTAAGTATATCATCACTAAAACTTATTTTTTCAACATTTGCCTTACAAAGAATTTAAGATACTGGAGAAAAAAAAAAATTGTTGTCTATATTTTTATTGAATTTCAGTCTACAATTAGACACGATTGTATATGTTCCTTTCAACTATTTTAGATTTATATTTGTCTAAAGAATAAATTTTACAAATAAACATTATTATGTTATGAATTTCTTAATGAAGATAATACTTATACTTCCAAAACGTTACAAAATATTCAACGCATTATACTGTATTTTATCACCTGATTGAATACTGAGGACTTCAATACTTGTACTTGAAATATACAAGCAGCTTGTTTAACAATATTAAGTGTTCTCTAGAATAAAATCAAGATATTTTAAGCAGGCGGAGAATAATTAATCACGTAATATATTTTTTTAAAACTCTTTATGATTGCTTATCGAGTGGATTAATAATTTTCCATCCGCTCTCATAATTAAATCATTAAGCTTCTCCGAAACATTAAACAGCAGTAATTTTCTAATTATTTATGACGTCAGTAAGGCACCTTCCATTTACTTGATTAATTATTTCCCCTAAAATAATGGATCTTAAGCTCATGACTTTCTGCGTATGATGATGGTTTATTTGACAGATATTGTACAAAGTATATGCTTCTGGTTACATTATTAATCAATAACTTCTCTTATGAAATTTGTCCTCTCCAGGTAGAGACGGCAAAGAATTTAACGTTTGGGATGCAGATTGCTTTTAATATTAAAAATTGTGAAGTTGTTTGAATGTTTTACGCAAAAATAAAAAATTATAAATATTTTTTTTCGGAATTTTTGGAGTGTGTGTTAATGCACTTTGAAATGGTATTTCTTGAATCAATTCTAGCTGCAATTGTTATTGCATGACTACTCTGGTTATGATTATAACGATGACATAGATATAATACAACATGCAGTACTGTGCGAATTAATTGTCACTTTCTCGTGGATTTCTTGCCTCAAACTGGTTTAAACTGAATTTTCTTACAATGCGCGACTTCAATTGGTTAGTCAAAGCCGGTTTGACCACATGATCATGACATTTCGAAAATTATTCCCTTTAGTTGCTGGAAGAAGTGGTCGCTTGTGTGAATTATCCCCTTCTGACGTGAATTTAAAAAACAGGATATCACTCTCAGGAAAAGGACTAGAATTGTAACCGTTATTCGGCATACGTCTATGTGATTGTGAGGGATATTGCTGTAGCAGTTGAAGTTGGAAAACCTGGTGTTTCTAGGATTATTAATCAGCAAAAGAGTTTTGGGACAGTGACCAAAATGAAAGAGTAAATGTAAACACAAACACAAGACTACACCTCGAAAAGAACTATTTCTTGTAAGAAATAGTACAATGCATACTTACAAAACAAGTAATGATCTTCAGAGAGAATTATTAACTACTGGTATGAGATGAGTGGATTCATCGACAGTTCGACGAAGGCTCATTGAAGCTTGAACGTTGAATACTTTTAAGAAAATATTTTAGCAATAGTATAAAGGGTCACCCAAATGAAAGGGGCATTGCTATAATAACTTCCCAATTTTAAGAGAAAGAGGACTACGCATGCTCCCATAGAGATCGCAGAGTGTTGGGAATTCATTCCATATCTTCAGATCCCACCAGTTGCGTGTGTGATAGTGTGGAAACACGTTAAAAGACATCGTTCGCATTATACATGCCTCCACACAGTAAGACTGTCAATGCTACCACCTACTGTACCTCATTACATGAACTGAGGAAAAATATCAAGAACCGCTGACGTGGCATGCTGTCCGGCGAGATTGTTATCTAGCATGGTCATACTCCCCCCTCATGTGGCTGTGGCGTGCCAAACACTGTTGCGGAAATTCCTCTGGCAGGTTTTCAAACATCCCCATTATAACTCAGACCCCTTAAGTGGTAATACCACATCGTCGGTCTACTCAAGATAGCTCTGAAGGAACAGCGATTACCTCATAATGAGGTCCACAAGCTGCTGTTGAAAATCGGTTCCAGAATCAACACCCGAGCTTCTTTACATCTGTCGTAGGCCTTTTGAACACTTGTATCAACCTACAAAGTGACTTTGTCAAGCCTTTGTGTTACATTTGTGTTACTTCTCCCCTTTGTATACTAATTTATATTAATAACATCATACCATTTATCAAACCTACGCTAGGGATAATTTCATTTGGGCGACCCTTAAAAAATGTAAGCAAAAATAGCGAAACTTAAGAAATTTAATGGGAGGCGAAATATTTTGTTTATACCCCTGTTCAGTGTTGAACAAATAATTCTTGTAACACCCACAACAACAAGTACATATTTGTCGCGATAGGGCGCTAGTGTGTGTAAAACAGTGTATGTGTAGACAGAGTAAGAAGAGAGCGCATGGAGAACCGCTCTAATAAAATTCTTTTTTTTTATCTTAGTCTCGCCATTTTGTGTGTGGTGTAATTAATCTTTTAGAGATTTTTAATTAATGTGCGTAAATGAATCGGTGCAAACTAAACAATACCGTAAATTTCTGAATATATAGTATATACTTATATAAACACCTCCTCTAAACTCTTTTAGTATATAATTTAAATTTTACGTAAAAACGTCCAAATTATGATTTCTGTTCTCATTTGGCACTTCGAGCTACATATTAACCTTTCTGTACATCCGTTCAATACTTGTTCTAGCACGATGTACAACAGCTATACTCTTTTGAAGGTAAATTTTACCTCCGGTTTTATTTCAAATGTGATCTGTTATGTGACTTTTTCCTCAATTTGTTTATAATTTTAAACATTTTGATTTTTAGTAAATAATTGTTAATTATATAATTTTTATTTAATGTTATAGGTGAATAGAATAGGAACTTAACAGTTAGAGGTATATCGATACACAATTAGTTTTTGTATTTAAAAAAAGAGTAAAAGTATAAGAGACAAGGATGTGTGGGAATGTATGTGAAAACTATGACTTTTATGAAGTTGAATAATGGTGAATTTTTGAATATATGTGTGAGTTAAAGTTTTTATAATGAATACCAATATATACATGTGTCATTTGGTAACGGTTATGATAAATTTCATTGCTGAGAATACTTTAGGCTTAATAATTCAAAGGAATCATATTTTTGAAACATTTAATGCTGATTCTGAAGTGTCTCTATTTTTAATAAAAATCTCTTCTTAAGTTTTCTTTATTCAAATCAAATATTTATTACTTTAAAACACGTTATATTAAAATTATGTATCATTATATTAATATGTATTATTGTTAATATTTCTGTTACTTTTATTTTCTATTATTATGCCAAAAAATTCAGATGCTCAATAATTATTTCATATCTTCGTCACAATCGACAGAATGGATTCTACTTACTTTACTATATTACTGTAAGCCTTTTTATCACATGAACAAATTCTACGCAGAAAATATGCATGTGAATTAGTCATTATTTATTCTTCAACTGGATCATTTTTCTAAAGCTAAATAGTCTTGTTTTCTTTTTATCTTGAATAATTCAAAAAATATTTCTCTCATATGCTCCCAATTCGGGTTAAAGTATGTCTTTATGCGGAGCACCATTGAGGAGTCACGAAAGTCAAATGAATAGTGGCTAAAACGTCAGTTGTTAAGCAAAACTATTTTGAACTCCAAATAGAGAAGTAAATAAACCCTTATTCTCATCCACTTGAGCGTGGAGGGCCTTGCAGCCAGGAGGTACATGCTCTTGGAATTAATGAGCCTTCTTAATTTACATACTGATGCGCCAACAAATGCCATTCTGTCAAACTGCTACGGAGCGGGAGTGCTTTTTGGTATTTTTATTTGTCGATTTCAATGTTAAGCAGTCTTCACAATGCATCAAAGTTCTTTCTCATTTAAATAAAATGGAACGAATGAGCCATTCTAAGGTAAGTTGGGGGGGCTACCTTTATATTTTCAAAATTGACTTATAAGGAAGGTTTAAACGTCATGGGTCGATAATTCTTTCCAATTCGGATATATTGATTAAAAATTATAGCTAATACGAAATCTCAAAATGAAAGTTGAAATATTTTAGGAACTCTCGAGACGATTGCATTTAACACTTCAGAATTCATCAAGAAAATTTAAATTTTTGCTTTGAACCATAGTTCTCAAAAGGTTAATGGTTAAGGTAATGAATGATTAATGGTAATTAATCAACCGGTTCCTTCAACTCCTAAATTTCCTTTTCCAAAAAGCTTTGTTTTTCAAAAATATTTATTTTTACTTAACGTTCTGAATAAAATAGTTGGCCTATACATATGGTACCTTCAACTAATTTCGTGAAATCAAAAGTTGTCATATAACGCGATATACAGCCAATAGTGGAAAACCGTTCCCGCACACATTTAAACACAGTAATAACTCTGACAGCATTTGATGACATTTTTTTTAAATGACGACATCTTTTCGTTTGACGAATTTGGTCAACGGTATGATACTTGAGTACCAAATTGTTTTATTATGAGAAAAAGGACTTGAGATTTGTCAGAGCGTGTATTCATATATTAAACTTATTTTCCTCTTTTGTAACTTTATTTACTGTACTAACTTATACAGTTTTGTAATTATACAAAATATTTTTTGTGATATATATCACACACACACACACACACACACACACACACACATATATATATATATATATATATATATATATATATATATATATATATATATATATATATATAAGTTTAAGAGTCTTAAATCTATATTCTTCTAAAATGATTATAAGAATAAATTATATAAAAAAATAAATTTTAAAAAAAATTAATGTGATTTTTTATAATCACACATATAAAAATAATTTAAATTCTTTGAAATATATATCTTTTCTTTGTAAGACATATATAGTTAGTGCAGTTATTAATATAGTAGTAAGAGTAGATATGAATAATTTTAAACTATATTTTATTATTATTTTTGTGATTTGTATTATTTAACCATGGGCTCATATAAGAGAAAAATCTTAAGTTTCTCATTACCCTAGGATTGTGGTTGTAATTTATTGTTTATAGGATATTATGTCTCCTACTTTACAGATGTAATTTCTTATCGTTGTTATTGGAATTATTTAGCACTTAACTGAAGTTACACACCTACTTTATTAAAATAACTGATACTTTTGTTTTATCACAACCTATTGGTATCATTATATGAAATGAAGCACATGGTTGCCAATTCGGCGCGTACGGATAGGAAATCGGGGTGGCCTACTTAGCGAGTTATTAATAGAGTTGGCGATTGTGGTGGTAATACGTAAGTACCAAAAGTTATACAGCAATATCACTCAAGAAATTTAAAAAAATTACATTTGTAAATGTCATTTTTTATGATGCGCATATTTTTTCATTGATGTACCTTAGTGAAACGTCTACATCATACTTTCGATAAATATGCATTACGCCTGCAAATAAATACAAAAGATATTATGTACGACTTTTGCATATGCAGCGACATCTAGGGGGAATGTGCATTACTTGAAGATGACCCAAATTTTTCTACCTACTTTAAACAAAACTAATAACAAGTTTTATTTAAATGACATGAAGAAATTAAAATTAAATTAAATCGAGGAAGCATAAACTAGCTGCAGACAAAAATAAGTATGGTTGAAAATAAGATACTACGTTGCTTAAATTAAATTAATTTCTTCTTTGCCGTACCAGTAAACTAAAAATGATTTTAGCAATCAAAAACTGAGCAGATGAAAGTGTGTGATTTTAAAATAATGAAAACAACTCTACACTTAGCAATATTTTTATCATTTGTGATGTAGACGCGTTACTGATTTTGTGTTCCATCCCATTATTAAACTCTGTGTGTGTGTGTGAACGTTTTTTTTTTATTAAAATCTCAAGAACTTTTTTTTTGTTTCCATCGAGTATCTCGAATCTTAAAAAAAATGCTCCAATGAAAAAAAAAACTGAAGAAAAAGCTTTACTTTTTTTCAATTCCGAATAAAAATCATTGTTCAGTATCTTTTAATGAATGATAATATATTTTAATTCGTTCAAGCACCATTGCATTATTTATATATCTTAAGGTATCCGACTACTTGCGACAACTTTTTTTTTTGAAAAAATAAAGATATGGGCATTGTTTTGTGATTTTTAGATTTATTTAGTATATTTTAAGGAAAAAATTCTAAAATTGAAAACAGAATAAAAATTTATAGCTATTAAAATGGAAAAAAACCGGGGAAAATGTACAAAAAATTACATAAACGATGCCCACTCTGTACAAAAATTTTATGAACAAATTCCCAATTTTTCAATTTGATGTGTTTCTTTGTTATTCATGTTTGAAATGACGTTCAGGATAAGAGATATTTTAATTTTTACAAAAACTAGAGCACTTTATCTTAGTAACTCTATGAACTTGCTTAAATAAAAAGTGATTATATTCCCATAAAGAATTGTAAATTTTGAAATAAAACAGTGATTGATAAATCTGAAGATCAAAACTCTTCCACTGTTATACAAAACATACACAAAAAATTTCAGTAAATTTTTTTCAAAACTTTTTGAGCAATCGCTGTCCCCGTTTGAGTTTTTCGAAAAAAAAACTCATTTCGAGTAGAACGCAATTTAAAGTTTGTCATCTTGTGTTAAGTTATTGCATCTGCTTTTACTAAAAGACGTGTAGCTTTTGTACTAGTGAATGGAAAATAAAAAACGTGGTATTTTTATTAAGCTAATAAGAGGCCCTATAAAATAAAATCATAATTTTTTTTGTCAATTTTGAAAAAAATCGTGATTTTAGGATAAACGGATACCTTAAGTCATTCTTATTTTAACTATCGTTAATATTTACATTCGTTTAGGAAAAAAAATCCCCATGTACATTCACACATGTTCAAATATTTCTCTAAATTAAATTACTTTTGATAATCTGTGCCATGTTTCTTCCACTTTTTTTTGAAAATGAATATTTCCCTTTTTTATCCTAGAAAAAGTTGCATTATTTTATAGAATATTTTCAAAATTAGTGTAAAAATAATGCTTTTGAAAGTGTGTGTGTAAAAGATATTGTATTTTATATTCACGATAAGAGAAGAATCAAGAAAAGAATATTTTACCAAACAAATTTTAAGATTAACTATTCCCTGATTAGAAGTAAAGAAATAAATTCATATTCTATTGCTGCTTTAACGTTAAAGATTCCCTGGCTTTTTATCATAAAAAGTGACATCCTCTCACAATTGGTGACCTGTTTCCATTTGCATGCTAATATGCCGGCAAACATACTTCTTCAAAAGATGCCCTAGGACTAGGCAGCTTTTACATGTTTACATTTGAAGCTCTTAGCTTTAATAGGCATTGAAGTCATTCTTCGAAAAAGTAGAAGAAAAACCTCTTTAGTCAGTCAAATTTAATTTTATGTTTAAATAATAAAAAAAAAGAAAAATTCATTCAAAATTAAATGTTAAATATACGGGATGATCCATAAATAAGTATACAGTTTCAATGCATTATAAATAAAGAACAATTTAAGATATTATACTTTATTTGTAACAGAATTGTATGTGATTATTCAAAATTTTGTTAGAGTCAGTCACAGATGTTCTATATGTGAACCCTTAGTCACACGACATATATTGAATCGGTAATCCATTTCCACCCAAACATGTGTTAAGATTTCTGAATAAAGTCAAAGGATAGAGATAGCAGTACGTTGTTTCAGTTCCGCTAGATCGACAGAAAGGGAAAGGACGAATACCTTTCCTTTACGTACTCCCACTAAAAGAAATCGCAAAGAGTGTTAAATTAAGGTTTCTGGATGACCATTGGGTAAGCGGCATGTGTTAGTCCGTGACTCGTCTAATCCATTCATGAGGAAGGTGTCCATTTAGTTAATCTCACACTTTAACCGACCGGTGTGGTGGTTCCCCATCCAATTGGAACATTAAGTTACCAATGTCATCTTGAAACAGTAGCATCAACCAAAGAGAGTCAACAGATCCCCGAAAAATGGATTCCCGTGACATTTTGCTTTCAAAAACACAAAAAGCATTTTTCACTGCAAACATCACCAGTTTGACTGACTAGTCACATTACATCCATGCTATGGCTTCATTCAGGGGATAGACACAAACTGACAAAAGATGACAAAGGGGAATTCTTACCTCTGATTGTTACTGGTTTGCAGCATATGGAAAGTGTATAGTTCTTTATGGATCACACTGTAATTCATCTTAATTAGGTTTGATTTTTGTGAAAGTTTCAAAATCAGGGGCGTAGCTGCCGCCGCATCACTGATATGGGGCCTACAAGCCAGTGCACCTCCACAAACCCCGCATTGCGGGTGGTCCAGGGACTCTAAGGGGATCAAAACTTGACTGACGCTAAGTACGTATTTGGGATTGGGGCTCTAAACTTGAATTTGCCGGAGGGCCTTAATATTCTCCGTTATGCCACTGCTCCAAGCTACAGGGGCCCAATTATGTGTAACATTCTGTCAATTTTATTCATTTAACAAAAAAGGGCCCTCAATGAATTTTAATACAGGGCCAACTCAGGGATGGCTGTGATAGTGAGATATTAAAAGATTCAGAAAGTGGAATCCATACAAGAATGGAAATTATTGACTGCCAAATAAGTAAAGTTATATCTAAATAAGGATGAAAGATAAAAAAAAAAGAAATTTAATGAAATATGAAATATCGATAATTCTCCATATTGTTTCAAAAATTAAAATACGTTTTTCAAATATTTATGTGGAACAGTACAAAAAAAGTATTATTTCTTTTACTCAATTTTGATCACAGTTCGAGAATATCAACGATTTAACATTACTATTCTCAAACTGCATAAATAAATTAGCAGATGCTAAAAAAAATGGATAAATGAATTAATTGCTAAAACTAGCGATACAGTAAATATTAGAACACATCAGGATTGTTTGTTGTATAAAACAGTTCATTTGAAGAAAAGAATATACTATAGGGAGTTAGTTTATATATACGTACCGTATTTACCCCAATCTAAGCCGCACTATTTTTCCAGTGTTATTGCTACAGAAAGACAGGTGAGGCTTATAATCAAAGGCAAAGCATTTGGTGGATGGGGAAACTCTCCCCTCCCCTCTCCTCTCCTCCCTTATAACCCTCCATTCTGGCCAATTCCAACAATGACTTATCTTATTCCGCAGTTTATCTCCAGTATTCAGTCTATACTAAACATCATTCTCTGCTTGTATTTAAGAATTTATATATATATATATATATATATATGTAATACGCTTTCTTTTAATCACCTAAAATCAAGGATATCGATACAAGCATCAACACGAATTCATCATGATGCAAGTATGATAAGGTAGGCAATTTCATATGCACAAAAAGATAGAAACATAACAGCGGTCACTGAAAATTTGACACGAATGCAAAAAAAAATATACGTCAATGACGTAAGCACAATGATTTAGTTTTTGCTTATAAGTGTTCAGTTGTCATTAATAATTCTTTTACATTCTTCTATAATACATTCTTTAAGAAAACTGTTGCATAACAAATACACTGGATAGCACGAAAGACGGCACCTTGTGGGAAAATGATGTCGCCTGCATAAATTCCGAAATCAACTGGGGCAATGGGAGTGACGAATTATTTTCGAAACACAAGATACTGATGGTTAGAGTAATTACAGGTTTATGTATGTATTTGAAAATTTTTAATACACACTGCTAAAATAAATTTATTACTTATTATTATTTCTCACCAAAAATTTTATTTAAATAAGTTCTTAGGTATCTGATATTGAGGACCTTTTACACTATGTTTATCTTTTCTCAAAAACGTATAGGGAATCGGGTGTGCGGCTTGGATTCAAGTAAATATGGTACATAATATATAACATATATATACATGTAAGGATAACAAAATTAGACTTAAAATTAAATTCTCTAGATAGCACTTAACTTTACTTTTCACTATATATTCATGTATTATAAATTAAGCACCCAAATTATTTCTCCGAAACTGATGCCCTAACTCTTAAACATTTTCTGATTCCAGATCATTATATTTAATAGCCCTATATGTAAGCCTTAACTTTCAAGTACACTCATAACATCCGAGATACTTAGAACATCTGTGTTAAGTGGTAACCCACTTAGTTTTCACGGTAGTGTTCTTTTTTTTCTCTCTTCTCAGCGTCAGAGCTTGTACAGATTTCATTAAATAAAGATCCTTTTTAAAATTAAGTCTTATTCTGGCTCAAAACACACACACACACATATATATATATATATATATATATATATATATATATATATATATACATGCATATATACATGTACATATACATGTATATATACATGTACATATACATGTAATATCAACAAACTTCCATACAGAATACTCTTTTCTTCACAAATGAACTGTTTTATACAACAAACAATCCTGATGTGTTCTAAAATTTAATGTATCGCTAGGGAAAACAAATCTTAATATATTACAGCAGTCGAATTCAAATATTTTGATAAAGTGCGCCAGATTAGATGGTTACCATGAAGACGCAATTTAATCTCAGCTGAAATTTCCTGAAGCAAAACTGTTTGGGTGTCTAGAATAATATGAGAAGTAAACTATCAACTTGATCCATTTGATGCTCAAAACACTACGTTGTATTGAATCTGGGAAGGGTTTTCTCTTGGAACTAATAAACCCGATTTGCATATTGATGGGTCAACAAACACAGTTGTATCAAAAACCATTCTCTAAGATAGACTGTTTACGTGTTTTTTTTTGTTTTTGCTGTTGTTTCTTTCCTCTAAAACCGAAATCTTTCAGTAGTCAATATTTGTTTCTGTTGAAATGATTTGAAGAAATTATTGACGATTTTTATTAAAAAGGTTTATTAATTATATTATATTTAGAAATACGTGTTATTTTTATTAAAACGTTTAATTTTTTTATTTATAAAATTTACAGATAAATATAAGTTGTTTTAATAAGGTATTTTTTGTCTTGAAAATATTCTGAAGTAATATAAAGAAAAATATATTTACTGAGCTATTTTAAAAATGTAATTTCGATACTCTTTAAAATATTATCAAAGTAAAAAAGCCGCATAGAAGATTATGAAATCATAAATTCTATAATTATAGGTGTCTTACAGTTTAAAGTGTGCTGCAACATTGGAAAAAGACTTTATCAAACAATTTGGCTCACATATTTCATATTAGAATCTAATTTAATTAATTTGAAACGTAAAATTATTTTCAATTAGAATATAATTGTTCGAAATAAGTATTTTTTTTTCTATATCCGAGTGTTTATTTGAAATCTCAAATTGAAGTTATAGAGTCTTAGTAGATTACAAAAGCAGACAGATGAAAAAAATTCAAATTTTTTGTAAAAATATTCAATAAGGATTTCACATTTCGATGAAAACAAATAAATCTTTTTAAAATTTTGTATTCCAATAAAGTTATTAGTAAACAAATTTCTTACTTTGAAAGAAGTTTCAGAATTCGGTTTTTATAATGTTTCAAAACAATTGTGTCTAACTCTCATGGATTTGATTTCATCTTGAACAGAGATTGAATGGATTAAAGTGTCGTTAAGACTAAAATTTTCTCCAAGATGTCAAACTACGGTGAAATTACGACGAAAATATGAGAATGATGTGGATCCCAGTAATCAGTTTGTACTTATGGAATTTCATTTTTGATGTTTACAAGTTAAAGCAATTGTATGTTAGGTGCTTTCCAAATGTTTTTCTAAAAGCATTCCCTTTGTTTTTCTTTATTTTTGTGTCCTATTACAATGGTTCTATGCATGAACACAAAAATAATTTAAAACACATCAAGGGACTAATTACTATAAAATTGGTTCATTTTAAGTCTCAAAACAAAACTGAAAGTTTTGAGAAAGCTATGGATTAACTACTGATCATGTGTCTGGTAAGGAATAGCCTAAGGTTATATTTTATCCATCAGACTAGTATTAAAACAATATTAAAGATATCTTTAATTTAAGGTATCCGACAACGTTCGGAACCGTGATTTAAAAAAAGCGTATAAATGGATAATTTTCATGATATTTAGTGTCACTTAGATTAGAATACATGTATAAAATTGTTTTAAGGACATTTTGTCAAAAAAATTTATTTAAATACAATATTTTGGCAAAAAATTAACTTAGAATAACTTTTTTTCAAAATGTTCTCCTTTTATAAAAAATGCTTCTAAAATAATTATATTTTTCTTAAATAAAGTAAAGACTTATCCAGAGAGTCTGAACGATTTCTTTTGAACCATTCACATTATTTTCAGAGTTAGAATCAATTGAAATAATTATCGGCGTTTTTTTTCTAAAAATTTCTCCCCTCTGTTGTCGTAAAACATGGATAAACCCACTTCTAAGTTATATATTTCGAAAATTCTAGTTGAGCCTCTGTACAGAGATCTGATATATTAATATATCATATAATTATCATAAAATATTAATATAACAGAAGCATTTTTGACAAAAGGAGAACATTTGGAATAAAGATTATTTTAAGTTAATTTTTTGCCAAAATATTGTACTTCAATAATTTTTTATTGTAATACTATTCTTTAAACAATTTTATATACATTTTCTAATCTAAGTGACACTAAATATCATAAATATTATCCATTTATACGCTTTTGTAAAATCAAGGTTCCGATTGTACTCGGATACCTTAAGCGTTTTCAAAAATATTGTTTTGATTGCGTGTACCAATTTTTGCATACATGAAAATTTCGAAAAAAATATAGTTGTGAGACTACAAAGTCTGACGCAAATTGTAGTTGTATGAGTTTGTGTAAAAAATAATTTAAAAACTTACGCACGCACAAAAAATGAAACTCGCCTTACTAAATATGCTCATTTTCTTTGATATTTAATTTTTTTAGAAAAATAAAACAATCAAAAATAGAGAAGGTATAATATTTATTTAATTCATTAGCATTAAAAAGGTTTACAATATATATGTTTTTACCTTTATTACATTTTGTAATAAATTTTATATTGGATCAGCAGAATTAGTTAAGAACAACCACACTTATTGCTGTTGTTGTTGCTAATGCCACTTGTTCGGCACTGACAGATCGAGGCCAAGAAATTCATCTTGGTAAAAAGCTAGATTGTATACCTGTCGTTAGCCGTAGCTTTGAGTGATATACATGTGATGGTACGGTTTGTTTCGTTTCCACCTAAATTTTGAGGAAGAACACGCTGGGGCAGGGGCTTTCTACTTCCCTTCCCCTTCCGGCGACATCACGAAAGTACTTGTGGTTCAACGGCTATTTAGAGTACCCCCATGCTGCGAATGTTCATAAACATCTATGCCTTCTTAGGGATTTGAACCCGTCCTACGACACAGCAGGCAGAGTCGCTAAGCACTATGCAGGATGGGTGGGACAATAACCATACCTAAAACGTTTTAACTTTATTGCTTAAAACGATGCTAGAACCACATAATAATTTTTTAAATAAGAAACATTCCAATTTGTGGCTTTCGATGATTCAACATTATTGACACTTGTTGTTCTCTGTTTTAACGCAACAACAAAAAAGCGAACATTTCTAAAATTGAATACAATTACCTTAAAATTTCAAATCCAAACTCTTTAATATTAAGTAGACAATTGAATCTATTTCTAACGTCAATGAATATAAACGTCGTCCAAAGTCTATGTTTATATTAAGCAAGTAAAATTTAACAAAACAGTTAATAATTGAGAATGGTTAAATTTTTATCATCGTTAGTGTTGCTGTAGGTAGCATAACTGATAATACCATTACTCATTGTCGAAAACCATACAGTCTATAAGACGGTTTCGATCGTAGTCACATTGTCAGGATCTGTGAAGCTGGTTAGTCATATCAAGCAATACGCTACCACCTGCACCATACGGAATGGATGTATATACTAGCATCAATAATTCCTGCAGTAAACTCTTAGAAAGAATAAAGGGTTTGTAAAAGGCCAAATGCTAAAATAGAGACAAGACTTAATGATTATTCGACAAGTCAAAACTGATCAAAGATCCATCAACTAAAAAGCATGCTACAGCATTCCTTACTTGAAGTGTAATGGGCAATAGAGGAATGAGGTTTGTGCTTACATTGTGGTGTGTGTGACTAAAACAATTGACCATGATTTAAAATTATGCGTCTGATACCAAGAGTTCTCATACAATCCTAATATAAAAGACACAAATGAAGACAAAGTTAATATTAAAGGATATTTTATATTTTAAAAATGATAAAGTTTTCAAAAATACGTTCGAGGAACTAATGTTGATATCTTAAAGCTGTTATTTTCTTTAATATTCCTTGGATTTTTTTATTATTTTGAACATTATGCTACAGAGATTAAGGTATCCGACTACTTGCGACAACTTTTTTTTGAAAAAATGGAGTTATGGGTTTTTTGTGATTTTTATATTTATTTAATATATTTTAAGGAAAAAATTCTAAAATTGATAAAAGAAAAAAAATTATTGTTATTAAAATGGGAGAAAACTAGTAAACATGTACAAAAAATTACATAAACGAGGCCCGCTCCGTACAAAGATTTTATGAACGTAGTCGGATACCTTAAACGTCTAAACGACATCTCGAATAATTCAAGTTATTCATTTACTAAGCTTCTCAAGCAATTTATTCCTTCGAATCATACATGCTTCGTACATTGACAATAACATATTATATTCAGTATTGTGATACAATCTCATTTATTAAAACATCTAGTATATCTTAAAGACTGAGATATACTTTACGGTTTGAAATTCTCAATTTTTCAATTTTGATGTGTTACTTTGTTATTCCTGTTTGAAGTAACCTTCAGGATAAGAGATATTTTAATTTTTACCAAAACTAGAGCACTTTATCTTAGTCATTATACTAAATTGCGTAAAAAAACATTGACTATATTCACATAAAGGACTGCAAATTTTGAAATAAAGCAGTGATTGATAAATCTGAAGATCAAAACACTTCTACTGTTATGCAGAACATAAGCAAAAAATTTCAGCCAATTATTTTTAAAACATTTTGAGCAATCACTGTCCTCGTTTGAGTTTTTTTAAAAAAAATATTTCGAGTAAAATGCATTTTAAAGTTTCACACCTTGTGTAAAGTTATGGCATCTGCTTTTACTGAAACGCTTGTAGTTTTTGTTCTAGTGGAGGGAAAATAAAAACCTTGGTATTGTTATTAAGCTAGTAAGATGGCCTATGAAATAAAGTCAATAAAATTGTCAATTTCTGAAAAATTCATGATTTTAGGGTAGTCGGATACCTTAAATGAATTATTATTTACTTTTTGACTTTGAAGCATGGAGATGTAACTAATTTGATAGTTAATTAAGGCCATATTGTTCGTTTATATAATATAGTTAACTGTTTGTTGATTTTTATTTGTTCATTGATAATTTTATTTTAGTATTCTTTTTTTTCACTAGCCAAATTTATTGAAGCCATTTAATATTTCCTTTTTTTTGTGCATAAAAAATGTGGAAAATGTGTTTAAAAAACCCTTATCATAATGTATTTACTTTTCTTCTATGAATAAAAAAAACTTCTCTTAGCTGATAGTTAATACCCCTCTCCTATTCAAAACCATTTCATTATTTATAAAGTATTTCCTCAATTTGAAAACAGCTGCTCTCGAGGAAAACGTGCTTTGCAACGAATTACGTCAACTAAGAGAAGATAATCAAGAAAATACTCTAATCGCAATCTAAGCGCGATCGCTTAAAACAGAACTATTTTGGGATTCCAAATAAAGCAATAAGTAAGCTTCTATTTACATCTCCCTAAGAGAGATCTTGGCATATTCTGCTGGGAGAGACATTCTGGAGGAATTAACGAGCCACCAAAATTTACATACTGATGCACCAGCAAACGTAATTCCTTTAAAAACTGTCACGAAACCAAACATCCTCTGCGTGTTTGGATTTGTCCAGAGAATGGTTCAAATGTTTTCCCATTTACAAAACTTTTCCTTCGTATAAACGCAATAAGAAAGTGGTATGGTTTGAAGTTAATTTAGCTATTGATTGTATATTTAAAAACTTAAGAAAATAAATAAAATTGCATACACATATACGAAATCAGCTGGGATTTTTTGATGTATTGGATTTATATGAAGGTTCGAGTTAAATTTTGTAGCATTGTCTTTATATGTATTTAAGAATGAAACTTTTCTGGTGGCTAATAAATATAAAATAAATATACTAGCAATGTCATGACCCCGGGAAACTGTTTATGTATTTAATGAATTAGCTCTAGTCTTGAGAATTTGAAAGTAAATATACATAAGAGGAAGATATTGTGGAATACCATTTGTATTTCTAATTATGACCATTTGTATTATTGTTTTATTATTTTTTTTATTAAAAAATCCCAAATCACACACATTGACTCCTAAGATAGATTACGGAGATGTCAAAAAATAAAAGGACATTTGTCTTGGAAATTCAAATCATTTTTAAATAAAGAGGCAAGGGTATAAGGATGCTTTTCAATACTTATGAAAGCTTAAGGTATTCGACTACGTTCGAAACCGTGATTTTGCAAAAGCGTATAACGTTTTGCAAGCGTATATAATATTTATGATATTTAGTGTCACTTAGATTAGAAAATGTGTATAAAATTGTTTTAAGAATAGAATTACAATAAAAAGTTATTTAAGTACAATATTTTGACAAAAATTTAACATATAATGACCAATTTTCAAAATATTCTCCTTTTGTGAAAATTGCTTCTATTATAATAATATTTTGCCTGTACATAGCTCAGATCTCTGTACAGAGGCTGAACAAGAATTTTTGAAATATATAACTTAGAAATGGGTTTATCGATGTTTTACGACAAGAGAGGGGAGAAATTTTAAGAAAAAAACGCCGATAATTATTTCAATTGGTTGTAACTTCGAAAATAATGAGAATTTTCTCAAAAAAAAATAGTTCAGACTCTCTGGAGAAGTCTTTACTTTATGTAAGCAAAATATTATTATTGTAGAAGCGTTTTTTATAAAAGGAAAAGGTTATTCTAAGTTAATTAATTTTTTGCCTAAATATTGTATTTAAATAGTTTTTTTTGTGTCAAAATGTCCTTAAAACAATTTTATACTTGTATTCCATTCTAAGTGGCACTAAATATCATGAAAATTATCTCTTTATGTGCTTATTTAAAATCACGGTTCCGAACGCAGGCAGATACCTTAATGCAGTGTGGGGTGCCCCCTAGGGGGCGTCATAAGCCTACGAGGGGGCGCGAGCCCGTTGAAAAGTCGAATACAGAAGATTATTCGAAAAAAATTATAAATTTACTGAAAGTAAACAAACAAAATACATTCTGATATAATAAAAAATAAAATACACCTTTACACTGATGTAATGCATTGATAAATGTATGAGTACTGTACAATACATTTGATAATTAATTTAACAATACTAAGTTAAAAATAAGTGAAATAATTATCTGTGACCCCCCAAGGGTTTGTCATTTATAAAATCACATAGAAAAATTTTCATTTATCTAGATAATGTGTATGGTTTATAATTAAATCCCTTAAATGCTGATTAAAAACTACGCGATTCGCTCCCCAATCCCAAGAGGGGAAGAAGGGGGGCGTAGAAAAGGAAGAAATAAGTAAATCGTTGGCAAACACTGTCAAAGTCGTTCTTTTGCATTCCAAAGCATTCGGAATAATTTTATGAATATCAGTTTGTAGAAGAGATTCTAATAAGGAAAGCCGTAAATATACATCCGAGGTGTAACGTCACTTCTCGAAAACATCAACATCTAGTCGGCTTTCTTTGTGGACCCGACACCCACACGTGCATCTGCAGGTGCAACGCAACCCCTGTTTGACCCCCCGAGGAATCTAACTCGTCGACCGGAAGATGAAAAGAGAGATGCTTTGAACTTGCATGAGAGCGGTGACCAACGAATCCTCCTCTCACAAAATATTGGACTCTAACAATCTATAATTAAATTTAATAACTTTACTGTATCATTTAGTAAATAATATTCAATAGTTGTGACGTAAATAAATTCCATATTTTAATTAACCAAGAATACGCTACCGTTATTCTTTCAAACGTTACAGAAGTAATAACCGTACTGACTGAGCGAGACGTTTATATTCGCCGGTGGCACTTAAGAGGTTATAGTCATAAAGTAGGGTTAGTGTCAAAATATAGTATAATTGAATTCAATTGTTATTATAAAGAAAGGGGGGACGGCGCGATGAAAGTTATGATTGAATATTGGGTCGCAAATATTGAAAGTTTGAGAAGCACTGCCTTAACGGTAAAAAAAAAAACTTACACATTAATAACTTAAAAACAGTATATCCATCCATGCAACGTCATGATGTAGTTCCCATTGAAATGAGCAAATAATAGTTAGTAGAAGAAAGAGTTATTCTTATTGAAGCTGTGCATTTTTCTGCACTGCCTTTTATATATGATGTATGTTCAGTATTTGCTTCACATTTTCAATAGTAGTCGGTTTTTAAGTGACTTGTAATGGCTTGTCTAGTATTTTTTGAGTCATTACTTAACAATAATAGTGTTAAGAGTTTATACATATATGAGGGGTTTTCAAATGAAAGTGATTCGAGTTGTGTATCAATGAGGAAAGAGGGATACAAATAGAGAAGAGGCACATAAATGAGACAGATAGATGGATAGAAACAACAACATATATTTAAATATATATGATGTTGGAAACCTAAAATCTTCTTAATATGACAATTTTGAGGTTTTTACATTTTTAAATTTTGTAGATTTTAACCTTTCTAAAAATATCTTTCTTCAACCTCTAGGGTTAGAAGTCCTTAAAACCTATTTTTAAATAATCATTAAAACTGGAACACGTACATTTAAATGGTGAAAAATGTAAACAAAGCATTTTTTGCTTGTGAATTGAATGAATGATGGAAATCAAAACATTAAATCCAGAATTGCTAAAAAAGTGTTTACATGGAGGTACACAAAATCCCAATGAAAGTATAAAGAACGTAATACGGTCTCGTGTACCGAAGAAAATATTTATACAAAGAGAAATATTATCATTGGGTACATATGATACAATTTCATCATTTAACATGGAAAATATATCAAAACCAGATATTTTGAGAGAAGTTAATATTGAGCCTGGTGATTACACGATACATGTAATAGAGCACCTCGACAAAGAAATTCTGCTAAAGTCTAAATATCCGTGTTTACAAAAAAACAAAGGAAATCAGGAAAGAAAAAAACACTTAAAATAAAGAGAGAGGATTATGAGATTTAAAAAAATGTAGGTCATTTGGAGCATGGTGAGGAATATTTTAATAAAAAAGTAATTATACAAAAAAATTAATTTATATCAAAATGTAAATTTGTGATGTTCGATGTACTTTTTCTATCAAAATAATGTTCACAGGTATGCCAGTTTTTCTTATGACAAATTTATAATTATGGCTAATATATACTAAAATGAGCTTTTTGTAAATATTTCAAAAAAAAATTTTTACGAATTTTTCTATGTGAAAAATGGGTCAAATTTCACTATGTTTGATAAAATATTTTATAAATTATTAAAAAATTCAAAATTATAGCTAAAAGCTCATTTCGGTATAATGACAAATATGTTCTTTAACTGTATGAAAAAGTTCCAAGCATGTACATAAAACAGATTTTGAGAAAAGGTACATCGAAAACAGCCAAGTTAACATTGTCGTTATGGAGGTTTCCGAATCCTCTTAATGAGTGAAATGCATACAAAGTTTTTGTTAAAATTAATCAACCATAGCGTTTAGGTAGGCGCCTCTTTGTTTGGAAAGGTTCCGAATTCTGTCCGCGAAAAACGTCCAGGACTCCCCTCTTTTACGGGCCAATGCCTCGGCACACACCTTGAAGTCATGTGACCTTACAATGTTGTACAGAATGAATACGCCAGCATACCTGGGTGTGCTGATACCCTTTTCCAGCCTATCAAGTGTTTAGAAGTACCATTAAGCATTCAAGGAGACACCCGGCTCCTTAAACTTCAATAATAAGGGTCCCTCCATGTAAAAAAATAATTCTCAAAAAATGCCTAATGACTCCGCATTGTACGATAAATATCCACCGGCTTACACCCTTCCAGTATTAAAAACTTTCTAACCGCTCGCTGATCTGTTTTGGACGCAGTTACATCCACACCAGTAATTTTTAAATGAATGCCATGCAACTAAGAATGCAGTTATACTAATCTGCTTGGGCACACGTGTGCATCATACACCTTCACTACCGCGTTTGTTTCACTAAAATTCATTGAAAACTGTTCGCATGTGAGGCATCGAATCACTTTTATATGAACACGCCTTATTTACAGAATTCACATTTTTAAATGCAGTATGAAGCTTATTCGGAAGGTTGCATTAAATACATGCAGATTGTGATAGAGGAATGTGTATAAGATCACTTTCAATAAATTTTAGCTTTGAAATCCTTTTTATTTATTATCTTTAGTGATGCAACTTTGAAAAAGTGCTTAGAGAAATCTACGGGAACATTCAAAACAAATCATATAACCTTAACCTGATCCGATACTCAAGAGAGGGAAGAATTAGCATCGTTCCTGAAATAACAATGGTGAAACTAATCTTGTGTTTAAAATTATTGTTTAAGATAATGAAAGTGAAATAAGTTACGTGAAAGCGTTGCTTTCAAAAGGACTGAATTTAAATTTCAAGGAAATATGATTGTTTGTGTGCGTTTGAGTTACGGGGTGATTAAAACTCAGGGCAATCACAATTCGTTTTACCATTGAGTGTAACGAAAGGTTTTAATAGGGATGGACTGAAAAATGTTTCCCCATGGGCGTTATGAATAGTAAGGGAGATGATTTATTTTTCGGCCTTTCCTTGGGGGTTGTTATCCAGGTCTTACAGAAATCCCTTTGTTTAAGTGGAAACAATACTTTATTCACGAAAATGCTTTGGAAATATTTCATGTTTAGAATGTACCAGCTAACTCAGTAATCTCTGCTCATTAACAATGATAAATAATATTATTTTACGCGTTATTATTTTTAAAAATAGGTTCTGTTGTTCTCCTATTTTGGGCAACTACTCAAATGCTAATATTGCTATTTCAAATCTAAATGAATATATTTATAATTATATAAATTAAAATTTATCAAATACGCATAACTTGAATCGAGATTGGTTCAAAAAATCATTATACTTACAGAATCAGTTCTCTGTGACAGCATCACCTTCAAAGTAGTTCCCTTCAGCATTCACAACCTTCTGCATTCGATGCTGCCTTTTCTGGTAGCAGCTCTGGAAAAAGATTTTTGGAAGTCCCTTTAAGAGATGTTGCGTTTTTTGTCTGAGCTTCTTCAATTGAGATAAAATGGGTTTCCTTTCAGCAACATTTAACTGTAGGAGTTAAAAAAAGTCACATGGGGACAAATCAGGCGATTAAAGAGGATGCATCATCACAGTAATGTTTTTGCTGGTCAGAAACTGCTTGGCAGATAGGGCCATGTGAGCGGGAGCATTGTCTTGGTGCAACAACCATCCATATATAATTCCCCAATTCTGTTTTTCCCCTAATTTTTTCATTAAGTTTTTTTAATACTTCGATGTAGTAGTGGTGATTGTCAGTCTGACCACTGTTGTATGTGGGAACTCACGCATATCACGAATTTTGGTTATGTTTTGGTCTGTAATTGTTCACCTTGTACTCCCAGCTCATCTTGCGCACTAACCCTTCCCTCTTGTATACCAGCCTAATACATGTGCACTGGATAATGTTTCATCTCCATTAGCCTGGGTTAATATACGAAATGTTTCTGTGGCAGATTTCTTAAGTTTCAGAAGAAACGATGTTGATTCGACAGTTTTCCGGCAGAATGCAGTTCCATGTGTTCACTCAATCACGCACTACTCCTAACTGGCCCGATTGATTAAGACGAAACTGGTCATATGGACAGAGGAGGAGCGTGGGATGACGCCACCAAAATAGTTGTTGCAAAATCCTCTCTTTTATCAAACAACATACTTAGTTTGCATGTGTACGTGTGTAAGTGTTACACCTTGTATATTAAGAAAAATTAAGTTAAAAATATACTTTGTCAGTTGTACTGATCTGCGAAAAAAATAACTTTTCTGAAGATATGGGATATTCACACCAGAACATAAGGAATTTCGAGCTTTTGAAGAAAAAAATAGTAATATTATTTTTTTTCTCCGAAGGATCTAAAACTTTTTAGGAAAATGTTAGGAAGTATCTAGTTGTTAAATATATTACATGGATTGACAATTATTTGGAAAATTTTTACTTTACAATGAGAAGGACAAAAACTTAGGTATTATATCATCGGCCAACTTCGCCAAAAAGGTAAATACATTGATAGTTCAAAAATATTGCCAAATACTGGCATCTTTTTTCGCGGTCTTAGGGTTGCTCCTAAATCTTTTTGTGGACAAATCTGGAAATGGCATTTTGAATTAGTCGCTATATCTAAAAATGGTATATGTAGTTATTCGCCAAATCTGGAAACGATATAATGAATTAGTCGCCAAATCTCGAAATCCTTAAAATCCTTTTTTATGTGAGTATCCTGATCAGGTCAATGAAACAGAATTATGAAATTTTTGCATTGTCATCCGTCCTTGACAAGTGTGCAAAATTTCAAATTAATCTGACTTTTTAAAGTGGGTAAAAATCGAGTTCAAAGATTCCATTATATACAAGTGAAACTTATAAAAACGTTTTAAAAAATCAGTTTGAAAATCTCACAGTAGCTCTATCATTGTTCTTTCTTTTTGTGTAAAGAAAGAAAAATGATAGAATTGTAATTTTTAAGAAAAACCAGGGGTCCCATAGGAATGTAAAGACTGAAATGGGATTTACTATGGAAAAAGAAAAGATTAACAGTTCGATGTTACTATACATTAAAAATGGTATTACAATAGAGATAGATCATAATGATGTTATTAATTCAGTGCTTCTCAAACTGTGGGGCGTGCCCCCTAGAAGGGGGATGAGAGCTTGTTGAAAAGTCCAAAACAAAAGATTTTTTTTTAAAAAAATTATTAATTTATTGAAAATGAGCAAACAAAATACATTCTGACCTAATTAGAAAAACATTTATACTAATAAATGTTTATAAATGTTTCAATGTATTTTATAATTAATTTAACATTACTAAGTTAAGAATAAGATTAAAAACTTATAGTGAGAATCCACGGGGGTTTGCCATTTATAAACTTATGTGCACACACAACAGTTATCTTCATAATTTGTTGATAATTGATTATAATTAGTCCCTTAAGTGCCGATTAAAAGATACGCGATTCGCTCCCTCTCGTTTAGCACGTATGCACGCGCATGTGGTGTATTGGGGGAGGAGAAAAAGAATAAATAATCAAATCCCTGGAACAAGTTAGTCCTTAGCAAACAGTTTCAAGATCATTTTATTGCATTACAAAGCCTTTAGAACAATTTTATAGATAGCAGTGAACATAAAAAAATCGTATTTCGGAAAGACGTATACATACGTTGGCTGAGTGAGACGTTTATATACGCCAGTAGCACTTAAGAGGTTAAAATGGTATTGTAGCTTTCCCATCCAAGTGTCGCATTTTCGAAATCAATTCATTGTTATTGAATGTGGGGGCCCGATGGAAATTATGATTGAATATTGGGTCGCAAGTATGGAAAGTTTGAGAAGCACTGCATTAATGGTTTTGCAATGATAAAAGATCGAAGAAAACCAATATTTCTCAACATAAAAGTAAACTGCATAAAATATAACTATTTCTTCAACAAAAATATCAAATGTAAACTTGTATGTATATTATGTAACTTTTTAAACATAATTATTAATATAAGAAATAGACAACATATAATATAAGCATTCCCCTTCATTAAAGATAAATAAGGCAAATGAAAATTGTATGCTAACCTAGAGCTTACACCGCTCTAATTGCCCACCACAATTTCAAAGATATAATTCGAGACTTTTAATTTGACACGATTCTGAGCATTCAGTTGTAAAAATTTCTTTGCGTACTTGAAATACTTTTCACATGAAGAAACACTTTTTACTTTGATATGTAAAATCAAAAATGGAAATAGGACATGCAATTTTCTCCAAACAATTGTATCTCTCCAGCAATGATATTCAATAATTTACAAAATAGTTATATATTTATCTTTAGAGTTAGCTCTCATATTTTTACGTAATTCCGTAAATGTCCATAATTCTGAAGACGTTTATCAAATAAGGTTCATTGCAAGTTTTTCAACTTCCATCCTCTCAAAAATTGACACATTTGTTGAGTAGTGCCGCGTGCCACCGAGCATTGTACCCCATGCTACATGTAACACGCATGCCAGTCCTCCCGTTGGTGTGGTGTGGTAGTTAGGAGACGGGGGGTGCCAGCTCAGGTGTCGTCCACGTCACTTGACCATGGTTCAAAATTACGTGGTCCGTCGCCAAAAGCCCTCGTGTAGCTGAATAGTGCGACGTTAATATTTAATAAATCAACACGCATGCCAAAGGTTGCCGACCCCTGCTTTAGACTATTTATATGCCCACTAGCAAGTCGTGCAGTGGCAGTGGAGGAGCTTCTATCACAGGAGATGGAAAGAGAAAAACCATGCATTTCGCCTTGGTACCAGTAATGAGTAGGAGGCTTCATCCATTCCTTAATGAAATCTAATTTTTTAAGTGGTGTAACAAACTCTAGACCCATTCTGAAACTCTAGGTGGTAACTCGGACTGATCCGAAGCACTGCGCATGCGTGAGTGTCAAGCCAGCGTGATTACCTCTCGACGAAAGCGGTCGATTTTGTGTGCTCTTCCAGTGAGCGCAGAGTGGAGATTGGGATTCAGCGATTACCTCTCAACGAGAGAGATCAAGTTTTTGGGCTCCATCCGTAGGCGTAGTGTGATTACCTCTTGACGAGAGACATCAAAATTTTGTGTGCGCCATCCGTGAGCGTAGAGTGATTACCTCTCGACGAGAGAGGTCAAAATTTTGTGTGCTCCATCCGTGAGAGTAGTGTGGACATTTGGAGTCAGTGATTAATTCTTGACGAGAGTGGTCGATTTTGCGTGCTTCGCCAGTGAGCGTAGTATGGAGATTTGGATTCAGCGATTACCTCTCAACGAGAGAGGTCAAGTGTTTGGGCTCCATCCGTGAGCGTAGTGTGAAAATTTGGAGAGAATTATTTCCTCTCACGAGAAAGATTGTATTTTGGCTCCAACAGTGAGCGTAATTGGGATTTGTGAAATCTACAAGCAAGTTTTGAGTGAAGCTTATTGTATCTGCCGGAGGCAGATGGGTTGGAAACCACACCGACCCATTTATTTGCTTTATTTCTCTAAAAATGTCATGAACTCGCCTTTCAACGCTTTTTACTTAAAACTTGTAATTACTATACATTTTTCCTATCTGTGAATTGCCTTGTGTGTGTGTGTGAAATAAAACCTTCAAAATATATATATTATTTCATCACTTATATAGTGCTAGGACGTTACAGTGGGAACAATTCCTGAGAATAAAAGAAAAAGTTGAGGGTGTACGCTGTTTGCAGCTTTCCTTCACAAGTTTGTCCATAAGGTCATTCCCGTGAATGTTAACGTGCGATTGGATCCACTGAGCATGGATTTGGTGATTCTTCGAAGTATGCTTTCACTTGGGCAAGATGGAAAGGCTAGTTTTATCTCCAACATGATACCAGTTGCTCAGATGTTGCAGAGAGCTTCGACTGACCTTTAGAATCCAGTATGGTGCAATGATTAATCGTATTAAAATTTTTAAGAAATTAAAACGTACAATGCATAAAAACTATAATAAAAAGTTGTTAACTGATCTAATTTAGGTGAAGATCCAAAAATGCTTTGAAATTATAAAACAATAAAATATTGTATTCTGAGAAAGTAACGGAGAAACTACTAGCACATACATATTAAAAAAATTAGTTTTTTAATTCTGAAAATCCTAATTAAATATAAATTAGTAATATCATACTTATTTTAAATACTTTATATCTATTAATTAAAATTATATATTACAATATTTTTTTTATTTTCTAATATTTGTTTAACGAAAAACTTATACCATTTTTCTTTCAAAAGTAAGCGAGAAAGATCTGACTTTCCTGAAGGACTCATAAAATCAGATAGACAAATAAATTCGGGACATTGCTTTTCAATAGAGATATCTGAGCCGCGGGACACGATAAGTCCATTAGTTTCAGCACTGTATCATCGGGAAAGCACCATGACTCCATTTTATTTGAATGCTGAAAAGAAATGAGAGCACCAAAAAAAATATTGATAGTAAATATGTGTAAGACATTTTTCTAGTAATGCAGAAAAATGGAATCCATAATATATATTGTCAATACAAGATTTTTCTATTAATAAAACATTTTCTTTATTTGAAACATATATATAATAATTCATTCGCTACGTCATCGTTATTAGAAATAAAATATTGTTAAAGTAGTAAATGTGTAATATTGTTATTGAAATGCTATGCAAAACTCGTACATTATTGGAAGCGATATATTAGTGTAATTTTATTTCATATAATTCAGTGGTTCTCAAACTTTCAATACTTGTGTGCGACCCAATATTGAATCATAATTTTCATCGCGCCCCCTTTCATTCAATAGCAATGTATTGAATTCAATAATACGATATACTTTGGTGCTAAATCTGCAATAGGATTTAAACCACTTAAGTTCCACCCGCGCATATCGTCCATCTAAAACGTTATTTTCCCTGTACGCATATATGCGTCTGTCAAAAGTACGATTATTTCTGTGCATTGGTATTCATAAAATTATTCCGAAGTCTTTGGAAAGGAATAAAATGGCATTGGCAGTGTTCGCGAAGGATTTACTTGTTTCAGAGGATTTGCTTATTTTTATTTTCTTTTTCTTCCCTACCCCTCCAATACATTACATACGCACTCCTTATTGGAAAAGGGTGTCATTGGGGAGCGTATTGTGTAACTTTTAACCAGCAGTTAAGGGATCAATTATAAACAGTAAATTAGTAATTTTTTAAAAATTATCTTTCGTTTTTGACTTTTCAATATGCTCGCGCCCCCCTCGTAGAGTTATCATGCCCCCCCCTCTAGGGGGGCGCGCCCCACAGTTTGAGAAACGCTGTGATAAGCGACTTTCACTTGTATTGAGGCGTTGCTGTAGCCTAAAGTTACAATTTGGCTGAATGGAAATACGCGTGAGTTTGAGAGAACAGAACGGCGAGATAGCCCATTGTTTTAACATAGGTAAGCCATACTTAATGAAAATATCTCCCGTGTAGTGCCTTTCACAATCCGACTAAAGGGCTCACTAACATGTAGATGATTTGTAGAAGAATTGGGTGACATATCTCGCCCATAAAGTACTATACTGTTGGAATTAATTGAGGCAATTTGGAAAAAAAGCGAATTTTTTCAAGAACCTTAGCTTTTAATCATTACATATCTTAAGTAGGCTTAATAATCTCAATATTAGTTTGAAGTATGCCCTTATTTAGAAGGAATGGCCTTTTCAACATGTCTTGGCATTGAATCTATTAGTGTAGCGCACATTATTTCATCATTGTGGAACCATACTTGTAATACACTTTTTATAATTTGTTCTGTTGTCTTTTGATTCATCATAGCTAAACTATTCTTGAGAATATGCTATAAGTTCTCATTAGGATTTAGGTCTAGTAAATTACCAGGCCAATAAAGCAATTTCATTTTATTTTCCCGCCAAAAAGGCTGGAATAGTTACGAAGCATGACAAAGGGCTAAGTCACGTTGAAATGTTCCATCAAATGTTTCCATGAATGGAACCATCTACTGCATAATATTTCTATGCATTTGACAGAATTCATCAGGTCTTTAAGAAGAACTAAGCATCTATAGTGCCATTCATTGTGAAAACAATTCCAAAACATCTGTTTTAGAAGGGTGTTTTACAGTCTATTTCATATGATCTGTGCTGGCAGCAGAGTTTCACCGTCGTCACTTCTTCTAACTACACTTGATTTGTATCCCTGTACAAATATATATATTTCATCACTGAAAATCACCTTTTTTCCAGTCGTTAACAGTTCATGATTGGTACTTTTTGGCACGTGCAAAACTTTTTTTCACTTTTTTTTGAGATTTGCATTGTTTTTTTCCCCACCAGCCGTCTTGTTGCTTCACGGCCTACTTCCAGAAGTATTTTCCGTGAAGTTGAGGTACTCATTTTATCACCATAATCCAATGAATATCTTCAAAGGCCTGCGGCCGTCTTCCTTCGATTTATTTTTCTAGTTCTTATTAGTTTTCCGTTTGCTCCCGCATTTTCAAAATTCTAACTGATCTAGAAACCTAAAATGCTATTAAAACTCTTGAAACACTTGTTTGCCCACACCAAGTGCAGCAGCTATATTTCTTACAGTCATAGGAGTGTGTTTATTAAGAACAATTCCTTTAGAACGCTTCTTCGGAGTAATATCCATTTTTGAACAAGCATAAGTAACACACGTTACACGGAACGCAAAATAATAACCACTAGATGCCACACTGAAACTCTCACAACTGAGCTACCAATACACTAAAGCCAGCCAGACAAGTAAATTATAGTCAATGTTGATCTTTCACACTACCTCGAGACGAATATAATTCATTTGAGGCGGTTCGAGTAAAATAAAAGGGCTTACATACCAGCTTAGTCAAGAAAAAAGGTTTGTGTCCCAATTAATTCGAACACTATAGTACGAGTAACATTAGGTCTCGACCTGACGTAGGTCAAAACTTTTGATATCTCATATATTCTTTTTTCAGATCTCTTGATATTGTTGTTGCTTTCTTACTCAGCAGTGATATCCACAAACCCATATATATATAGCTAAAGTTATTACTTCAACTATAACCAACAGGCAAAGAATATTACGTCTCCTGATTTTTGGAAGATGCATTGTGTGTGTGGAGAGGCGATTCCCAATGAAACTACAAAAATAAGAGACAGATATTTTTCAGATTTTTCGAGAACGCCATGCTCTCATTTAATCATTGTTGCGACCATTCCATGGTTATCTTATTAAACCGAGCGACAAATATTGAATTGTTTCTACAAAATAAATTTACATTGCAAGTTGTTGATGCTACAAGAATTGTTGTTTATCTTACATTATTATTTATAATTTTTAATTTTAGTGTTGGAAATAAACAAAATGTAAACATTGTATTATGTTATTCATTGAGTGAACGTATCTTAACCAAACTAGAGCAAACTTATATAAATTGCTAAATCTAGGATTTGCATAGTATTAATTTCGCATATTTCGTTTTCATATTCCGTTCATTTTTTGCTCGTTTTGTGAAATGAAATTTTGATCATTTTTCAACTACTGTATATTCCGGTGTATAGCACGTACTTTTAACACAGATATTAAAATATAAGTTAACGGGTGCACGTTATAGATCAGTTATAAAAGAGAAGTCAATTAAAGTAAAACGAAGATGAGCGTTAAGAATACAGTAGAACGTCGTTTACCCGAATGAATTAAGACCGGTCACCGTTCGGATACGCGATTGTTCGGATAACCGAAACCCGAATGCGATTCATGCATTATATAAAACCGGACACTATACGAATATTGAAAATCACATCACATGCTTGAAACGCGCTTGAAGAAAAAGCTAATTAGGTGCAAAATGTTACCTTTATTGTAGAAAACAATCACTTATATTTTTCGCTGTATCATTGTACAACTTCGTTTTGACCTTAGAAATCAGCCGAATCGCCTAATTCCTAGTTAAGTTCCAGAACTTTTTCGCACTATAGAGCCCCCCTTCCTGCTCCTTCTTTGTGATAACCACAAGTCCAGTGCACGATCAACAACATCGTTTACTTCCCTCATGGTTGTCTTTTTCTTCGAGCCATCTTCTGAGTCCAGTTGTGATTCAAAATTTAAAATGGTTTCTCGCCTTTTTATGTCAGAAATTATTGACTTTCCGACATTATAAAACTGTACTAGAGACTCTGCACTTTATCCCTTCACGAGACGGTTTAATATTTCAAGTATTGTCTCTACGTTCAAGACGTTGCGCTTCCGTTTTAAATTCAAAGCCAAGGCAGTTCACAACTCAACAAAAGAGCACGTACACACCCCTTCACTTGGAAACAAACTGACCTAATATTTCGAGCAGATTTTTACCAAATTACACGACTGAAATTCCCCAAATATCCCTGATCTTGGGTTTTCCCGTCACTTTTGGCCTCACGTGAAACAATTGTTCAGCATTGCTCTGTTCGAAAACGTATTCATATACAGCACATGCAGTTGACAAAACAACAACAACAACAAACTTGTTCGGATATTTGACGCTCCGAATTATAAACGTTCGGATAAATGACGTTCTACTGTAATTAGATTTCTAGAGTTATCGAAATGTTAGGACATATTTTATGGTCTTTCTTTTTTGGATAGCATGAAAATTTCCTCATATTCGTCTTACGTTGAATCTTCGGGCACATAGTCGAATTCTCTGTTTTGTCTTTTCACTATCTCTTGTTATCCTGATCCATAAATAAGCCGTTATCTTCCACTCCATCTAAATTGGTAGTTATACTGCATTTTAAATTACCTTAATTCAGTGCTTCTCAAACTTTAAGTATTAGCGATCCAATTTTCTATCATAATTTTCATCGCCCCCCCATAAAATAACATTGCATTGAATGAAATTATAATGTAATTTGAATATAAAGCTAGAATGTAGACTTGAATTATAAACCGTGTAGTAACAGGTGTTGATGGATATAGAAAGGAAGATGAGCTAGGGTATGTTATTCCTCTTTCAACAAAGTCTTCTTTGGAAATAGTGTATTTATTTCTATTAGTCAGATAAATAATTTGTGTCTATATTTTTAAGATCAGATTAATAGTCTTTTATCCTGTTGTATCTGGCAGTGAAATAATCTGATCATGTATTTAATGAGTTGCCTTAGAACTGTGAAACCAGCTAGGGAAATAATAATGTATTAACACAGTGATATATAACTCGGAAATAAGTGACGGAATAAAGATGTTTGTTATTTTCACTTTCTGAAATGGATGAAAACTTATTTCACTTATAATATATTTAATCGTGGTGAAATAATCAACACTATATCCGCACAAATTATCAAGATAAATATTAAATTTTGAACATAATTTTTGTATATGACAAAAACATGGGAGTCAGTGTTAATTATCAAACTTGTTCTTCATTTTACATTGATAAATTTATTATCAAATACATTGTACAGTGCTGATTAATTTATAAATATATTATATCTGTGTTCACGTGTATTTTATTATTTGTTACGTCAGAATGTATTTTGTTTTGCTTCCTTTCAGAAAATTAATAATTTTTTTAAATAATCTTTAATTTTTGGTTTCTCGATATACTCGCGCCCCCCATCTAGGGTTATCACGCCACCTAGGGGGAAGCACCCCACAGTTTGAGAAACGCTGTCTTAATTACGTCAGGTTTATTTTCATTCCAGATTTTGTTATCCACCCACACATTATTTCTATTATGGCATAACATTTTTATCCAACTTTTGTTAATGCCTTTGTGACGAATCTGTACGGAACCTTTCCACTAATCTTCTTATGTGTCTTTTTGGGGAATGTAAATTCGCGTTTATTTCCAATCAACTCCAAAAAGATGAACGGGATATTCAAATTAGATAAGGTATTTAAGTCGAGTGTTGTGAGATAGCATGGTAGATGATGGAAGGCTAATTTTTAGAAGATTCAAGGAGATTAGATTCGTGAAGACGTCGTGCTACTAGACGTACCAGAAAGCTGATATAAGCCAGCGGTAAATATAATTTACGTACGCTTAAAATAAGCGTCAGTTTAAGCGACTTAGTTAAAGTTAATGAAAGTTAAGAATTCGAGTACGTGTATTTCTCGGATCTCCTATTTCGGTAGACCTTACTTGATCTTGAGCTTAATTATTAATTAATTGCATTATTAGTAATTTAATTTAATATAAAGGTAAATTCCTTTAAGTGACGTAACATAATAGTGTTATATGTTATCAGAGATTTTTTGAGAAAATTATAATAATAAATAAATATTATTATTATTCAAAATGACTCTTAGTGGTTCTTTGCCTCAAATTAATCTTGGTGTTCAAGGTGAGACCCAGGGGGGTCTCTACACCTTTTTCACCTTCTATCATCCGCACACTTTCTATAACACCTCTATTTTACACCTTAGAGTTTTAGTTCTAGAAATATACCATTGTTCAAAAGTTTGTTACAATATTTTGATTATATAAATTAAAATGTACATGTTCACTTCAAGTTTCTTATCAAAACAAGTAATATAAAAAAAATTAAGTCAATTCCTACTTCCCACTTTTGTCATTGTTTTAACAGTTACACTGTTACAACAATGGAGACGAATTATGTAGGCGTTGAAAACCGGTAATTAATTTAATTTAATTAATTAAGTAATATTTGAAGAAAACTATATTAGCATCAAGTACCGTCCATTAAAAGTTTTAAAAATTTTATTTGAACTTGAATGAAAGAAAAAGTATTTTACTAATGATAGAAAATTTCAACAAGATATATATATATATATATATATATATATATAAATATAGATATAGAGAGAGTGAGTTAACAGAAAGAATTGCGAAAAAAATTATCCTTTTAATTGGGAATATACCTACAATAAAAAAAATGCTGTTTGAAAGCACAGGTGCACGTAGAACGCCAGAACATAAGTTAAACATATTACAATTTTGTTTGTTTTAACGAGCAATGAAAAGTCTCAGGGGATTCTCTCTTTTTGTATGTATAGAAATAGTGCTTAACAAAACATTTATGAGGATTTATGCTGAATTTTTATGAACTTTTAAGCTAGATGAAGATACCTGAAAAATTTTAAAGGTAACGAACATAAAATAGTATACGAAAAACAAAGAAATACAAAATAGCATATTCAACAACAAAACTTTACATATCAACAAAAAATAAAAGCGAGATACACATGCTCTACTTTTTACATATTAGGATACAAAATTTTATTGACATAGACTTTATAAGAATTCTAGCCCTTCTTTTCTAATAAATTTCACCAGTAATACCATAAAAATACTACTTCACTTAAGATGTTATCCTTACGACCAAGTGGATTACCTAAAAAATAACGAGATACTATCTGAAAACTTTCTGCTGAATAACAAAGAAGGTATTGGAATCCATTCGAGCTTTAAGAAGCTCTCTTTCAATAATGAGAGGTGAAGCATATGTAGTTCTATAAAAAGTTACAACAAAACTAGTCTGAAATTCTGACTGGACTAGTTTGCGTACTAGTTGAACATGGAAATAAGTGGACTACAAGATGGCAAAAATGCCAACTCAATATATGGATTTTCACTTTAGGCTCACTATTGAAATAGAAAATGCAATTCTATTCGAGCATTGTTGACTATATATCTGACTTCAAGATCTTGATTTGATAGAAAAAAAAATACGATCACATTCGAGTCTGTCTCAAGAATTTAATCCATATTTCTATTATTTGTTTGACAATATATTTTATATTAAATAAACTTTTTTGATAACTATTTTCCATAAATGCATCATTCGTTTCATTTCATAATTATGATTATTCAAGTTTGCTGTTTTGTATTAAAAACATGTAATATAATAGAAAAAGTTGTCAATTTCTACTAAGATCAACAACAAAAAAAATGTTATTTTAGTTCCTTTTTATTAAATAATCACAATAAAAATATATATACATACAACAGAAACAAAATATTAAGTGGCAAAATACAAAGTGAATTTTCTTGCAATTTTCATACCTGGTAGTTGGATAATTAATGCATACTTTCGCTATATATCAATTGCCTTCATTCGGAACAAAAACATTTTTCTATTAATTCAAATAAATTAATGAATTAACATTTGAAGAAATGTGAAAACATCAAGTGTCATCCACTACGAATTTTAAAAAATTGTATTTGAACATGAGTGGATGGATAAAAAGTATTTTATTATAAATTGAAAATTTGAACAAGATATATAAATAAATATATATAGGGAGAGTGTGAACTAATAGTTAGGAACAGAATAACGTTTATATGCTCGCAGAGTAACATAAAACTGAAAATGTATATTTGGCAAATTAATTTTGAACTATAAATGCTTTTAAATTTTACTACTCGTACTTAAGATTTTGAATTACCGTGCTGTTGCCCAAACAAACACATGCAAAACGAAACATTTATTCCATTTTTTTAAATTTTGATAATGAACAGATATGAAAAGTTGTTAATGTTCTTGGGGTCATTAGAAGCAAATTGATTAAAATGTCTTATTTATTTATCTTGGTGGAATTTTCAATCGTTAATAAAATACATTTTAAAACACTCAATAGAGCTAAAATTTTATATAATTACATGATTATTTTGGATGACAATACAGTAATTTAATTACAATTATTAAAAATTAATGGATTAAAACTAATTGCTTAAATAATTAGAAATACAGCCACGTTGGTATCATTTTTAGCGACTTAGCGACCATTTTGGCGACTTGTGTTAAAACTTGAAAAGGTTTTTTTCTCACGTTTTAAAACGTTCTGTTGAACTGAAATTTTATACACACGATTGGTTTGGATGACGTTACAGTACTTTAATAATAACTAATAAAAATTAAAGGCCACTTAATGTTGTGATTCTGTCATATGTATGTGCATATTCATATTAATTGTAACAACTGTTTCATAAAAAGGAGCTAAATAAAAATTTTCTTTGTTGATCTAAGTAGGGGAATTGACTTATTTTTTTTAATATTACTTATCTATACATAATAAGCAGAACTATTTTTTTCTTACAAAACATTTTCATTTAAAAGATACCTTCCATTACAACATTACATACTTCGACCTCAAGATTCACAGGTTGCAGAGAT
This sequence comes from Trichonephila clavipes, assembly GCA_019973935.1. NCBI lineage: Eukaryota > Metazoa > Arthropoda > Arachnida > Araneae > Nephilidae > Trichonephila > Trichonephila clavipes. Next base: position 1,200,488 of record BMAU01020604.1, read on the forward strand.
TTTTTCACTAACGTGAACGTAAGTAGCCGTGCTATTAATCTAATCGCGCAAAACACTTTGCTGGTGGGACGTTGGAGAAAAATAATTGTAGAGTGATGTTTATTATTTTAAATATTTGATTTATTTACGTCACAGCTTTTAATTACAGTATATACATTGATGTTATGAAAAGAATTACTTAATTCGTTAGAGTTCAAATTCTGTTGTTTGTGAGGGAGGAGATTGCATCCACTCTCAACGAAGTTTTGAAACCATCTTCCGTCTGCCCTGTCTAGGGTCTGGGGATGGTAGGGGCCGGCCTCTTTATCCTCGAGTTATATCCGGCGCGTTAGCGGAGTATGTGTTTATTCTTACAGTGTAAAAGGTTGCCGGGGTGATGACCAAAGACAAGACCTCGTAATATTTTAAGAGTGCACGTGTTCATAGAAACGGGGTACACGTATGTTTCCTATGCACAAAAAGAAACCGACTTTCAGCTGTGTGACGGGACATCTTTACACTTGCTTAAATAAAATTAATCAGTTTTGAGTCGATTTGAGAAAGTGATATCACCCAGTTTAGTCTCTTTATATAAAGAAAAACATTACATACTAACCTAGACAAGGTATTTCTAAAGATGACTTTCTTAGTTAAGATTTCAAAGTAGTACAACGCCACTTTTCCATGCATAGCAATGCTTTTTTTTAACATATCGTCATTTAAAACCACTCAATCTTCAGTGTGCAACTCAAACTAAGCAATACATTTAAAAATAAAACGAAAGAAATTTTTGTAATACTTTAATGAGTTAAATGGTGGAAGTTTTTGGCTTTTCTCTTAAGCCAATCGAAAATGTAACCGAGCTGCGTCAAAGGACTGCTGAAGCAGCGGAAGAAATAAATTTACCTAGTTACTCACGACTCATCCAACAATCACTTTTTAAAAGGTGTAGAGCCTAAATTCGTGTAGAAATCCAGTTCATAACAATCTTTACTCGTTCAGAATTTAATAATTGACTTTATTTTCTGAAGTAGCTTAGGTTTCTGGTAATTAATAGATTAAAGTATAAAAAACTGTTTTATTCATTTATTAAAAATATTTAATTTTTCTGAGATAATCATGTTAGTCCTCTAAACATTTCTCAGTTAAACTCTTATTTTAAAAAGAAGCTTCTTGATGGAAACAGTTTATTATTTTGGAACCCTGCACTATATTAAAAGTAGAATATACACTGTGGATTGAAATAATTTTTAAAATAGAAGATAAACTAGGATTTATATTAAAAATCTCATTTTGATTGTCTTAAAATTTCCTCTGGATGCCATCTTAAATTCAAAAATATATTAAATCGTGTAGAATTTCTGCTGAACCACACAAATATTGGCAATTAAAAACTTATTCATTTTAGTGCAACAAAATGCACCCGGAAGAACTAAAAATAAAGTCGATTTCTGTATTACATTTTATTTTAAATTGACTATAATTTTTTAATGTATGACTTGAATTTGTTGGTTGAATCTTTTATTGTATTCCTTACGACATATTTTGACAAAATGTACTTTTTGCGACTGCGTTTTTTTAATATATATTTTGAATGTATTATATATTTTATACATGTTTGAATATTTTAAAAAACCTCAGAGATAAGAACTAATGCAGAAAAAACAAACAATACTCTCATTAACTGAAGTAATAAGGTATAGGGATATTTCTTTTAAAAACATATTTTATTCTTTCATTGTTTTTTCAAATCCTACTATTATATATAGTTCACTCTCCCCATATATATATATATATATATATTATTCAAATTTTCAACCGTTAATAAAATACTTTCTGTTCATCCATTCAAGTTGAAATACATTTTTTAAAGTTGTAGTAAACGACACTTGATGTTAATACAGTTTTTTCAAATATTAAATCATCAATTAAATTTTATTTTACAAATTTTAAATTCGTTCTACATTATTTCTGGCGAAGTTACAACTGGCTGCAACAGATGGGGCCAGTACTTTTTTTCTAATGAAGTAGGAATTGACTTTAAAAAATTTTATATTACTTGTTAATACTTTATTCAGTAATTAAAATAATTAATAAACATTTTAATTTTGAGAAAATTAAAAAAATGTAGGTCTTCTTTATAAGCATTACTTTTAATGCATTTAAAACGGCAGATATATTAACAGTTCCTATCAATTACTTTCAGAAAGGAAATTATTAATTTGGAATAAATTTGATAAAAAAGCACTATATTTTTCAACTTCATACTTTTTTTTATTCTTAAAAAACTTACTTTTGTATTTTTTTAAACCTTATATATATCTTTACTTTTATATATCTTCAATTTAGTTTAAGTATTTTCCATATATATATATATATATATATATATATATATATATATATATATATATATATATATATATCACTTCCAAAATCTTAGCTAGAGTTTAAAAGCATCTGAAATTGAATATAAGAATAAAACCTTAAGAATATTTTCCGAAAACGGTTTCCTCAATATGCCTTTCATACCCATTTCCCACACACTTGATAGAAGTACCAATTTTTGAGAAGAACGCGCTTTTCCGTTTAATTCACTAAAGGGGGCTTACTGGTACCTTATTTCGATTGAAGACCTAGAGGGAATCGATATTAGCTGGTAAAGCGGAAACCATTAGTCACGTTTCTCGAGCCCTCGCTTTTAAAATATTCATTCGTATTTTTAATGAAAATGGTGCTCGCAATTGTAACAGTCTAAAAAAATGATAATTCTGAAAATTGCAAAGCTATGAATTCTCAGAATATTTTCAACATTTCCGTTAAGGGAGGTAATTAGTAGAGAAATGTCAGAACGTGCTTTCTGAATTGATTTTAAATAGTTGGATGTGATTCGATCGTGGAATAAGTACTTGTTATTTTTTTTATTTAGAATAATGAAAACTTCGAATGATCTTGTTTGAATAAAAACGTAACTTTTTTGTGTAATGGTTTATTTTAATGAAATAATTACTGTGTTGGATAGAAATTTAAAAGAGGTACATTTTTATATATGAAATACTTATGATTTCCTTTATGGGGAATGAATGTCAGAAGATATACTTCTTCTCATTGAATTACTTTTTTTTAAATCAATTGAGCAAATTTCGTTCAATTCGTTATTTTTTAATTAAAATATACTATACTCGGGTTGAAATGGGATTTTGTGAAGCAATTTACATCATGTATGACTTTTATGTATATTTTATTCAGAAAAATGTTGCATTTAAGTTTTCAACATGAGCTTCCAGCAACAGATCTAGTATTTTTAAACAATTGTGTAATAAAAATACTTAACTCTAATTGGATTCCTCCTCCAACCTCTTCTTCTTGTGATTTCTATTAATTGCTTCATTAACGTCGACTTCGAAGCAACCCGAGGAACCTAAAAATTTTGTACCTTGGCCAAATGATGACCTTCCACTCTCCAAACTTCCATACCAACTTGAGGACTTAATGTCCTTCAGTTGCCCCTGGTAACCTAGTGGTTGTCGCGGACAAATATCTAGCGTGTCATGAGTTTGAGCCCTTGTGCCGCAAAAGACCCCTAGGGTAGAAGAGGTTAAACTAAATCTAGGTTGAAAGTCTTGAGTAAGAAGTTTGAAGTGGGAACTCCCACGTCGAGGGTCGTCTTCATCTCCTTACCATGGCTCAAAACCGCTATGTCCATCACCAATAACCCTCATTTGCTTTACGTTGGGACTTTAATAAAAATGTCACTCACAGAGCTCCGGCAGATTTATCGTGCCATAATATGTGGCTGTACTTGAGACCAAGACTCGTTCATGGCTGGAAAGAAACAACGCTGTCTACATCTTCTTGACCATAATGACTCGATTATCGAGACCTGGAAGGTTTGGAATTCATTTGAATCGATACACAGTAAATTCCAGTAATGCGGAAAATATGTTTGGTAGAAATATGCACTAACTTCTAATTCTGCTGGAAATGTTACATGACTGAAAGAATGAATATAAGTATGCATATTTAATAATTGTTTTAAACTACGCACATGCTTATTTTACTAATATATACATTTATTACAGACACATGCGTTATTTTTTACCATGCATAATAGCAACATATAAAGCATATCTATTAGAGCAATTGAGGCAAAGCCAGCACAACAAATTTATTATTGATAACATTTAAAGCTATTAATTAAAATCTGTAACATTTAGCTGAAATAAACTCAGCTTGGTATTACGCTTACACATAGTTGACGAAGCCATATCAGAAATATTGATTTCCAAATAGACATTGCCGTCAAATGTATAATCCATTTTGTATGCGATTGCAACTATTAACAATATATTCCTGTTAAACTAAACTCAGTGGCGCAATAGCCTATGTGTTCCCATCTCAATTTTCATTACCTTGGGCACTGAGGAGCATGAGCAGATGTTCCAATCAGGTGGTTAATCTGTCGAGAACTCTCCCAGAGTTTGTTTCCTAAGCAAGCTTGGAACTCATTTATCGACCCTTTGAAGGGATGAAATGCTGAGTCGACCTGGTCCAGAACGGGGTTTGAACCTCAGACCTGTGATGGAGAAGCACGATACGCTACCACTCAGCCACTGGGTTTTTTTGTGGTTAATCATTTGATTGTATTAGGACATGAAGGTGAAATATTTAAGAAAAAGGTATTTGTTGTTTTTTTTACAATGATCCCAAATAATAATGTTTCTTATGTTTCATTAACCACGACTGTGTTTTCAGCAATACATTAAGCTTGTTGAAATATTGAATACACTATACGAAAATCGTCTACGAGTAAAATTATTAACCTTTTATAATGAAAACTTTAATATCCTGATTTGAGTTTTCTCGAAAGGTTTCCCATTCTATGTTTTCGGAATTTTAAAGTGAAAAAATTTTTATTTTAAAACATACTTTCCAGACAAGTAACTTAAAAACTAACACAAAATAATAGTTCCTTCAGAAATTAGAACTATTAGTTCTTCAATTGGGTCCATTTCCACCGAATCTGTTTCAGACACCGAAGTACTTTCCAAAACTTATTTAATCGAAATATTCTAAAGAGATCTTCTTTCCTTTCTAGAATTAAAAATGTAGCAATCCTTTTAAATATTATTTCACGGAGAGCGACGAACCAATTAAAGCAAAACCAAGTGTTCTAATTCTCATGGAAGACTCAAAGGGATATGTTTTCTTTTAAAAAAAGAAAGCAATTATAATGTGACTCGTAATTGCTTAGGCCTCCTCTGACATTTACATTATGTAACAATTCTAAAGAACTATGTTAAAATGTTAAAAGTGAAGAGCGTTAAAAGAATTATCTTTGTGTGAAAGCCAAAATTTCTGAGTGCTTAACAGGATGAATAATGAATTATTAAGAAATCTTACAAAGCCTCAAGTTTTTGGTACTTTTCTGAATTATTTATAATAAAACTTTTCAGCTTGTTGTGAAATTAACTTGGATCATTAGAGAATATTTTCTTGAAGCTTACTAAATTTCTAAAATGTAGAAGAAGCTTTGAATTTTAATAAATATTCTAAAAATTTATATAAAGGGATAAATATTTACGTTTGAAGACGAAGTATATTATGATAAATATTTACTATTTCTTGCATACATATTTGTAATAACTCATTTATATTTTACATAATTCATAATGATCTTGAATAATCCAAAACCTCTTGAACGATAATTTTAGTTTATCCGTCTAACAAGAAATAACCACAACTTTATCTCCTAAGAAACTGCATCGTTCGCGTTTCTAAAACAATAAGATTCTATTTTGCATCATATGTATATCCCAACCAATCACAAAAGTCTTTACCGGAAATCATATGACTGTAAAATCTTCCGATTGATGAAACTTGTAAAAACTGAGGTCTCTGGAATGAACAAAAAACGCTTTTGTCCCTTGTGTTGCTTATATGTGTCTTTAATGTTTGTTACGTTCCTTTATGTTTATCTTTGTCAATGAAATAGGGATTTTAAAATATCAATACGCCCCAATCCTTCAACGACTGCAACAAATTGATCGATTCCACCATCAAATGCCTTAAACAAGTGAATTTATTTCATATGTAAAAAATACAAGGGGTGTTCAAATAAAAAAGTACGAAAGGACACTGTGAGTATAAATAAAGACTTCATTCAAAGTATGCAACATAAGCCTGAACACTAAAATCACATTGATGAACGAGTCGAAGAATTCTTTATTTCCAGAATTCCTGTGGCCGTGACGAGACCCAGTACTTCACAGCGTCCTTGAATTGAAGCCCTTACCCCTTTCATAAGCTTTATCAAAAGACAACAACATATGTAAATTGCAGGGTGACATGTCCGGACTGTAGAGTAGATGATCAAGCTACTCCCAATTTATCTGGTCAGTTCCACGTGTGTGACCCTGAAGACGAGTGGACGTGTTTTATCATGGAGCAGAACCCAACATTTCGTGGCGATGAATAGCGGCAGGTTTAACACCTTCTACTGTCAGAAATCCGATAGCGCGTCACTGCTTCTCAATCGTTGAATTTTGCAATGTGACGCCATCATGTCAACACACGCGCAGCCCCGTCTATTAGACGACATTCTTTATTACAGACTCTGCCCTCTCCTACACATGAGGCAGCAAGCACATGCTCCGATGGACACCGAACTTCATTCGCCTCCCTAGATATCTCGCTACGTTCACCCATAGCGGATTGGGCAAATCTGTTTACGGTTATGTTGTTACGACGTTTCGTACCTTTTCATTTGAAACCCCCATAGTTTTTGGTCATAATATGGAGCTTATGAAGTGGAAGTATTTGCATGGTACTGCCATGATGTTAGCCCCATCTTTCTGTTTTTTCTCGATGTTCAACGGTATGCATTACATTATTTGCGCTACATTATTGTTGATCGTAAGGCAATGGATGAAAAGGCGATACTTCTCTGTACGTGCCGTAAAATCAAATCTTAATTCTTTAATAATCATATCTTTTTTGGGAAACTGATTTTAATTTTAAATTTCTATATAGTATTT
>BMAU01020604.1:1212500-1273769 GCA_019973935.1 Trichonephila clavipes
ATATATATATATATATATATATATATATATATATATATATATATATGTAGATATATATGTATATATATATATATATGTATATATATGTATATATATATGTATATATATATATGTATATATATATATATGTATATATATAGACGTGGTACTACTTTACGTACTATCGCAACAATGCCAACATTCAAGTTGGCAACCCTGATTGAATTGCCAACCACACGTGCTTCCTTTCATATGCTATCCCCAATACCGTTGCGATAATGCTTAAGTACCGTTTATGTAACTTATATACCACAGTCTACTTTGAAAAGCTAGGAAATAATATCCTGAGAGTAATTTACTTTTCTTAAAATTCTCTAAGCGAACAAAAGGAGAGGTTTCGTTCTTTTTTAGAATTAACGCTTTTATTTTCTAATAGTCTTAGTCGTTATCATGAATATAAACTAAAATATTGTTAAATTTCTCGCTAATTAACTTTATTAAAATATCAGATTTTAATTCGTTTGTCAAATTTTTGTACTCTTTCTTCCGAATCAAATATTAGATTCCATGTTTCGTTTCGTCTTATCCTCTATATCCTACATCAGAATAATCTTTTTTTTTTCAATTATTTTCGCTTACGCTCCTCTTCTCGCATTCACTCATTGAAGATGAGGGGGAGTGGGCTGCAAGACAGTAATATTTAAATACAGAAAATAAAGCTTCACGGAGAAAAGTTTGCATGAAAGTTTTACTTTAAAAAAACACGTCCCTAAAAAATCTTCAATTCAAAACTAAACGATTGTGATTCAAAACAAGAACACGATTACCAACTGTAGTAAGTGGATGGTGTAACGCTCCCGATCCTGAGGCTTAGTTTAGATAATTACTCTTCAGAAAAGATCGCCTAATGAAGTTATCACTTCAAAAAGCTGTTAAATATACCCCCCCTCCCCCGATTTGACTTTTGTTTGTATAACTATTTAGTAGGTGTCCTCTCATCGCAATCAATGTCAAAAGGCAGTAAAATACTTCTCTCTATATAAAAAAAGGTTTTTTTCGTAGTATTGTAGTACATTTATTTAGTTCACACACGAGAACAATAATAAAGTGGAAATAAATCATGTTGAGCATTATGGTTACAAAATAAAATGCGTAGTTGAAGAATTGAGATTTATGCTTTGCCTGCTTAGAATATAAGGAAAACAAGTAATAAATACATAAAAAAATTAAGTCAATTCCTACTTCGTTAGAAAAACGTACTGGCGCCATCTGTTTCAGCCAGTTTTAACTTCGACAGATATAACACAGAATAAATTTAAAATTAAAAAATAAAATTTAATTAATGAATTAATATTTGAAAAAAACTGTATTAACTTCAAGTGTCGTCCACTGCGAGTCTTAAAAAATATATTTGAACTTGAATAGAAAATAGAAAGTATTTTTTATTAATGAATTAAAATTTGAACAAGATATGTATATAATTATGTATAAATATATATATATATAGGGTGAGAAATTAATTAATAGTAGGAATTGAAAAATATAATTACATAATACATGTAAATTACAGTTTTACAATTCGAGCAATTAGTATGCAGTAATTTACAATGCAATTATGTAAGTCAATAATGTAATGTATAATTTGTACAATGGTTTTAGTTCCTCCTTAGGCCGACTGGGAGAACCCGCTTCCTACTCTTTTATAAATAATACTTTATCTTTTTACCTTAAAAAAGTTCAAATGCTTAAATTTTCTTCCCTTTGTGACAGTTCTTAATATAAAAATTATTTTTTAATTACTACTATTAGCTCACAATCTATATTTATTTATTTATCTTGGTGAAATTTTCAATCGTTAATAAAATACATTTTAAAGCTCTCAATTGAGATGAAATTTTATATACATGATTATTTTGGATGATAATACAATAATTTAATTATAATTAATAAAAATTAATGTGTGTGGATTAAAACTAATTATTTAAAGAATTACAAATACAGCCACGTTGGCATCATTTTTGGCGAATTAGCGACTTGTGTCAAAACTTGAAAAGGTTTTTTTCTCACGTTTTAAAGCTATCAGTTGAACTGAAATTTTATATACACGATTGTTTTGGATGACAATAAGATACTTTAATGATAATTAATGAAATTTAATTAACACTTAATGTTGTGATTCTGTCATATGTACATACATATTTATATTAATTGTAACTATTTAATAAAAAGTAGCTAAAATAAAAATTTTCTTTGTTGATCTAAATAGGAATTGACTTAAAATTTTTTTTTATATTACTTGTTTTATTTTATTTCCTATGTCATCTATATACCTGAGGTATACCGTCATCTTGAAACACCTTTTCTGCACATAAGTGGATTTTAAAACTCTGAAAATAAATTTTTCGATTCACTGTATTTACAATGCATACCTTCCTTCCAAAAACACAGAATCTGTTACACCTTATAGTTTCATATTTAATTCACATTTTAAGTCCATATTTCCTAAAAGTCAAATCAATATGAATCTAAGGAAATGGTGCAAGTGAACATCACGAACTTTAATATTCCATGTTTACTTTATCTCCAAACGTTGAAAACTATGGCGAGGCAAATATTTTACTGAAATGTTTCTATCGGCTTATACTGCGAAAAGATGAGGGAAAGAAGAAAGCATTACGTGGATTTTAATGGCAAACTCTATTCTGTTCGCTTTGCCTTTTTATGGTACTTATTATTCTTTGATGTAGAAAAAAGTTAATCGAATCTAACAGCGATAATTGGAAACGCCAAGTTTTATTAAAAATAAGGTTCGAATTTTTCTTTTCGTGATTAAAAAAAAAAATTTTTTTGCTCCTTTTCTTTTAAGTCCCGCCATGAATTGTACTATCACACTGATGCTGAAACATAAAAATAATATATTATCGAATGTGTTTTCTTAAAGCCGATTGAAAGTAAAGTTTGATAAAATGAAAATAAGATTTACTTTGAGTACATGACATTTTCATGTGCATACATGGGATTTGTAAAATTTCAATTTATATCCGGTGGCTTTACAATTGTTTTAACTTAAAAAATTATAAAATGTCACTTATAATTAAACATTCAAGGAAAGTATCATGAAATAATTTACAGAAATGGGTAAATTAGATTCATTCAGGATAAACATTTTAAATGCGTTACAGTTGACCAGATTTTGAAATACAGAATTAAGTTCGCTATATATCTATAAATCTATGTTTGTAAAAAGTTACTTATGATGATGTAATACATTTATTGATTGTACTGTCGAAGCCATGCCAATGCTCAAGATAATACGCCAAGTTGGCAACCCCAATGCCGCATGTGTCGCACGCACTGAATTGACAACCATGTGCTTCGTTTCACATAATGTCGCCAATACGGTTGCGATAGTACATTATTGCAAAGTCCCGTTTAAAAATATCGCAACAATTGCCTGGACTGGAATCGTTGGATGGGAAGAAAGGTGTTGTCTCTTACGAAGTCTTATCAACAATCAGCGAAACTGTTTTCTCAACTTCCAGGAATTTACAAGAACTGCAGGTTTATCGAAATCTAAGAAATTTATCAATGAAGTGATGGAAGATGCAGTTTCAGTGATGAATTTAATGGAAGTGGAGCGCCAAGAACGAATTTTGAGAAATAAAGAACAAACAAATAGAACTATATAATAAGTGTAAATTACAGTTTTACAATTTGAGCAATGAATACAAGCAGCTGTGCAATTTGTACCATGGGGATTGATCCGCCTTTATCTGGGCAGGGTCTCCCAGTTATTTTAAGAATAAATTTTGACAAATAAATTATTTTACTATTTTGTTATTGTGGCGGACTTGATATGTAAGTCAAACTATATTCCTAGATATATTTATAAAGCAAAACACAATTTTTGTTTTAGTTTTATAATCAGGCAAAAATTCAAGCTGTCGTCAGCAACAATCAGTTATAGTAAATATTTTTGTGGGTTGTATGGAACCACAAAGGCTATTATCCCAACGTGCACTTTAACTGAAGTTAACGTTCATTGGCCTTGAGAATTTTATCCTTTGTATATTTAGAATAAAGAATTTGCTCTCGAAATTTCAAAATGATAAAATTATTTCGTATGGGTTTTTGATTTTTTTATTCTAATGTTAAAAATGTTATTCTGCTATTCTAATGTTCAATTGATTCATGTTAATTCTTTTACTAATATATTCCATATTTATCTTTTTAAATTAGTTAGTCTTTTTTCTGAACGTACATTTAGATTATAGGACCGCGACAAAATCGATACAATTTTCCTAATTAATTATTTTTTCTTTTAAAATTTTGTTTTCCCTGTACAAAAGGGTTGGTGGGAAAGGTTGGTTGAAATACTTAAACAATGTTTACGAGAAACTCTGGGGACAATGTTGGACGACGATAATCTTTCCACCGTGTAGGCAGGAGTTGAAGCCGCTGTCAACAGAAGACATTTAGTGTTTGAAGAGGGAATTGGGGTGATACCGAAGAACTCTTGACCCCGGGTCACTTCTTATAACTGGTCAAAAATTGATTACAACTCTTTCGGGCCCAGAAACCACACAGAGAAGACTGACACGCACTTCTGAACAACAAGATTTATTTGATCAATTTTGGAAGAAATGTGGTCGAAGGAAACTTACTCCAATTGCACATCTTCCACCAAGTGCGTGGTGTCCCAAACTCTTCCAAAATCCGGATTATATAGGGACGTTATCCTATTGCAAGAAGACGTCACACACCAACACACTTGGAAAAGAGCTCGAGTGGAGAACTTAATCTTTGGTTGCGACGAGAAAGTCCGTACTTCTGTGTTGCGTACTAATGGACGCACCTCACTTAACCTCTACAGGTGGTTATCCCCCTTTAGGTTGACCAAAGTGAGGAAGATGCTGCACGCTTTAAATTCCACACGCAGTTTGAAGTAATTCAAAACAGTGACGCCATCGTGCATATATTATTTATTTTTAAACATCATTATTATAGAAAATATCCACTTCCACTCATGTTTGCTGATTAATACAACATTTCATTCAACTCATAAGTCTAAAAGTCTTCAACTTTCTAAAGAGACATAATTTATTATAATTATTTACACTTTAAAAGTACAACATATCTGAAACAATGCCAACACTACCTCTAGGTGCCTTTTGCAACATTTCAGCTTATTACGAGAAGAATTTCAACAATTCTCGCCATGGTATTCTAATCTGAACACGAAATTCCCCCTTCCTTTTAAGCCTCATATGGCTAACTAATGATCTGAATGGTGAGCTCGGTCGGTGATTAACAAGCTCAACATATTGCTGGTAAATGCTTTGGATGTTGTAAACAGCTCAAGCGCTGAAGCGGAAAGGCTTATGAATATTAATTTAAGCAACGCTTGAGCATTCTTGAAATATGAGAATCCGTCTTGTTGTTTGTGGTACGTGTGAAGTCATCCCCATTTCTATTCCCTGAAAATTCATGATTTTAAATTTTTCGCACAAGCATGGAAAAAGAATATCTATTAACTAGTGTATGCGTAATTATTGATTAGTGAAAAGTCGATACTTCAGTACATGTCAGAGCTAAAGTAAATGTTGTTGCAATATTGGAAGAATGGACTATAATACTTCGTTTTCCTACCATTTGATGAATTTGTATAAGTAATTATCTTACATAGAATTTCATATCTCGTGTTATATGCTTTGAAAAATGTTATTTAAGTGTAGTTGTGTGTGTACAGTAACTCTGCAACATATGATAAAACTGTTGTACTAAGAGCTTTTTCATAAATTATTTTGGCCCTTAACTGCTGATTAAAAGTTATGACATTCGCTCCCCATTACTACTGTTTTTCGCATAGGCCCGCGCATGTGGTGTATTGGAGGGAAAAGACGCGAGTTTTCTCATAAATAAGTAAATCCTTCGCAAAAACAGTCATCGTCATTTTATTGTATTCGAAAGCGTTCGGAATAGTTTTACTGAAAGCAGGGCAAAAAAAAGAACCCTTTTTCGGAAAGACGGATATGCACGTCAGAGCAACTAAGTGTACCAGTTGAATGAGACGGATATATACGCCAGGGGCAGTTAATGGATTAATAAACCACGGAATTCAATCAAATGTAAGGAGGAGTTCTAATAATGCAGAAAAAAGGAATTGGTTTGCAGTAAGATATTGGTGATACAACTTCATTTAGGATCTCAATCAGACAGCTTGCATTAATATAAATAACCATGTTTTCTTTTTTTCGTTGATTTTAAAGTAAGGAAAAAAATAGTCTTAAAAATTTATAAAATTAACATAAAGCATTTACTTTTATTGAGGTTACTTTTTATTATTATGTTCTTTTAAATTAGTTTGTACTAATTTATATTATCCGTACTTCAAACAATTCTATATGTTTGTAATAAAGATCATTTTACCTATCGTCTTGAGCACCTCTGAGTTCAGGGCTCCTGGGAGGCCTCCGACATGTTTTGACATCCCTTAATCAATTTTAATTCAAAACAGCGGTAGGACCACATTGGGTAAGGTCTACGGAAATGAAATTCATGAAAAAGAACCAGTTAAATGAACAATATGAAGCATAAGTCAAGACCACCAAACTTGCTAATTTGACACAAAATGAAAACAAAAATTTATGACGGATCTTTACGCGTTTCTTCAATTAATCCTCTTGGGAAATCTTTGGGCTATCAATTTGTGTTATTCACAACCAACCCTTCGGAAGAAGAGAATTGTGATATTTAAATTAACTTTCTATAAAAAGGTGAGGTTTTCTAGCTTGTAGAGAGAGTAGGAGAGAAGATATACTCGAATCAGTTGAGATTGCTACTGAAGGTATAATATTAGAATTGTAGAGATTTGATTCTTATTAGAAGGGAACTTTAAAGTGACGATTGTTCACTAGGATTGATTTGATATTAGATTAAATCGGATGATAGGTTTGATCCTTTATTAAGGTAAGGAGCAAGTTTGATAGTCTCCTAATCGTTCGCGTTTTATCGTCGTTGTTTTCCTTTCACGGTTAAGATTAAAACATTCTCTTACCATTATTCGTTGAAATTGTGTCTGTTCTTTGAGTGGTAAATAAACTGATTAATTCGATCATGTCGAGTACTTCTTCCCTTCCCCCTACACATCTAGGTGCCCGAGAGAGAGAGAAGCCTCAAGCCTGTCAAAAATTGGATTAAAAGAAGTATCATATAAAAAACAACAACTGGAAACACAAGTACTATAAATTCTTTTCAGATGGGGGACCATCTCTGAAAATCTTTGTAATATATCCTAGAACAGACATGTTTTGAGTAAAATGAATGGTTGCAATAAAAATATCTCTAAGTATAACACAATCGAGCGAGCTCGGACTCACAAGCCAGAAGAGATCTGGACATGCCTAATGAGGGTTGAGGGTAGACTGGCCTGTAGTGAAACTCACCTCCAGGAGTAAGGAAAATATTGGAAGAGAGTCCCGCTCAGCTGCCGGGTGCAGGAGGGGCATTGAAAAACCTGTTTTTCAGGTCTCTCAGGCCAGCAGCGCCTGACTGGGTTAATTTGGTTACTTCACGAAAACTGAGGGAAAAATTAGTTTTCAATGTTTATTAGAAAATGAACTTTTTTTCTTCTGCTTTAATGCAATTTACTTTAAATCAATTAGACGTAATTTAGAAATCTAAATTGTGATACTGGTATGCATTATTTACTTTACATTTTGGGAAATTCTACTCATCTTATATTTTTCTAACTTTATGCATATTTTAATACTGTATAAATACATTTTTAATTTAAGATTTTTTTAAAAATAAAATAAGTTAATTCTAAAATTTTTACAGTTTAAAATATACTTGCATTTTTACTTATTGGAAACTTTTCCCATATTGTTCCAAATATGAATAAAATTTTAAAAAAGAACTCCACAAAAATTAAATTAGTAATAACGATGCAATAAATGAACATAAAAAATTAGTGATTGTATGATCAATCAATTTTTTTATAACTCTTCCTCAAACTTAAGTCTTTTTTAATATATCGGAGCGAAGAGAAAATGCTGTGTGAATTGATTCCCTTAAAATAACATTTGATAATTTTAAAAGAAACTAGATTGAGGGAGAATAATTTACTTTAAAAAAAGCAACACAACTTTTTATCTTGATTTAAGTTGAGCTATTATATACTGAAAAGGTATTTAAAAAAAATGAAAAAAAAAGTACATTAAAACGTATTTTTTCTCAAACATTTTAGCATTGCACTTTTTTTCTCTCCCATTTTTCCAACTGACAGCTAATGACCATAATTTCACAAAATAACAGTATTTACTGCTTTCACTTTTAATTTATTCGTTCCTCTTTTAAAAAGCGCTTTCAAGGACTGAAGAAAAGTCATTCACTGTAATCAACATGCTTGAGTTGAGATATATGTTAAATCAACAATGCTCAGAATCGATGCCGGTTTTAAAATGTATCGATTATGTATAGGTTCTCTGCCTTTTTACCAAATCCGTTTCACTTACTACGGGTTGGAGAATGAAGAAAGCTTACAATCAATTTTTCCTGCTGTGAGGAAGAACTAATGAAACCAGAAACAAAAAAAGTTCTATAGATACTTTCGGGGAGCAGCAAAGGTATCTCTGTCACCAATGGGTGCGATGACAGGACCTGCACTGCATAGAAAAAGGAGTCGAATTCTGTGGAGCAGAAATACTTCTTATGGCAGGGTAATCACATGGCTTCTGCCTCGGGCATCCATGGGATGGATTTTCGACGGTGAAATTGCAAGGAAAGCCGATTCGGGACGTTTCTATGCCGAATTCAATGACTCCAACTGTCATTTACACAACGGTGGTATAAATCCGGTTGGCTTTCCAGCGGAGGAGGATTGTCCATATATGAAACATTACGATTGCATTTTTTATGGACCTTGAATTGTATTTAAAGGTTTTTCTTCACTATATATGTGTTACACATTTCATTTATTCATTAATATTTATAAAAAAAACGTATAATAGGATGGATCTTTTTGTTTTGAGAATTTCATAACTATCGATGCGAAATAGATATTCTCTGGTATATAGATAAAGAAAAAATAAAATTAAAAGAAAGACTAATTTCATGTAAAGTATTGCCACGAAGGGGAGAAATTTACTTACTTATGTTTTACTTATTGTTAAAAAATAAATATTGTTGTTGTTTATGACACCTGATCAACTGTTTCAGATCGACATGACTACATGAATGCCTGTCGTTAGCTGTAACTTTCAGCACAATGAAGATGACGCAGTTCGTTTTGGCTCGGTAATACCCCAAATTTTGAAGGGGAACACCCTGGAGAGTATTCAGGGGTCTCCTATCTATTTTTTCCCACCAACCCCAGAGAGGATTTGCTTCTCGAAGTATATTTAAAGCAGTGATACTTAAACTGCGGCCCACCGTGCTTTTTTAAGTGGCCCTGTCAGTGCCGATTGCTCTGAAAAATTGTTATTTATGAATAATATTAAAAATTTGGTGTCAAATGTATCAATTTTACTTTTTGCTGTCGATGTCGTACGAGTGTGAATTGATATTCCTTTATTATTTGTGAGGGTTACGGTTAGTGATAACAGACAACCGTGGAGTAGTGAGAGTTTTATGGGTGGAACTAATTTTTAACTATCTTTCATATCTTGTAAGCGAAAAATATTCTAAGAAAACATATTGTTTCAAGACGACTGGGAGGTTGACTATTTTGTGGTGAAAAACAAGCCTGGATCAGAATTTTTTTGATTTGTCACAAAAGTGCTGTATTTAAAAAATACCAATGAACAGGAATCATTCAATGACACTTTTCCTCGAAGATCTCTTTGAAGAGGTAGTAAATAGGCTTTCTTGAATAATCTTTGCAACAGCAACTAAGTGTTTTGTCAGTGGTAATGTCACAGCGATAGCAACGACATCGTATGAAGTTTGTTACAATATTAGTAATCATATAAAACGGTTTACTGATGCAGAATTTGTGAAGGAATCTTTCTTAAATGCTTCTAATTCAGTGTTAGTGACGAAAATAAAAAATATAAAAAATAGTAATTATAAAAAAAGCAAAACAGGAGTTTAAATATTTTGATCAATTTTCCTCATTTTGCCCCCTCCCCCTTCCTCTTTATCCGATCCGGGTGAAATAGCTGACATATATGTATGCGGCCCAGCAGGAAAAAAGGTTGACTATCCTGATTTAGAGTATCGCCATGCCACGAAGGTGATATACAATTACAATCACACATGCTATGTCCGGGGTTTGTGAGCCCATGCCTTACGGCACAGCAGTCAGCTTCACTATCTACTACACTGGATGGGCGGAAAAATAATTTAAAGAATATTTTTAAAGAAAAATAGGCATTTTAGTAATTTTTATCGTTTATTTTAATGAGAGGACACCTACTTAATAGCTACTAGAAAAAAACGTATCGGGTACATATAACAGCTTATTAAGTATTAAATTTTAAGGGGCGTTGGAAAGCTAAAATCTTATTTTTTTTTTTGACAGTTTGAGATTTTTACATTTTTTAACTGTATAGATTTTAACCTTTCTAAAAATACCTTACTTCAACCTCTAGGGTAATTAGAAGCCCTTAAAACATATTTTTAAATAATCGTTGGAACTGGGCCACGCCCATTTGAATTAAAAATGTAAAAACAAAGTACTTTGTTTTTGCTTAAAAGTTGAACGTCTGATATAAACAAAACATGTTTCTTTTTTATTGTAAATCTAGCCTTTTGTTTTTTTATTTCCTAGCTGATTAAAAGTCTCACTCTATACATTAAAATCAATTTTTCTGAAAATGTAAATTTTGATGTTCGATGTACGTTTTCTGAGAAACTACTGTTCACAGGTATGTAATTTTTTATATATTTATAATGATGGCTAATATATGTGAAGTGATTTTTCTGTAAAATACTTCAAAAACTTGTTTTTTACAAATTTTGTTTGTGAAAAATGGGTCAAATTTCACTATGTTTGATAAAATATTTTATAAATTATGATCAAACTCAAAATTGGCTAAATGCTCATTTCAATATAATGAAAAAGGTGTACTCTAATTGCATAAAAAATTCCAAGCATGTACATATAACAGATTTTGGGAAAAGGAACATTGAAAACAGTCAATTTAACATTGTTGGTATAGAGGTTTCCTACTCACAGAGAAAAACCTACTGCATATATATTACGGTGTGCAATAAAGCAGAAGATAGAAAAACCTTGAATTGGACTTATTCGACGGTGCGGAGAGAGGGAGAGTGGTGGGTCATGAAATGTTGGAATGTAAATTGTGCTATTCACTACTCTGTACTCACTAATTAGTGATAATCGATTTTGGTTATTTATTTAAAAAAAAATTATTTTGAGTCTAAACTCACCTAAAAAAAATGAAATGTTTTCATATTTTCTCGGAAATTTAACCCTTTTGTAACAATACTAAATTTCGAGAAATTATTTTTTAATTATTTTTGTCCTATTCTCCATACCACAGGGGCTATTTTCCACATACGGAAGACCACAAAAGTGTTCGTACACTTACAATTTCCAATAAAATTTAATGTTTTGGACTATTAAAAATTAATATATCGGAATTGTAATTTTTTAATGATATCTACAACTTATTCTTAATGGAATGACATAATTATTTTTTTAAAAATAGTATAACTTTTAATTTTAAAAATTAATAATCAAAAAGCTACTAAAAAACTACTTAACAAAAGTCTTCGTACACTTAACAAAAATCTCAACATACCTTTAAATATTGTATTTCTTTCTTAATTTGGTACTTAGTAAGGATAGCTTTTAGTGTCCACAATAACTTTTCAATATCTTGGTATAGATTTAATCAGTTTTTTGTAAATTCTGAATCGATTTTCCTCCATGTATGCGTTTATATGTCATATTTTCTTTTTTTTTAAATCAATTTATCACCAAATATGTTCTACTAGGCTAAATAAAGTGATTGAAAGATGTTTTCAGATTTTAGGAACAGTTATAGAGACACTAGTGGCGTACATTAAGAGCAGTGTGTTTGGCGTCATTGTCCTGTTAAAAAATGAAGTCGTCTCCAATATCCAAATTTTGAGTGGATAATTTAAAATTACTCTTTAAAATATTTAATTAGAGTTGACGCTCTATAATACCATCATAAAATAACAAATTATCTAATTCTGAAGCCGATTTACACCCCCACGCTCGAACACTTCCATCTCCATGGTTCATTGATCCAACTAGATTCTTGGGATTAAGTTTTAGAAAAATCAAAATTGACAGAAAATTGATTGGGATGACGAAAAATTCAACATGTTTGGTTCCGATTGGCGCATAATAATTTGTAAATGATAAAATTAGGAATTTTATCCCATGAATTTATGTGGAACAAGAACTCCTCCATCTCTATGCTGAAGCACGGCGGTGACATTGAAGACATTGAAGAATGTGAGTCTTTAGATCCAGTTCAATCAGAAGATAGAATGTGATGGTTCGTAATTTGAAAGAATTGTGTTATCCAAGAGATCTCCCACTACCTTTTGTAGCAGCCAGTTGTGACAAACCTGACGAACCTTAGTGTCTACCATACATCAGACTAATAGTAAGATTTTATGGAACCTTCTACATAAGCGATACTCAACTTGCGGCCCACCGAGTCTTTTTTAAGTGGTCCGTTCATGAACAATTGCTATGAAAAATGTACTTATTTAAGAACATTGTATTTGTTGGGAAATTCTTTCGCGCAAGAAATCAAATACATCAGATTTGCTTTTTTGCTATCGGTGTTGTACAAGTACGAATTGATATTCTTTTTCTATATTTGGAACGGTTACGGTTAATGATAATCGACAACAGTGGAGTAGCAACAATTTAAGGATGGAACTAATTTTTAACTGTCATTCATATCTTGCAAGCGAAAAATATTCGAAGAAAATAAATCATTTCAAGACGATTGGGTGGTTAACTATTTTTGTAGTGAAAAACAAACATGGATCCGTAATTATTTGATTGGTCACGAAAGTCCAGTATTTAAAAAATACCAATAAATAGGAATCATTTTCTGACACATTTCCTCGAAGAACTCTTTCAAAAGGTGATGAATAGGCTTTCTTGAATAATCTTCGCTGCAACAGCAAGCATTTTTGTCAGTGGCAACATCACAGCGGTAACAATGACATCCTATGAAGTTTGTTGTATTATTGGTAATCATATGAAACCGTTTACGGATGCAGAAATTGTGAAGGCGTTTTTCTTAAATGCTTCTAAATTAGTGTTAGTGACAAAAATAAAAAAATATTTAAAAAATCAAAACACAGGAGTTATATATTTCGATCAATTTTCCACATTTTAAATTTCCTATTGTTATCTTGGTCTTAGAGTATTTCTCCCCCCCCCTCCCATTTATGCTTATATTGCGGCTCGCGTGAAATAACTAACATTTGTATGCGACCCGCGTGAAAATAGCTGACATATGTATATGACCTAGCAGAAAATAATGTTGAGTACCCATGTTCTACCCGAAAAAATATTTTGCGATTTTGTATTTATGTTATCTAAGATTTTATTACACATTTTTTTGTTCTAAATTATTATTTCCTTTAATCTCTGGTCCCAACTAAAAATAATTTATATGTGAAATTATACCCTTACTTACGCGGTTATCAATCAGTGCCGCCTATCGCAAAAGTTAGGTGCATAACTGTATATATTTTCACTTTAACAACTTACACACATTTTAAATTCATTTTGCAATAATTCATCATTTTATTTCTACCTTACAAATTTTATATGTACATTTTAATTAGGTAAGGAAATTCTGACATTTTGCTCGCATGTTTTATTAGTTGATTGCAAAATAACCTTATCGTATGATTTTTAAATAAAAGTCAAATGCATAGCCATTGATATATTCTTGATAAAGGTTTAACAATTATATTTATGCAAAAATTACATCGACAAATACAAAATGCAGTGTCTTAAAATAATCAGAAAATCAAGTGCGCCATCTTTATCATCACTAATTACGTGCATCTGAATCAAATCTCTCTTTGGCTTACTATCTAATACTTCGCGAGAAATGTTCCATCCAGTCTAGGAAATATTTTCATTAATAATTAAATAATAATTTCATTAATAATTTCACTAATAATTAAATCATACCGCGAACCTTTCAAACTATAGGGATTTAATCAATATTCTTGCAAATTATTCACATTTTGCTTTAAATATGCAATTTATATCAGTTTTGTTCTCTCAATTTGCATATAAACTTGATTGGAACACGAAAGCATGGTGAAAGTTTGAGCATTGTTTATAAGCACACAGAGAGCTTAAAAGACCAAGAATTAATCTTGTCTTCCAGATATATGTATTACATTTACTAATAAACTGAAATAATGAAGTTTCAAGTCCTTCACAAATTTTGAGCATCATTATATTTCACTCATTTATAAGTGTTTTTTATGTATATACGTAGATATATTCTAATAAAAGTATGGATGGAAAGATTTATGGAATAATGAAAGAAAACTAGCATTAATTTTACATAAAAAAGCAGAAAATAACGCAATGGCTTAATTAAAGGTGAAAGAGAATTTGGAATTTAAGGAAAGCATACATTATATATATATATATATATATATATATATGACTAGCCATTATGACTAGCACATTATGACTAGCCATTATCCGCCCACTTCCCTGGATATTTTATGTGATGTTGCTTGACTTTAATATAATAACAACACTAGAGCTAATATTCTGTTTTTAAGCTGTTATTATCTTAATCCTACCATTAACATTTCGATTGCACTGAAAATCACCCTTATAGCCCTTATTTCATGATTTAAAAAAACATGGGACAAGGATGGTGAACCAGTGACACGCGACCCAATATTTTGGGCACGCCACTTACTAAAACGGTTTGCATTTTACTTCAAAATAACTAAGTTCAATAATATGAAGTATTGCGAGAAACGTTGAGAGATCGGTTGTAGTTTTCAGCGAGATTTTCTCAGTTCAAAGAATTATCGGAAACGCTTCAGTTTTTTATGTACTTTGATATAACTTCATTTAATAAACCGAATTTGTCCCAATTCTATTGATTGTATATTGAAAAATTCGGTATACACCTGATTGATTTCCAGTCTAATTCAATATGGATTCAAAAAATTTATTGAAAGACGGAGAAAGTTGGAATGGATTAAAACAGAAAGATTAACACGCAATATAAGTCACGGTGAAAAAAGAAAAAGAAAATTTGGAAATATGGAATTCAATTTCGGATACATTACGCTGTTTGAAAAAAATGGCTCACATGCTGTTTTAACCATATTTTCATCTATCTATGCCAGCGAGTCATTATTTTCAGATGAATAACATTAAAAGCTTACTTAGAAAACGTTTGGAAGATGGTCAATTTAGCTTGCATTCTGGTAAAAGTAACATCTTACTATCCTAATACAAGTTATTTGTCATCTAATCTATCACAATAGAATTCACAATAGTGTTACTTTAATTTCAATTACACGTATAAATAAAACATTTACTATTATACTGCGCAAAATGTATTTTTTCTTTGTAATTAAAAATTTTTGAGTTTTGTTAGTATTCAGTTTTATTATTTTCTCAATAATTACCAGTCAAAATTATTTGACAGCACGTCTATACCTCCTTAAACATTTCTTAAAGAAAAAAATGGCACTTTGATCCAAAAAGGTTCACCACCCCTCCCATAGGGTTTTGAACTTCCAAAGTGGAACCATAATTATATTGTATGCCCATGTAACCCTATTCAAAATCGATTTTCACAAAAATCCATTCTCAGAGTCTATCACAAAGAGTCTGCTTTACAAATTTCAAAAATTTGTAGATTTAAGAGTTTAAAAACTGATTTTTTTTATTTATGCACCCGTTTAACCCCCTTTGAAATCGATTTCGTTAAAATTCGTCCTTAACGGACATCTCCCTAATTGCAACAACAAAAACTCTACGAAATTCCAGGTCCGTTTGCCTTGTTATTCCTTTTATATATAAATATGTAACAACAAACAGAAAGGAAAAATGCAAGTTTATTGAAAGTCCTGAGAAATATTTAAATACATTTTCGTGAAAATGACTATAGTCTAACCGTTGGTTCGGTGAGCAATCTAATATGTACGTATTTTTAATTTTAGCCTAAAAAAACACCGAAATATAAATGAGCAGTTCAAGACAAATAATTAGAAATATTGCACTTTTTTAAAAAAAGATTTCAGTATCTTTTTTTTAAAGAAGTTTAAATGTATTTAATGAAATTCGATTTTATATTTCCTTTGAAGATTGAAATAAAGTTTTTTATTAAATTCACTAATTAATTACATATGTTCTCTTTCTCTGTCTTTGCTTTAGTCGAGTCTGTTTTCGGTAAAAACACAATATATACTTACTTTAATATCACTTAAAAATATAAATTTATTTAGTTTCTGTTCTTTTTTTTGTTTGAAATGTTAAAATTATATTAGGATCAAGTTCCTGTGGAATTCTCATGATATATCCGTAGTTCAAAACGAAGACGAAATAACCTGTTATGTATCCCACGTATTACGTACATTTAAAAAAAGAAAAGAAGTGAAATAAGAATTTTAATGTCATTTGTTTCGTTGTACTACTGGAAGGGCATTAATTAGATCATCAAATATTTCCAACTTATAACCAGTAGTTATTAAGTATATCTTATTAATATCACAACTATAAGATGGCGCCACCAGACAGAGTACTTGTAAGTTTTCTCTTTCTGGTGGAGGAACAGAAGCCAGAGTATGAATCTTTAGGGTGATGGAATTGGTGTGCACAAACACGCGGAAATTCCTCCCAATGATGTTTTTGTTTTCATATATACAAAACTGTATTTCATTTATTCACTAGAAGATTGTCAATGTACAGTAAATAAATCATATTACCCCAGAAATTAATTATTCCTGTTTAGTGAATGATTTCTGATTCATCACAGCGGGCTATTAACTCACTTTAATGTCGGAATCGTTTAAAATTTTTATTTTGGGATCATTATTTTACGCAATTGCTTCTCAAACTGCCTTAACCCGTAGCTAAAAATACGCTACACATTTTAAATCATCTGCTTCATTATTTGTGCACGCTCCGCTTAGTCCGCCATTAAAAAGCGAAACGATTTGCCGTACAAGTTTATTAGCTGTTTAAAGGGCAAAGTGTAAGTATATAGCTTGCGAATATTATATGTATTTGATTCCTAGCTCTCTGTCTTGTTAGTCGCTAATAAGGATGAATTATATTCATTTGTAAGTTACAAAGTCCTGTTCCTTAGCAATTAGATAGAGCACATACACTCAAAAGCTGATTAATTTAATACTCCTAGCATTTATTTATAATAATAAATTTAATAATTAATGTTTTATATATGTGTGTTACTTCCCTGCTGAAACTATAAGGGAAAAGGAAACAATGTATTTCACTGAGAATAGTTTAACAAGAAGAATATTTTTTGCGCGTGTGTATGGTAAAATATATTATTTATGTAGAGAATTCGATATAAAAAAATTACTTAGTATATATACAGTGGGCCACAAAAGTGTTCGTACACTTGCGATTTCATATAAAATTTAATGTTTTCGACTAATAAAAATTAATATATTGTAATTGTAATTTTTAATGATATTTTCAACTTGTTCTTAACGAAAAACATAATTAATTTTTTTAAAACTTGTATAACTATTTTTTTAAAAAATTAATAATCAAAAAGCTATTAAAAAATTACTCCACAAAAGTCTTCGTACACTTGACAAAAATCTCAAATTAGCTTTAAATATTGTATTTCTTTCTTAATTTAGTACTTAGTAGGATATATTTTAGTGTACAGAACAAGTTTTAAGCGTCTTGGTAAAGATTTAATCAGTTTTTTGTAATTTCTGCATCGATTTTTGTCCATTCTTCTGTAATTACTGTTTTTACATCACATTCTGTGTTTATTTCTCATGCTTTCTTTTTTTACATCAAAATACCAGCAAATATGTTCTACTGGGCTAAATAAAGTGATTGAGGAGGTGTTTTCATAATTTGGGGAGAGTTATATAGACACCAGAGTGGCGTACATTGAGAGCAGTGCGCTTGGCGTCATTATCCTGTTAAAAAATAAAGTAGTATCCAATATCCAAATTTTGGGCAGATAATTTAAAATTTCTCTTTAAAATATTTAAATAGAGCTTATGGTTCACAATACCATCAAAAAATACCAAATTACCTAATTCTGAGGCTATTTTACACCCCCACGCCCGAACACCTTCACTAAGGTGCTGAAACATGAAGGTGGAGGAGCTCTTGTTCCACGTAAATTCATGGGATTAAGCTCCTTATTTTTCCATTTACAAGTTATTATAGGCCCATCGAAATCAAAAATGTTGAATTATCTGCCATCCCAATCAATTTGCTGTCAATTTTGAATTTTCTGAAGCTTAATCCTAAGAATCTGGTTGGATCAATAAAACATGAAGGTGGAGGTGTTCTTGCGTAAGGGTGTAAATCGGCCACATAGTTAGGTAATTAGGTATTTTTTATGGTATTGTGAATCATCAGCTCTATTTAAATATTTTACAGAGAAATTTTAAATTATCCGCCCAAAATTTGGAAATTGGAGACTACCTTATTTTTAACAGGGTAATGACGCCAAGCGCATTGCCCTCAATGTACACCCCTGGTGTCAATATAACTGTCCCCAAATTATGAAAACACCTCCTCAATCACTTTATTTAGCCCAGTAGACCATATTTGGTGAGATTTTATGTAAAAAAAGAAAACAGGAGAAATAAACACAAAATGTGAAGTAAAAACAATAATCACACAGAAGAATGGACGAAAATCGATGCAGAAATTACAAAAAACTGATTAAATCTATACCAAGACGCTTAAAAGTTGTTGTGGACACTAAAAGGTATCCTACTAAGTAATAAATTAAGAAATAAATACACTATTTAAAGCTAAGTTGAGATTTTCGTCAAGTGTACGAAGATTTTTGTGGCGCAATTTTTTAATAGCTTTTTGATTATTAATTTTTTTAAAAAATTGTTATACAAATTTTAAAAAAATTATGTTTTTCGTTAAGAACAAGTTGAAAATATCATAAAAAGATTACAATTACAATACATTAATTTGTATGAGTCGAAAACATTAAATTTTATAAGAAATCGTAAGTGTACGAACACTTTTGTGGCCCACTGTAAGTGTTAAAAAGCTTTTAATTTTCCATATTGTGTATTTTTGTAAAAAAAAAAGTAATAATAATTGTCTAAATTTACACTTAATTTTTTAAACTTACTTTTTAATTATTGTTTTTTTAGATTTGCTCGAATTAAGTAATTTAAATTGTTGTTCTTTTTGTGAAATCACTTCCACTACGGTATCTTGGGACATCACATTTATTTATATACATACGAAAATATTGATCGCGGATACTGCACACAGCAAGTCTGACCCAAAAGCACACAGCGACCGGTCAGCTCGTCAACCCCGTAGAAGGAATGCGGGGGAGTGAAGCGGGAAAAAGAGCGCGTGGGCGGATCACTCAGTTATCCTTCCGCCAGAAAAAATAGTTCACTCGCTTCACCCCAACATAAATTATTACTTTTTTATTTTATAACTTCTTTAATGGCTAAGGACTGTATTTTGTGTTAAAGTAAAACGTATAAACTATAGAACCAGTTAAGATACAAACTGATAAATTAAAAAAAAAATTACCTTAAGTGTGGAATAGGTGGTCCCTTTGATTTGGCGATGTTTATGAAGATCTCATGGTGAGATAGCGAATTCATTCTCGAAAACTGTATAATTTGGAAACCTTTGGATTTTGAAATGTGGTCTTATGCAAATAAGGTCACGTGTTTTTTTTTTTACTTATTGCTATTGGTTATTTAAAATTTGCAAATGTTTTTAAAAAGACAGACGATTTTCAAATTCACAATTCCAGTGTTTCTTCATTCATTTTTATTTCGTGTTACGTTTCGTTTTTCGCTACAGCAATTTGAACACCGATTTCTTTTTGGAATACTTAACATCGAACTTTCCTCTTTAAAAGTATATCCTTTGAAATATCTGGAACAGTCTGCCTAAAAGGTATGATTTAGGATTTTCTTATGATTTGGAACCAATGGGTAAATGATGATGTCGAATATGTGGGTTCGAAAGTCGAACAGTGACTTTAATTTTCTTATTTAGAATTTCCTTAAAGTATTTTTTTAAAAGAAACGAAAAATTTATTTTAATTTATTATTGCAAACTTTAAAAATATGTTTGGTATTCTCTGATAGTATTTATTTTCATTGAAAAATTCTACTTTGTAAATTCTCGGAACACCTATCGGTTTATCTAGGTAATTTGACGACTGAATCAGGTCGCCAAAAATTGGCTTCTTCTTGGGGGCCACATATTCTACATTTTAACTAAAATGTTATAAGCCTAAAATTTGTCCTAAATTTACTTTACAGAAAGGAACATATAATTTTGTTATTCAATATCTTTTATTTCCAAAAGAAATTCATCATTTTCTTACATGTAATGTATTTATATTTTTGAATCTGTATTATAACAGTTTTAATATTTAATTTTAAGGAATCAGTTCGCATATTAAATTAGTAATTGCTTATTCAAAAAATGTATATTCTAAAAATTTATTATTAAATAACAAGTGTTTAAGAAATTAAATTAGTTAAAAGTTTTAAAAAAGCATTTTAGTTTATAACTCCTTTTTACGCATTTTTTTTCAACTGACACAACTTTTATATTTTGAAGTCATGGTCTACATCACCAAGAAAAGGCTGCCTTAAACTATGACTAAAACACTTTGATATACATATTTTGATAATCAAACTCCCGAGCAATATTCATAAGCGTAACAAACGGTGAAGTCTGTTGTATAATATAATCGAAAAGCTGCCTCAAAATATTTTACTCTACAGTGAACTTCGATGAAAGTATTTCAAATATGTTTCAACCTGCTCTTGCATTCTTGAATAATGTTTATGCCAAGATATCTTCTGTATGTCTGAATGCAATATTACGAGTATATTCAGTGTTCTGAAATTTTCATATATGAACTTGCTTACAAATAATAATGAAGAATGTTACAAAACCAATTTCGAAGCATACAACTTATTTTGAAGTTCTAAATATTTAGGAATTTTTAAATATTTAAATATATTAAATAAAATTCTTATTTTAGAATTCTAAAAATACTATGTTTGTTTATTGTTTACTTAAAAAGCTCAGATGAATAAAAGCTCCATTTCTCATTCACTCAATGTTATTTTGAAAATATAACAATGTAATTTTCTTGTTAACGTAAATTAATATTATAAGAAAAGAGAATGAATATTTCAAATTATGAGAATATTTCATGGTAATAATCTGCAGACAACAGTTCATTCATTTATTTGATGCAAATTAAAAAAATAGTGTTTTTGATATAAAAATCCAATTAATTGAAAATTTATTTTTTTTCTATTTTAGTAGGATAATTTGATATATTAATATCCCGACCATAATTATTTTATATTGAGAATGTTTTTATAAATATTTTTACTTCAAAAGTAGAGAGAACGTCACGTTTTTTGTGAATATTTAAACTTATAAAATATTTTTTATTACATTTTATTTTATTTCTGCTATTTAATATGTAACGTATAAAGATTCATATCGTTCTTGACTATTTTTATTTGTGTAATGAATTTAACTTTATACAAAAACAACCATGAAACAACAAAAATTTGGTTTTTGTAATGTTTTATGAGTGAAATAAAACTCGCAAAAAGTTTAATGTCGTTTGCCTGCTAGGAATGTATTATCTAAATATATATGTACATGTGTGATCAAAGCTCTTACAAATGAAAAAAAGTGGAAAAAATTACTTTGAATATTGGAAAAATGTGCGTCCTTCGTGTTGTTTTGAGGTGTAGTATTAATGAACAATCAGTCAATCAATCTTATAGGCCATATTTGAATTTGTGGAGTATTTTCTTCCTAAGTATAAAGTAAACATTCAAACAATGTCGTGCTACCTAAAACAATAACTTGATCAGAACAGTTTTATTTCAATATGTTTATATAACTTTTAAAACAACTAAATAACTGCATATTTTTTTTAAAAAAAAAGACTGTCTCTAAACTCTACAAAAAGTAATTTATTTTGTTTAAATTTGACTTAATTATAAATAATAATAATAAAAAATTATGTGTATAAATTTGAATTTGCTTTTGACAATAACATATTTACACTGTATAGTATCATAAATTTAATTTGAACAAGTATTGAAAATGCAGACTGAAATTTCTATACAGAATTTTGAAACGCAAAATATTTATGAAAATATTTAAAATATATTTTATGTTTGGAAAATAAATACTTTTAAAATTAAAAAAAAAACCTAATAATAATAAACATTAAAGTTCAACAAAAATGATGGAACATATTCGTGTTTTAAGTCTGTATTTTCTTAATATTGAAAGTAAGACTCGGATATGCAACACTTCAAATAGAAAAATGTTTAAAAATTTTTAATCATAAAATTTTTCTTTGATCACAAATTTAAAACCACACTAAATTAGTACATTTTTATTAGGAAATTAATTGAAAAAGTCTTAATCTAGTTGTTATAATTAGAATTGGATTGACACAACTTCTTATTTCAATTGGTTAAGGCTATCTTTGGTAAGAGTACGAGAGCTTGAACTAAACGCGAAAGACATTTTCAGACAGAAAAATGCCTCAATTTCCACAAAAATTTGCAATTTTACAACTCATACCTTTGTTAACAATATAGTTTATTTAAAAGTTTAAAAATATTCCATGAATACTTTCTTTTTCGTTTTAATACTTGAAGGTATAGCCCATCTAACATTACCATATAGGAGAAAAAACACGAAACACAATTTATATCAGAAAAAAAAAAGAATAAACTCAGTTAAAAAGGGAAAGTTTACTAAAAAATGCTACTCTCTAAAGGATAGTGAAGACAGAATCTCATATTAATTTTTCATTTCCTTTATATTAGAAAAAAAATATTCCAAATTCGAATCCTATTCTTTAACATTAAGCGAAGACAGCCTTAAATATCATGTCATCAAAACCCAGTTCAACGTTTCACTCTTTTTATCCCAATTTAACCTTCCTCTTTAAAAATTCTTAAATTTCTATCCATGAACACAAATTTAAGACCCCCAAAGAAAATCTTCTACTCGACGAGATATCCAAAGAAGAATAAGAGAAAGTAAAAGAAAGCGATAGGAGAGAAAGACGTACTGAAATAGTTATAGAAACATTCGGAGTGTTCCTGTCACCAGAGTGCTTGTTGACAGGCACTTAGAACGAGCAAAAGTCGGATTTGTTGGCAAGGAAACTCATCTCTGACAGAATAATCTCCCTTCGCGGTTATTGCCACTGGTTCTTGGAATGTATCTTCTTCGAGGGAGATAACAAGGAAAGCGGAATCAAGATTCCTTTTCTACAGTTTTTGTTGACGCAGAGTGTCAGGTTGATGTGTTACTGAACCATGGCAGGGAAATTTCGCTGTGGTTTAACAGCCGTAGGATTTGCCTTTTTGAAGTAGAATAAGAATGTATTGTGATATGTATTTTTCCTCTCTACCAGTTTTAAAAATTATGCAATCATAATATACAGTTTTATGTTTTCTTAATGGATATCATTCTCGTGCATTTAGTAGATTATATAGAGTATATATATATATATATATATATATATATATATATATATATATTAACATAATATAAATATAAATCCACAAATTTTAAGGGTCTGTTTTCTTTCTTCGTAAATTTTTTCTATATTTTTGAAATTTTATGCTTATACATTTATCTACCGACGGTACTTATAAGTACCAATCACTTTAAAATTGCATTGAAAAACCCCATTTTTATGAATACTCTGACGATACTTAGCAGGAATATTCTTTTAAATCCACTCTTCCAAGATATATGGCAGCACGGGTTCTATGATGAGTATTTCAGCGGGAAAGGCGAATAGTTTTATAACACTAATTGCGTTTTCAGCGGAATACGATTGTCATTTTTGTTCCGAAAAAGTAGTTTTTGTCAAAAAGTAAGTGTCTTATTTTGTTTGTATGTTAAGGAAGACCTTAGAAAACGATTTGACTATTTATTTTAAGTGAACAGTGTGTATAATTAATTTTACAGTTGAATATATTGAATTAATTAATTAACTCTAATTAAATTTCCCACAGTTGTGTATTTTGTTTATGTATATCCCTTAATTTTCAATGTAGTGATTCAAAAAAAATATTATATGGAAAAAACTACAGTAAATCATAATGCGGTAGATAAAGGGTTATTAGGTATAATTTGTGCACTAAAATATTTCCTGACATCCAAATTATAGGAATATATATAATGATGTTAAGAGCACATTTAAAAACAAATCCATCCTTTTAATAATTTTATCGTATTTCACATAATCCCTTTCTGTCTGGCTCTCTCTCTCATCTCATTCGAAAAGATTGAACTAATAAATATTCGGATTCAATTTACACGCATGGTATCTTGCTTAGGATTTAATGAATAGCTTTTTTCATTTTCATGAAAACTTTTCATTCAAAGGGAAATAGTTTTGGTTTGTCTAACAAGATCGTTAGAACATTCTTTCTCATTTTCTCGTCCAAATCATTTCTAAATTTATCTTTTCTTTTTGAGTTGGAATAAAAATGTTAATATTGTATTAAAAAAAAGATTATATTTTACTTTCAGAACATAATTACTTATGAATTCATGCGGAAGATTTTATTTTGAAAGTCATTACAAAAATTCAATAGTGTTGGATTCGATAATTTGAACCATAAAAAAAATCCTTATACATTTTATATAAAAGAACTTTCATTCATTTTATTACTTATTTTATTTTATTGTATACTTGTTATATTGCAATGTTACATTTGTGCTTTTGTTAATTTTTATCTTTATGAATTTTTACGAAATCATTATTCTTTTTTTTTCTGGTTGAAGATTTAGAATATAATATTGTGACGGAGATACGCTTCATTGGTAGTAAAATGGTTTTTTTATTAATAAATGTCAAAGGTAATCTTTAACCAGTTTTTTTTTTTCTCTGAATAATAATGAGTATCAAAATAACTTTGAATACAGGGTGATCCCGAATTCATAGAACAAACTTTAACGGTAGATACAGGAAATTGTATCAATCATTTATTGTATAGAAATGTATGGGCGCAAGTGAAGCGATGAGGCACAAACCTGGGAAATAAAAGAAAAGAGAAATGGAGTTATTGGTTGGTTGCGTTGCCACTAGGAGGCAGTAGATGTCTGGCCGTCGTTAAACATTACGCATTTCAGTAGGAGAATACCTTATTCACAATTTGCAGACGTCTACGATGGGAGATTTTACGTATGCTGAAAAGGCAGACGTGCATTACATGTATGACCGTGCAAATGGTAACGGCAGAACTGCGTTACGAATGTATGATACATAGTTTCCTGATCAACGAATGCTGGATCATAGAATATTATAACTATGGGCACACTTACCTGAATACTACATCTGGAGTGCGATAGATTGGGCGTGATGAACTAGTCCCTTGGCCACCCCGGTCTCCCGATTTATCGAGCCTCAATTACTTGTTATGGGGGTATCTGAAGAATCTTGTTTATGCAAATCCACTTGGCTCAGAGATGAATTTCGTTGCTCGAGTATCCAAAGTTGTTGCATGTGCGTGGGAAATACCTGACATAATCTACGCCAATCACTACACCGACGCTGTCAAGCATGTATCACTACTGGTGGACTCAATTTCGAACAATTATTGTAAACATTACACTTGTCAACGACGCTTTCAAAAAAATGTATCTTTCCTTTGGTCTCTTATTTTTCGTGTTTGTGCCACATCGCATCACTTGCATCCATACATTCCTATATAATAATTTATTGTTATAATGTCCTTCCCTTAAAGTTTTTACCATGAATTTGGGACCACCCTGTATATGCAAGTGAAATGGTTTTACAAATATAGATTATAATAATAACTACAAATCTTGTGATGACTACAAATCTGGGAACAATAAACTCCTAATAACAGAATCTTATTCAGGCAAAACTTATTTTTTATCATCTCTCTTACCTAAGTAATGCTTCTATGAATGCGTCTAATTCTTCTGAGGCGTTCTAACAAAGATATTCAGACTCTTTGAATTGACAAGCTAAGCCGGACAGTGGTTGGTGAATAAAAATGAAGCTGAAACTCGGTCCTCCATCCATTTACTTTCCAAACCCCACGTCAAATAATTGCCGATCTGGCTTGTACATGTTATGTATTTTTCATATTTTAATATTTAAGTTTAAAACTAAATAAATTATTAGTCAATTTCCAGCAATTTTGACCTAGTTGTTTGAGGACAATTTTATTTTATTAAATCCTGAAATATTTTTGATGCCGTTTTTCTTTCAAAATACTATTATACTTCTTTATGCTACGAAGAATTTTAATTAAATCCAATTTTACTTATTAATTTGATAATGTTAACATATAATATAATCTATTTAAGAATACAGGTAAATTATTCAGTTCAGTGAAGTTAAATAATACTTATCTCGATTATCTAAAACTTAAGAAAACTTCCCAATTCTTTAATTTACTTTTTTTTTTAGAAAATGCTAATTATTTCCATAAGTATGATAACCCTTTTAAAATAGAAGAATTATGTACCTGCAATTGTATCTCTAACATCAAACTCGTTTCCATTATTGAAATTACAAAAGCTAGAATAGTTCCCAAAAACAAGATGTTAGGCATCTAATTAAGGAATTTTCAGTTGCAAGATGTTTTCGTTTATATTTTTAACGACTGAAATATTACTGATTTTCTTTTAACCTCTTCTATATAAAAAAATCCTCTTTATTAATAAG
The DNA here is from genome assembly GCA_019973935.1 of Trichonephila clavipes. NCBI lineage: Eukaryota > Metazoa > Arthropoda > Arachnida > Araneae > Nephilidae > Trichonephila > Trichonephila clavipes. The sequence goes on from BMAU01020604.1 coordinate 1,239,437, forward strand.
CAGAACTTTTTTTCCCTAGCATTTAAGAAAAAAAGGTGGTCTAGTGTAGCAATAATTTAATGTAATTAACTCTATTAGTTTTGTTTTACCGAAAGAAAAGTGAGAAATTATGATTTAAATAATAAATATCTTTAAAGAGAGAGAATAACATCATTTTCAATAACTGTATAAGTTTGTGACATTGCAAAAAAGTTCAGAATATTTTTATTCTTTTCTGAAGAATTTTTATATATATTAACTCTTAAAATTTATTTCCTCACTTAACTATTTCCGTGGAAGAAATAAATGTAGTTTTCAATAAAACTACTGCAGAGAATTGAAGTCATTTCATATATCTGTGGTAGACTGAATAGACTGCACCAAAAAAGAATATAAATGGAAATTTATGTCTCTCAGTCGTCAAAGGCCATCTGGAATCAAACTAAAAATCGCTTGGAGAAGTTTAAAATATGTGTAAACTCGTTGCGGATTGCAGCTGCATCAATGTTCTTCGATTGGATTCTGTTTTTTCCCCTTTGCACTTACTTTTTACATTTTATATGGCACAAGATATGTTCGAAATACTTTCAGTACAATAATACTAGAATCTCTAACATTTCTCTAGATTGTCGAAGAGATATTTTTGTGATTCCATTTATATTGTCATTTATCTCGAAATTTTGACAGATAATATTCTAGATATGAAGGAAAAGACTATAACTTTTATTGGAAGAGATTTTAGTCACGATTTTACTTTGAGCCTCAGCAGGACAATTTTTGGCTTTCAGAAAAAAAAACAATTCTGCTATTATTATATTTCAATCCGTATCTGACAGAAATTGAGAAGGAAGATATCAATACTCTCTTTATTATTACCAGTACTTATTATTACTTGATTGTCTCAAAGTAATTTGAACAGTTTTTTTTTATCTTCAACAACTGCTTAACTCAATTTTTATATTTGTTATTTTAAAAACGAAATACAGTAATAAATGTTAATTTAATGGTTTCTGTGTCTAACGTAAAAGAACTTGAGAAAATTGTAAACTTGGTTTTAGACAAAGGAAATGTGTTCACACTTTCTTTTAAACTCGCTAAGTTGTGACATAAGCGTTTTATTCTATATATTTCATTTTCAAAATTTAGAAATATTCTATAAAAACGAACTTTTATCATTGTCATGTGAATCTTAAAAGGGTAATTAACATTAAAGCATTGGAGACGAAATACAGAACACATGTTCCGTTAGAGAAAATAGTGTTGCGTTATCGGGGTTAAAATGATTGAAGCCGAAGAGCGGGATCCAAAACAATTTTTATTCTTGGCCAAAACAGTCCTCCACAAATTGTAGAACAGTTCTAGAAAGTCACGTACAATCGATGAAAATACTGATAACACAGATGTAATGCACTAACAAAAGCAATAGTAAACACTCAGCCCAAAAAATAATAACTCAATAAAAGCAATAGCACACGCACTATGCATCGTCTCTCTCTCTCTCAAACACAGAGAGGTATCACTTGCTTGAAAGCTGAGATCTGACTAACTGACTAGCCGGCCCGGGCCTTTTATACCTTTCGGTCAGAAACCTCTTGCACTTGCCAGAATAATCGAGAAATAGAAAGGTCTAGCAAAATCCGGAACGTACGAGAAAAGCTCAATACAGTAATACATTCAATACAATAGTGTTACAATACCGCGATAGGGTTGCCAGACAGGGTTATTAGGAGCAGGGTTGCCATGGTCGCCAAGCTTATCACCCACATTTGGCGATATATCAAATTCGGCGCCAAAAATTAAGTCGCCAAATCCGTCGCCAACTTGGCGCTAGCTGCAATATTTGGCGAGTTTACCATTAAACCAATGTTAAAGCATATGCAATGCAGTGGAAATGATATTACAGGTAAACAGGGTTGAAATCACATTAGATACGACAAATTAAACTGTAAAAATGAACACAAATGAGTAGAAACAATAGAATAAGACTAAATTGTAACAATAGAATAAAAATTGCATTTTGTAGTGAAGACATTGTTGATTTTTAAAAGGATAGTGAAATCAGAATATACCATTATTCTTTGAACCATTTTTATATAAAAAAATGTTCCAAGCTTGGATTCATTTCTGTAACAGAAATTAACCTTTGATATAATGAAGGATATTTATCCTAAATATTTTTAATATTAAGTATATATATATATATATATATATATATATATATATATATATGCACGTTTCTTCACGTCACAGGGATATAGATCTATAACAGATCCTCCATCCCATATCTGAAATTCTATTTTTGCACTAAACAATAAGCTGGGGGGGGGGGTCGTTGGGAAACTGGGTTAATTAATAACCCTCCGTCCCATATCGGTAATGTATTAGAGTCCTTAAAGTGGTGATTAGAAATTACAAAGGTCCATTGAAGTTTTTAACACAGTCTTTTGAAAATATGAAACAGTCTTTTGCAGTTGGCAAAGTTCCTTAAAGTAGTTTCATATAGTCCTTTGAATTTGTCGAAGAGTCCTTTGAAGTTGTTAAAGCAGCAGCTCGCGAGGAGCCGTGCTTCACTTAGCTGTTGGCTCCAGGCATGAAAATTTATGAAGTCATCTGACGTGAGGCACGTGTGAAGGAGGTGACGTTATCCCTGAGGTGGAAGAGGCGATCAGTCCAGTTGATGGATGCTCCTGTCGTCGGAGGTGGGGTTCTCTGTACAACTCAGTTGCACGAGTGGAAGCACTGTGGTTGGATGAAACTGTTAGTGAGTAATTATTGTGGTGTTAATTATTTGTGTAATTGTGTATTAATTGTGTGTAATTATTAGTCTCTATTTGTGCATTAGTGTCGCAATCGTTGTATGCGCTAAACAGGGGGAGTCCTCCTGATATATATATGTATAAAGGAAACTTATAGTGGTGCATACTATGATGTAATGGCGAACCAAAGGTAGGGCGTGGCCGATGGAGAGGGAATGACTGTATATTAGATACATTTTCTATGTTGGTTGATAATAGATATTTAATACTATTGATGAGGCAGTTTGAAATATTAACCCAGTTTATTCACATCTTGAAAACACATCAACATAAAGCTGGATGGCATTACACATAACAAAGACAACACACAACGCGCGGCAGCCGGCTAGCTACATGATTACAGAGAGGAGAGAACAGTAGAGAAGAAGAGAGCGCGTGATTTCCAGATCTTGGTATTTATAGGCAACGGGACGTCACGTGATTTTAGGAGGTGGAGGGATCCCCGGTAGGCGGGTAACCGATTAAAATAATTATATATATATATATATATATGTGTGTGTGTGTGTGTGTGTATCAGAGAAAAGAGGCACGTGTCCACTTACTTATCACGAGATCATAGGAACTATTACACTTACAAAAATAATAAATAATAAAAAAAATAATAAATAAATAATTTCAACAACAACAAAAGAAAAATACATTTCGTAGTATTGATGCAATAGATAGAAAGACATTAACAAATTACCAAACTATATGAGAGAAAAAAAGAATTAGAAATTCAAAGAAGTAAATATTAGTCTTAAAAATTCAACGCTGTATTTGAAATACTGTTTAGAAAACCAAGCAAATACTGCACAGAAATTTAGTGACACAAAATAAATTGTTCCTCTATCCATGGGTAATGCATGCAATTAAATTGGGCAGGAAGAGGAGAAGAAAGAAAGAAAGAGACAAATAAATCTCTTGTTATTTCATTGTGGCTCCCAACAACAAGGAAATAAAATGCAACCTTGGGACACAATATTTAAATTGCTGCTTGAACAAGATTTGAAAACCAAAGCTGTTTTTCAAAAGGTCACAATCACTTATTCCCCTTGTTGTGAATATTTTCCTGGAGTTTTATAGCCTCTTGTCGAATATTTTATTCATTTCGCAGTTCCTTTTCTTTCATTGGTATTGAATAAAAACGGAGGGACTTATTTTTTTATTTTTTGAAATATCTTTTTGTTTTATGCCTCGTCCAAAATTTTGTTTCCTGGAATTTATTCGAATCTCGGTAGTTGAGATTTATGAATTATGATTTGATTGAACAAGTTGTCTTAGTAAACTATTTATTTACTAAGACAATTTATTTTTACATTAATTTTTATTATTGAGACTTAAAGGAGGAGTATCCCCGTCCGCATAAAGGCGATCCTACCCACATTGTACAATTTATACAATTGCTCAGAATCGTTGTACAAACTACAAAACAGCATGTATTATGTCGTTTAATTTATTTGCTCGTTTTTCAGAAAAATCGTTCTTGGCGCTCCTCTTTCATTAAATTCATAACTCAAGTTGCCTCATTCTTCACTTCATTGATAAATTCTACAGATTTTGATAGAACTGCTGCACTCTCAACTTCCTGGAAAGTTGAGTGTTTAGTTCAGTTGATAGTTAATAAGTATTCGTATGAGACAAATCATTTCTTCTCACGCAACGATTCCGTTCCAGGAAATCATTGTGATACTTTTCAGCAAAAGCTTGCAATAATGTGCTATCGCGACCGTTTTCACGACATAATATGAAACGAAGTACATGGTTGCCAATTCAGCGAGTATTAAACATGGTTTCTAATGGAACAGAGTGCTGTTATCCGGTGTGATAGGACGCGAGGGACTTGTGTTTCTGCCATCAATGAGCACTTACAGACCATGTATGGTTAAGAGGTCATGTTTCGTCAAATGGTTAGTCGCTGATGCTGCATGTTCAATGAACGAAGGTAGAGTATGGAGGATGAAGGTCAAAGCGGGCGTCCTTCCAAATCCAAGAGGGAAAATAACATTACAAACTGTGTGATAATTTTTTGCATTACAGGGCGACAAGTTTTACCAGAGTGTTATTTTTTTTTCAACGTGAGCGCATGCTGGGACAAATATCTCAATGTCAGTGACGACTATACCGAAAAATAGTGAAAATGCATCGCTCATGATGCCATGGTTTACTTTTTTTCGATTCCTACTATTAGCTCACACTCTCTATATATTCATCTTGGTGGAATTTCCAATCGTTATTAAAATACATTTAAAAGCGCTCAATTGAGCTGAAATTTTATAAACGTGATTATTTTGGATGACAATACCGTAATTTAATTATAATTAATAAAAATTAAATGATTAAAACTAATTATTCAAAGAATTGCAAATACAGCCACGTTGGCATCATTTTTAGCGACTTAGTGACCCTTTCGGCGACTTCTGTGTCTAAACTTGAAAAGGTTTTTTTTCTCACATTTTAAAGCACTCGTTTGAGCTATAATTTTCTACACACTATTGATTTGGGTAAAAATACAATAATTTAATTATAATTAATTAAATATTAAAAACTAATTATTTAAAGAATTACAGATACAGCCACGTTGGTTTCATTTTTAGCTACTTGGGTCAAAACTTAAAAATATTTTTTTCTCACGTTTTAAAGCATTCAGTTGAACTGAAGTTTTATGTACACGATTGTTTTGCATGAAAATACGATACTTTAATGATAATCAATAAAAATGAATTACCACTTAATGTTGTGATTCTGTCCTATATATATACATATTTATATTATTTTTAACTATTTAATAATAAGCAGCAAAAATAAAATTGTTGATTGTTGATCTAAGTAGAAATGGGCTCAATTCATGACGTCACATGATAAAGACAAACATTAAACTAATTGTACTTGTTGTTCTATTTTTGTAAAACTCAGATAAAATTTCAAATTTCATATTTGGGTAAAGATGCTTAAATGTTAGGAAAAAAAATTCTTCAAAAAAGATTATTTTAGATTTAAAAAATCATATTTTGTGTTTATACTTTTAAATCAAAAGCACTTTGTATATGTACTTTTTAAGAGAAAGTTCCTGTCAAGAGTAAAACTTGGCAACACTGGAGTGCGTGAACTGATTAGCAGGAAACACTATATAGTTTTTATCGTGTGACTATGACGTCGTATGAGTTTCTGAATTGATTGGCTAGAATCACGCGGCTTTCACTATCATGTGACTATGACGTCGCATGAGGTTTTGAATTGATTGGCTAGAATATCACGCGGCTTTCACTATCATGTGACTATGACGTCGCATGAGTTTTTGAATTGATTGGCTAGAATCACGCGGCTTTCACTATCATGTGACTATGATGTCACATGAATTGAGCCCATTGACTTAAATTTTTTTTTTGTTTATTACTTGATGGCCATAAAGTTATAGTTTGAAAGACGATGATGAACCTTGCTTCCAGAGGTCCTTCGCATAGTACGATCTTGGTGTATTGAATCCTTTATGGCTTCAAATAAGAATTGTGTGGCTTAATAGTAAAGAAAACTTAAAGAAATTAAGTTCATTCAATAGCAGAGGTCCCTCCTCGTATCAGAAACCTTAGAGGGATAAAATTCACTGATATGAGAGTGTTATCCTACATAAAATAAATCTGAGTAATCCCTTTAACACATATTGGTTCTAAGAGTGTAGAAATATTTGTGCAACCGAATTTAATTAAACATGTTTAAATTTTTTCAACGAGAGAATGTGCTTAAATCAGTGTTTCTCAACTGTGGGGGCGTGCCCTCTGGGGGCACGATAACCCTACAAGGGGTACGCGAGCATATCGAAAATAAAAGATTTTAAAAAATTTATTTACTAGAATGAAATAAAACAAAATACTTTCTGACATAATAAAAAATATACACATTTACACGGAAATAATATATATATATATATATATATATATATATATATTTTATATATATATATATATATTATCTGCGATTTTACATCATCAAAAATAAAAGTTTCTACCTCAAAACCTCATTTTTTAGCTATCTTTGATACTATAACTAAATAAAAACGTTTCATTCGATTTGCTGTAATCCCTTCATGAGAGATTTTTTATTATGTTTTTTTCAAAGCGAAAATGCTACTCTTTCAGAGGAAAGACAAAACCCAGACCCATAATCAAAAAAAAAAATTTTTGGAAGATAAAAAAGTTCATCACTGTTATATATTATTGCCATCAGCTGTAGGCAGCAGAATGTATTTGCTGCGGTTTGACCTTCGAGCTTGCTTGTACGGTTAGTTACGTGCCTGCTCTTATGTATTTGTTTTTTCATTTAGGGAGGTTTGAAGGATTACTAAGCCAAGTATAATGAAAACGTTTTACATAAATTTTAGAACATCCATATTGTAATAAATACACTTTTAACCAGGAGCGGTCACGCCGAGCACAGTGTGCACGAAATCGGTAATTCTGGCAAAACTGTTTAATTGTTACCAATGGCCCTGACACTATCCTCCTGTTTAACAATCTTAACGTGAACTAAAATATATTTGTCACATTTCTCCTCTTTTGGGAGTGACAGACGTTTTTTACGATCTTAAGGTACTTGTTTTGTCTGAGTTCCCGGTGTGATAACTTTTTTCCGAAATATTTTCTGTGTCCTTGAAAGCAGGTGAGTATATTTTCTCTTAATTAAATTATTCACTGGAATTACGATTTTTATTGTGTACTATAAAAATAATTATAAAAGAAGGATTGTGTGTGGGGGGGTGACTCACACAATAACCCCGCTCGACCATTAGTATCGAGTGCGTGCCTGCTCCAGGGTTAAAACAAGTTGAAGTCTTTTCGCTTTAAATATTAAAAATAATACAATTATTCTTCATCAGAATTTTTTTTATTGTTCATTATTCAACATCATTTCTAAATGCTAATTTTTTAGGCTTAAAATTACAGTTCGCTTAAAACTAATTATAATTTGAGCAATCATTTTTTAAAAAAATAATTTTACATTTTTGTAAACATTGCCGCACACTTGGCTTTACTCTCCTTACAATTAAGCGATTTTATATCAATAATGTTTTATTTTCTTTTTAATGAACTTGTGCAAAGAGCGGGCACTACAGCCGGTATACTTTTAATGTATCAGTGCTTCACAGAGTATTTTATAACTAATTAATTAATACTAAATTAAGAACAAGTTTAGTAAGTATTAGCGACTTCCATGGGCTTGTCTTACAGAGCGAAGTTTTTCAAAGGAATGCTTATGATTAGAAATTGACCCTCTGAATTATTTTTCTACATTTAGCTGATATCTATATTTTGTCTTCTAAGCAACCACCGCATTTTGCAATATGTTCCAATTTAAAAATTAGAGAAAGGAAAAATAACATAATAATTATCCTATTACTTAATTTTTTTTGCTTAAGAGTAACATATACAAAATTTAATACTTATGTCATGAATTTGTACGGTTTATAATAAAGATCGTTGCTTTAGCGTCAAAGTGCATTATTATTGCATTCAGTACATTATTGATGTATAAGGGGGGGCGCGATAAAAATTGTGATTGAAAAGGGGGCGCCAGTATTGAAAGTTTGAGAAGCACTGGCTTAAATGCTGTAAATTCCAACTATCTAAGTTTATCCATTATTTGTCGGGTTTTCTTTTATGTGTGTCGTGCAATCGGTCAAATGTATTTACTATCACATTTATCAAATTCCCAGACAGTTCAAAAGCAAGATTTTTAAAAAATGTGTCTAGACATTTATTTAGAGTATACAGTTTTTTAGAAATTGATAAATTTTTGTGTGTCGTTCATGTCCAACTATAATACGCTATTTTTTTCATCCGGAATATATTCTCAAGTGATTCAACTTTCATAAATATGTTTTTTTTGTAATATTAAATTTATGTAGAGCACACAAAATCGTCTCTTTTCTAAAGCGAAGCATGTTTTAAATTTTTTTCTTGAATTAAAATATTTATTTCTTATTATTTATGGATTAAAATTATTTTTTTAACAAAGATCCATAAAAATTATCATAAAAAGATATAAATGAAACATGTGTCAACAATTTCATGATTCTGCAATGTTTTTTTTGTACTTATGGGATCCTAAAATATATTCTGTTTAGTTTTAATCCTTTTGGGCACATTCAATAGAGAAAGCATTTTGAATCGTTTTGATATTGTAATAGAGTGGATTTAATGTAGCACATACACTGTATTTAATATTTAATTATTAAAACTCTTTAGTTTATAATCACATTAAGGTTCAGCACGGTTCTGAACATTTTTGTTTCTTTTTCTTTTACATAACTTTGCCTTGGTCATTTTAAGTATAAGTATCCCTATATATTTGAAGAATTGATTAAGCCTGTTTTAAATAACCCTTCGATAAAATTTCATGGGGACCTTCGAAGACCTCTTGACTTATAATATATTTAATCCTAATTATGATCCATGAACTGGCAATTGTATAGTGACTGTAAAAAAGGCAATGAGTTATCGGTATTTTGAACGGTGTTCCTAAAGCTAAACAGATTTATTTCAGTTAAAAATCGCCAAATTTGCCATATCCACCAAAACGAGGCAATATAGATCTCTATATCCCAAATATATTCGCCATTAACAAAACCTTAATGTATAATTTGGGCTTCTTGCCAGTTCATCATGTATTCAAGGAGTACTAGTACCTCAGGTTGGATATCAATTTATTATCGGGTGAGTGTGGAAGTTCTACCCGTTTTTTGATAAGCAAATTTGCAATTGAATTGACGCCATACATGACGTTGTAATGTCCGAAATCAATGGCAAATGTAATGTGGGAATGCATAACATATAATTGCATTGTCTGATACTGTTAATCAGTTAAAAAAAACCACACAAGATGTAACATGGAAAGTAAGAAGGAGCATGTCAGATATTGTTTGTTATTCTAGTTCGATGAAATGAGCACGGCAGCTGCAGCACATCGCAAAGTTTGTCAAGTTTACCGGGAGAATGCAATAGAAACGAAAACATATGTCGTCTATGACTTCTTTAATTTAGAAAAAGAGACAGAAACTGCCAAGATCAATATAGGAGTGGAAAGCCATCACACGTTGGAGAAAAAGATATTGACCATACCATAAGAATGACCTGAACTCAACTGTACTAGAGTCGGCTGAGACCTTCACCGCTCACCGGACAATGGTAGAGAGTTATCTTCCACATAACCTGTCAGCTATGTGATGGGATGACCGAATCCCCACCTGTGTTTCCTTGCTCTCCCAGTACAAAAATGGCCCAGTTTCGACACGAATCGTGACAGGAGATAAGTGGATTATGAACCGTAACATAAAGCATCGTAGGATTGTGTGTTGCCAATCTGATCCGTCAGGCATAGACTTTGAAAGCTAAATTCCATCTCAAGAAGGTGTTATTTGAATGTATGGTGGGATGTGTAGGGAATAATTCACTGGAAGATCCTGCCACTCAACGTAATCATCAATGCTGTCTTCTGCCTACAGTTACACAGATTGCTTTAAAATTTGGCAGCAAAATGGACAGGTCTCCTCAATCGTCACAGTGTTATCCTTCATCACGATAACACCTGGCCACATGCTGCTGCCATCACTCGCCAAATGTTAATGAGCTTTGATTGGGAAGTTTTGCCCCACCCTTTTTGACATGGAACCAACTGACTATCACCTATTTCGTGCTTTGAACGATTCCTGCACTCAGAAATTCTTTGACGATCTTGATACTGTGAAAACTTCCATCCCAGACTTTTTTGACTTGAGACTGCTAGAATTTTCCCGCCGTTTGATTAATCTCATACCAGAAAGATTCGAAGACGCCATAGATAGCGATGCAAAATCATAGGTAATGTTCATTTCATGTTTATTTGCTCTTTTGTATGGGTAATAAAAATTGGTAGAACTTTTGCACTCTCACCCAATAAACCCTTAAGAAAATTTTTAAAATGTCACAGAAATTTAATATTATAAAATAATTCTATTTTCAATAAGAATCAATTACAAAAACTTTGCAAAATATGAGTTAATTTCAAATGTTCCTTTTAATATTAATTATGAAGGCGACTATATCTACTTATTTTTAAAGAAAATAAGGTTTGTCGGTAAGGCGGAATTATGTAATGTAGAAATTAACCACTTCTTAAAATTATGTGTTTAAAATGCGCATGAGTCATTAATTGATATTAAAACGATAAAATATGCGCAAAAAGTAATTTTACAGTAGGCTACTATTTACTTTTAGTTCTAATATGTTTTTTTAAAGTCATTTTCAACGATAATTTGTATAGGATTATGTATCATTGTATAATTCTAATGATGACAATGTATACTTAATAAATTGTATTTACTTGCTTATTTGTAAACTTAATAATTTGTATTATTGAAGTTTTACACTTAAACAAGTAATTTATTTAACACACAACAAAATTCAATCAATATTCTTCCAATATAACATCAGTTATAATGTCTGCAATATTAACTTACACAGTAAGTAATATAAATTTAAAACATGAAGTTTAATTTCGAATTATAAAGATGAATTGAATAACAAAATTTTTGTTTAGATTTGCTCCTATGTTTATATTTCTAAAGAATTAATGATAATGACTTTCACATAAGTTTAAAAAAAAGAACTGTCTTTATCTTCAGAACTTTTATCCAGTTCAAATACACTACTCTGATAATTCATCTGGAATATCGTCAAGACAGACACTAACTTTAACCAGAAATAATTTTTTTTCCTTAAAAAAAAGAAAGATGATCTCTTTCAAAACTGTAGAAAGAACCCTTAAAAAGTTTCATAGTCAGTTAGGGAAAAAAGTTTTTTCCCCCTCGAATTGAAAAGCTAAGCAAAAGAGAAGCTCCAGAGTGGTTGGATTAGGATCGAACTTCGTCTTTATCTGGGAGTCTCCAGGGAAATTTGGGTACTTGGGGGAAATTGGGGTGGAAGAATGTCCACTAAGAATAATAACTAGGTGCTATTGATGGTAAGATTGAACGCTGAAGTTGCCAAAAAAAAAATAATAAAAAGTATAATTATATGCATTTAAAAAACGTTTTCATACTTAATACGTACACTCAGATTACTAATGTATAAGAACAATTTATTTTATTATTTTCACACAATGGGCTCAATTCATGTTGTCACATGATAGACAAACATGTGTTCTCCATTGAATTTAAACCAAACATTAAACTAAATGTACTTGATGTTCTATTTGTAAAATTTAGATAAAATTTCAAATTTCATACTTGGGTAAGGATGTTTAAATGTTAGAGGAAAATAATTCCTGAAAAAGATTTTTTAAAATTTAAAAAAAAAATCGTATTTTATGCTTCTACATTTAAATAAATGCATTTTGTATACATATGTACTTTTTAAGAGAAAGTTTCTGCAAAGAGCAAAACATGGCAACACCGAAGCGCGTGAACTGATTAACGAGAAACACAAGATAGTTTTTATCGTGTGACAATGACGTCACATGAGTTTCTGAATTGATTGGCTAGAATCACGTGGCTTTCACTATCCTGTGACTATGATGTCACAGGAATTGAGCTCATTGAACATATGAAGAACTTAAAATGTTGTAAATTGTATTCCATATCTTTCTCAGTATGAAATATTTAGATATTCTAAATCAGTATTTCCCGAAGTAAGGTACGCCTACTCCCAGGGGTGTGGGAAGGGTTTGGTGGGGACATGAACTGCACCGTGCTTAGCTGCGCCTAATTCTACATTCTCATGTGTCGAATCAAGACAGACTTGTGAGGCGTGAGATGGTCCGATGTGACACGGCGGAATACACCGCATTTCGACACAGAGACAACTTACTTCGCTAAAAGTTAATGGCTTCTCCGGATGCATGCGTATTTGAAAAATCAATATAAGGAGTGTACTTTTTAACATAATTCTGGTTTTAAATACAATGAGTGTATCCAGTTTTTAACAGAAAAATATCTAGAATACATCTTGCCTTTTCTGACTTCATATTTATTAGAAGTTTCTTTTTCAGCATTTGTAGACATTAACCCTCTAAGAGGTCTGCTCGTAAAAACCTGGCATTCTAGAGATGCTTTTTTTTTCTTCAAGTAAGATTCTCAAAAGACTCTCAATTTTTAAAAATACGGCTCAACCGCTTTTGAGAATCTTATTTGAAGGCAAAATAATACGTGCGGTACATTTTCGAAGCATCTCTAGAATGGCAGGATTTTACGTGCAGACCGCTTAGCGGGTTAAGTCGAAAAAACGGAACAAATTATTGGATATAAAACAGCATCTGAAATTCAAATGAACAACCAGCGAAACAAATTATGGCTATATGTCATTTTAACGCAGACAAATTCATTCTTCACATTAATCCAAATAAATGCAATTTATAATAAAACTTGTATTTATATTTTATTATGAATATACTTATTTCTCTTTTCACATTATTTTGTGTATATCATATATATATATATATATATATATATATATATATATATATATATATATATATATATATATATATATCGATTGTTATTAAAATACATTCATTAATTTGACGATGAAGGGAGGGGGCGTGGCTCAGCGTTACATATTTTATAGAAGCGGTACACATATGTGACAAAGGTTTAGGAAACACTGTTCTAAATAATAGTAGTTAATGCAGTGGCGTAACGTGCACCCCCACAACCTCCGCATCGAGGGGGGCCCAGGGTTCTAAAGGGGCCCAAAGCCTGACTGACGCAAGTGCCTACCCTTTGTAAAATTCAACATGGGGGCTCCAAACCTGACTTTGCAGGGGGGCAAAAGTTCTCCGTTACGCCACTTAGTTAACGGTATTTGTGTACTTACAGTACTATAACAACCATCTGGGGGATATTATATGAAAACAAGCACATGATTGGCAATTCAACGCTTACGATAAAAATGTGAAATCGTAGTTCCCAAATTGTCAAGTTATCTTGAAAGTTGGCATGGTTGTGATAGTACGTCTGTACCCAGTTAACAAGTTAACTAAGAGGTTTGTTTAAAATTATATATAGTTTCTGGAGTATTTACGTATTTTACCCTCGACCGATTAAGACAAACAAAAAGATATTGCTTTTCCAAAAGATGTCGCTAAATGCTGTCATCGTTATTATTTCTGTATAAGAACGAACGCGTGAAAGTGCCTGTGGCGTAACGTGTAGAATATCCCCCACAAAGGCAGGTTTTAGGTCTCAAGCCGGATCTGACAAAGTATTTCAAACCACAACATAATTTAGTCTTTGCCCCCCCACGATGCTTTAATTGCGGGGGTGTACGTTATGCCACTGTTGTTTGTATAATGTGGCTTTTGACGATGTCTTTTGCTGTGTCGAAATTAGCTCACGGTATAATACGTAAGTACAGTTCTGGTGCCTGATGCACGTAGATTGAAAAGCAATAATAATAATGTAGAGACTAAATTTTAAAATGAAATATTTATTTTTTACTTACATAAGTTTAAGTTATTAATGAATTTAACATTCGTTGTCTCTAGGCATCAATCCATGTACACGCAAGAACTTTAAAGATTTGAAAAAACGTTTTTTATACATGGGAAATTAATGAAAAAAACACAAAAGTGGCTTAGCAGTTGAAAGTTTGAACTTTTTTAATTCTAGATAAACAATACCCTTCTTAAATCAATAATTTCAACTACTTACAAAATTTTGACAAACATTAATAACGAGTTTTTTCTATCAGTAATCAATCTAAAATCAGGATAACACTAAAGACCATTTTCCCTTGCTTAAATACTCAATAACTCATATAAAAATATTCAGTACAAAATTTAAAATTGGCTTAGTAGAGTTAAAACTAAATAACTTGTATTTAACACATATTTCTTTTTTTAATGCTAATAATTTTTCATCTTTGTAATGCGTGACTAATGCAACACATGTGAATTAAAATATTACAAAATTTGCCTTTATTAAGCATTTTGTTTTTAAAATTGCAAGCACACATTTCAAATATTGAAAAACTGGAGGAATTACAGAAAAAGTGTTTAGAACTTAGATTTAGAAGATCCTTAAAGAACAGCTTTCAGAAAGTAAACTTTTTATTTCCGATTTTGTTGACTTTAGACGGCAAGAGAAAGAATGGGAAGGAATAACAAAATATTCTTAAGGTTCAAGATTCTGAATGTCATTCAAATTCATCTCAGATGTGTTGACAATTCCCGAACTTATAGAATTGAGATTTGAATGATTCGAATAGTGTAAAATTAAATGAATTTTACACTTTTTAAAAAAGAAATAATGTTTAAAAATATAAGAATTTGAGCACAAATGCTTTTTTTTGTTCAAGAATAAAACATAATGAACATTTGTACAATATGTCAATGACGTTACAGTATCTATATATATTGTTAACATTACCAATAATTTTTTGCGCTTGACTTTGCAGCTAAGGTGTCAAAATATCATAAAAAAATTCTCATTGAACTAATGTAACATCAATTCTCTCTCTCTCAACACATTCAAGTCAATCCATTCCTAATGCTGTAGTTAATATTTTGAAAAAAAAATTAAAATTCAAAAAAGAGTTAGAAAATATACGTAGTATATTCGCAAATTCTAGATAAAAGATATAAAAGAAGAACCTTATTTAAGTATTCATATTCACAAAAATAAAATTACTTATGGCATAAATATAATGGAATTATTTTACTTAATTTCTTTAAGTTATGAATATTCTATACTTTAAATTTTAGTTTATCTTTTAATGAAAGAAAACATTTTCTTTGGATTTAATTTGGCTCTCTTATACCTTAGCTTTTATAAAACTAATAAAAAAAATCAGGATGGAATATTTCTTTCACGTACACATTCAGATAATATTAAAAAAGATGAAATAAATTCGTTAAATGATGTGTCTCATTCCATTTAGAGCAATAAATGTGTTTGAATTAAGTAAATTCTCTACGTTGAAATGATTAATAAAAATGTTTCAGTAACTTAAATCAAATAATATCTTAAAAACGATTTTATTAAGGTTTCATTCGGGAATATATATATATATATATATATATATATATATATATATATATATATATATATATATATATCAAAACACTAAATCTTTTTCGAATCATTTCGATAATTGCAAATGAAATACTTAAACTTGAGACTGATAAAAAATATATATATAATCCTCATCATATTTAACCTTTCTTTTTAAACTTTTTTCTTATCCGCTTAATTGCATTTATAGTATGGATTTATAAAAGATACAGCAAGGAAAATGTACGTTTAAATATTCGATATCTAAGTTCAAGAGAGCTTTTAAATTCCACCAATTAAAATTCGTGACCGATTTAAAAGAATCTTGGCATAAACTAAAAAAAAATAATAAGATTATTCAGGTGAATAAGCGATGTTCTAAATGCTCTACTACTTAAATACTTTCAGAAACAAGAAGTATTAAAAATGATGTGTTCCATTTTATCTTCAGGAATTTAAAGCAAAATTAGGGGAAAACCGTCGGGATTTTTTTTTACTGAATGAAGTATTTCAGAGATTATAACATTTTAAGTATATAATTTTTTTTTCTTTTGCTTTTCGAAGGAATTTTTTTTTTATCTTAATGTCTTTCACGATGTTTTTGATAAATAAAAGAATCAAATTAAAACCCAGACTATATATTATTGATATTATAAAGAGAAAAAATCCTTTTACCGTCCAATTTGAATTAAATGTTAATGACGTCAATTTTGTTCATAAAAAATAACAAACTGAATAGTTACTGAAAACGTTATTCAAATGTTTCAGATTATTCATAGATCACATTCTGGGAAATTAACAAAATCAAAAAGATTATATAAAATTTGATATCAAAACTATAGTTTTAGTAAATTAAATAATTGTGTGGCCGAATGTTCTCATAGACTTTTTAAAAGACAATTAAATCAAATCTTATTATAAAAAAACATGTTTTTCGTGTCCACTGTCCCCTTAAGGGGACAGTGGACACGAAAAACATTTTTAAGAACAAGTAACAGTAATGAACTAGATCAAATATATCTTTAAAAAAATTTTAATTACATTTTTTAAATTAAAAAAAATTAATAATTTTTAATTTTTTTAAAACATTCCATGCGTTCCAATTTTTTTTTATTTTTTGACTTCGTCTAACATTATTATTGTTTATTAGTACACGTGACACATAAATGGGTATTATTTAGCAATTTCATGCACCGGTTAATTTTTTAGAAAGGTTTTTGTTCATTTGTACTTAATTTTCTGTAAAATATCAGATTTTATACGCACGCTAAAAATAAAATTTTACTACCTTAAAGAAGTCAAAATTTTAAATGGATACCTAGATTTATTTATGTAATCAGTATTCTTCACCAGAAATTTCAAGCAATTTGCTCAAAAATTGAGACGCATGGAGCATTTTAAAAGCACGTAAATCTGAAAAAACAAAATTTTGAGAAAAAGTCATTTTAAATATGTTTTTCCATTTACCTTTTATAATTGTTGTTCTGATATTATTAAGCATCCACTTTATTTAATAACAGACATATTTATACTAGGTTATTTACTTACAAGCAAAATTTGAAGAGAGAGAAAAATTGGTAATAGAATGAAATGGTTTCACATGATACAGTTTTTCGGTAAAATGTTTTCAATGTTAGTGCAAATAAATATTAATTTACTGAAAAAGCATTTAAAATTTGCCAAGACCATACGTTTAACCTTATTTTTAAATGTTCTTTGTAATTTTGGATGATTTAGCCAATTTGTTACTGATTCTTTTTTTTTTCCAATCACTAGAATTCTTTTTTTTCCCTCTGCGCTAAGCATCGCTTATCCCATTTATGGGAAATGTCCACAGATACAGCACTTAAGGGGACTTGGCACCCTTTGAGCAAACTTCTTTATTTACGTATTTAAAAATTATATTTTAACATTTTATACAATGTTTCTATTCAAGAAAATGTTACCAGATGAAAATTTTCATATATTATTCACACAATTTTAAAAATTTAAATTTTTTGAAGAAAATTGGGAAAATTTTAAAATCCTACTCCTTTTGTAAAAATTAATTTTTTGATCTGAAATTTTTTTATAATATTCTTATGGATGTTCTTAAAAACTTTAGGGGTCGATTTTAGAATAACTTCATTCGTTTTCGAAAAAAAAAATAAAATGTTGATATAAAGGCTAAAAATCAACGAAAAGCCAACATGTCTTACATTTTATTTTTTTTAAAAAAAAAAGTATTCAGTTTATAGCAAAACGGATCTCTAATTTTATTACATGCTTTATTTTTAACAGGCAGGAAAAAAATTGAAGTGATTGGTAAATAATTGTCGAAGGAGTAGCATTTTGAATGCACTAAGGTTTCGAAAAACACAAACTGAGAAAAACCACTTTAAAGTTTATAATTCTGAAAAAAATATTTATTATAAGTTTAATTAAACTTAAAATACCACTTTAAGATATTACTTATACGTTTTTCATTAAAATAATTGCATTTTCATATGTTTTCAACCCACACATTTTTATAAATGATCAACTTTTTAGAGACTACTAATTGCACAAGAAAACTCAAGAAAAACTTTAAAAATTTTTTTTTTTTCTGTCATGACAGAAATGTTAGCTGTTTTTCTTCTTATAATATTAAAGTATTACATTTTTATGAAAAATATATCAGGAATAAGAACTGAAATTATATAAAATTATTAATATAAAATGCCTTAATTTAAAAATTTTATATGCACACATTTCACAATAAAGAAAAATTACATTATTGTATTGCCTCGGAAATATTCTGCTTTTAATACTACACATTCTTTTTTATAGTTATTATTTCTATTTATAAAATATATTTTTTTTATCATAATGCATTTTTAGCTTTTTTTTAAAAAAAGGGGTGTGGCTGAATTGCCTAATTTGTTTTCAAATGAAGTTTTATTCAACTTCTAACTTTCCGACATGCACAAGTGATATTTCAATCGAAAGATAATAATGCAAAGAATAAGATTAAATGAAAATAAAAAAACGATAGGTTTGTGATTTTTAGGGTACCAAGTACTCTTAACTCATTGAGCTCAATAGCTAAACTATTGAAGCAGCCAAAATTATATCCACCTATGGCAGATATAACACTCATTTCAAGTCGCTTTTTAGAAACAAAAGTTTCTTTTGTGCAGTTTTTCCAAATGACACTGTGGATGCTTTGTTGGTATTCTGAGTTTTTCCGTCACTGCATCTTTCTAAAAGCTCATCGTTTGCATATCTTTGATATACTGGAAGTATTTTTTCCAGAACTTGTTCCGACAGCTTAGTTTTCATTGGTGAATGGGACATAGGTTTCTCATTTTTAGCCAATGCCCTCTTGTAAAGGCACCATGATGTCGAACCAGTAAGGCATTTACTATGTTTTGGAGTTCTATCTGTTGATGATCATTGAAACAATGAAGCTAAAATTGCGCCTTTCATTTTTCGTACACCTGGCGCATTGTCTTTTATAGCTTTTCTATAAAAGTTAGTCAGTTTCAGAATGGTGTTTTCTTGAGGTTACCCTCTTTCCGCCCAACAATAGTGACACCTTTATTCCGCAACTCTAAAATTTTATTGCGGAGTCCTGTGCCAAGTCGTTTTGTCACATGGTTAATGCATTCTTCTTTCTAGATTTTTATGCAGTCACCATACACATTTAAGGGGGCATAGTACCTTGCGAGAACAAAAATTGTTCGTTGTCATATACATGTTACGATTCATCATAAGTTAACAAATTTTGCTAATTTTGATCTGAATTTTATATATTATCTATAACAATGTATAAACTTTAAGAAAACTAGAGAAATTTTGTTCTTTAATAAATACAAAATTTTAAAAAAGAAGATAAATATATATACCAAATTGTAAAAAAAAAAAATATTACTTACCTCCTGTTTCCGCAAGATAATTTTTAAATTATACACTTTAGAATCTCAATTTTTGCATTAAATTGAATTTAAATGTAACCTTTATTCTGTATACCTTTTAATTAAAAAGTATCTTATATTTTAATATTTTTTTAAAATTAAAAAATTCATAAAAAATATTTTTTTTAAAAATTTCAATTTTTATACAGTTGCAAATCAAAATGTATTAAACCATAAAACATAATTATGGCATACAGAATTAAGATCTATGACTAGAATATGCATGCCAATTTTTGTAGCTCTAGAGTAAAAACGTTTTTTACAATCTTGCGGGAAAGTGTAAAAAATTTAAACTGAGAAAATCAAATTTAAAGAATGACATTTCAATATTTCAAAAAGAAATTAATACTTAATATTTAAAATGATCCTGCTTCATATGTAGGACCTTCTAGTTCTGCAAAATGCTCATTTGTGGCTTTTTTTCTCATTCTGCTAGCCCTACGGGCCTCTAATGTATATGATTTTGATTTAATTTCGGCATTTTTTATGCGTGCATAATTGGCCTTAAAGGCAGAGGTAACAGTAAAATGTCCTATTTTAAAGCCAAGAGCTTTCATTATCTTTATACGTCCCGTCATTCCCTCATTAAACATCACTATAGCCTCATTTACTGCTATGTCTACAATATTTTTAGATGACCCACAGAAGTTTTGGGGCAGTACTTCCAAACAGTCGAGTTGAACGACTCATTGGCGTTTTGTGTTTTACCCCCCACACATTTTTTCAGTAATTTTGGTGCAGATAGTTCTGCTATTATAGGCTTTATTTCATCCATTACGGCAATTGGCACAATATTTTTATGTTTGAATAAAGAAGCACTATTCGTAGCAACTGCCTTTTGATATTTGCACCATGAAGTATCACCAATTGGGCAGAAGTGATGCATAGGTTCCTCATCAGTGGACCTATAATGACAATAAATTGCCCATATGGCCTGACGCATGTCACTAACGGAGCTATTATTCTGTCTAATAGCATTGCCATAATAGGTGGTAAATGTATCAATGAACTTATCAGTGAGACGATTTTTACCGCTGATACTCTTACCGTCTGATAATTTTTTGCCACGATTCATTGTTTTTAATTTTCGCAGTCTAGCACCCATACGCTTTTGTATGTGGCCAACACATTCAACTTTTTCGATAGAATATGGTGCTGTCCTTTGAAGCTCTGGGAAGGTTTTTGTGTCCCCATCGCCGATATACTTAATATATTTCGCATTTCGTTGTGGCACCGATCTTTGAAATATTTCCTTCATCCCGTCTACTTCCATTTTACTGGAAGAACCAATATGGTTCTTTACACAGTGTGGTTTATGTTTCACAATTTCCACTCTTCATATGAATGTCCAGATTTTGGACCTCGCCATTTTTCACATCCTTTACAATATGAAGAGAGAACAGCAACATCAATCACTTTACCTGTAACATCTCCAATGACACTACAAACACCAATACGGGAAGTGTGTTCACGTGTTTTCCACGTACCGTCACCACTGACACAGATTTCATTACTTCCAGAAGCTGATACTTCTTCTTTCGCAGCATTTTTCATGGAGTCGTATGCTACTTCACGACTGGCGAAATTTATTTTTCGCATTATCCTTTCATATGACTTTTGTGATACTGGGGATGGCAAATCCATTGCTGTGCAAACATTCTTTATTCCACAAAAACCCAATCCTACTGTACGCATAGCATAGGTTATTCGTGTATTAACTTCATAGTCCTTACTTGAAGCAATAACTGAGGAACTTTTAAAAGTGGTCAATGTACTGCATGAGTAGCATTCAACATAAAACTCAGATACCAATCCATACAAAATCTTTTCTTTTAGAACTACTTTAGTATTGCAGTTAGGACATATTAAATATTTGGATAGTTCAGATAATAAAATATCAATGTTTATCATTCTATATCCATTAGATTGATTGGAATTTCTTACTTCCTTGTCAAGATAATTTTCTTTGCACAATTTCTTAGCGGAAGCAGATATGCAGTCAACAGCAAGCGTATATGATACTTTTCGAGTGTATTGATTCGCATGAAAACGCTTTCGTTTTCGGCGATAGTCACCGTCTCTACTTTGAGCTTTACTAGACATTTTTTACTAATTAAAAAGATGCAAAAAAACTTCAATCAGCAAAAATTTAAAAAGCTTACGAATTACGAGAATAACGAGATAACACTCAATAAAGCAGCAGTAAACAGTATGAAATACAAATGTAAACAAACAATACTTCGAACTAGGGTAGTGTTGAGTTGCAAACTTCCTTCTCTCATTAAAAATAGATAAAATTAAAAATTAGCAACAACTGGGGAGAAAATAATTTCAATAACACCATCGATTTCAAAACCAAAACTAACGAACATGGTTTGTTTACATTGGATTTAAATGGACAATCCAGTGCTGACGTTTGACATTTTTTGTTGCTATTGCCGTACTTTTGGTCCGATTTTGACGCGGTTTGTTTTAAAATGCTCCTAACAGTCTGTATTAATTTTTAAAAATATTTTTGAAAAATGGATTTTTTTGCCGTTTAAAGGTACTATGCCCGCCTTAATGATGATAAATGTTGATAGGTCTTGGCATCACCATCTGACAAGATGCTCACGTATCGCATACCACAATTTTTAATGGATCTTTTCCATAGAATTTCTGAAGCTTTAATCTTCATGGCATTAGAAAATCCTACATAATTTTGCGCTGCATTCTTCTTGGTGTGATTTGTACCATATGGAGTACTCAGCACTATTTTCTCCAAGATCCCTTTTTGCGGTTGTGCATTCTGGGCAATATTTGGAAAGGATTTCGTAATCGATAATCAGCTCAGTCAAAATGTCGATAACGATTCCTATCCCGTACAGTGACGAATGTCCCCGTTTCTGCCATGTTCCATCATATGAAACGGTGATGTCTATAACACCATTAGCAATGCCGAACAAATCTTCGTGGTGTTTTCGGACTACTTTCCGGAAAATTTCAAGAATGTCTTCTTAGAAACTACACTTTTCTTCATACAATTTGTGTAAATATTTTGAGAAAGTTTTCTTATCCATTGCATCAGTAGCGCAAACAGGAATTTTTCAAGGGAGGGGGGGTCCAAGGTCGAAAGTTCACCATTCTTGTATCATGCTTCTTTTGATTTTGACGATTTTCGGGAACAAAACACAGTAAAAAACTAATTTTTGAATAAATAATTAGTATTAATTAATAAAATTAATCATTAATAACAAGTAATTAATTAAATTTTACGTACTGTATGCTTAGAATTATAATCAATCGGAAAAAAATCAAGGGCTTTGAGGGGGGCGGATCCCCAGGACCCCCCCCTGTCTGCGCCACTGCATTGCATGAATACCAATAGCCATAGAGAAAAGTTCTCATGCTGCATGGCCTTTCCCAATTTTTAGAAAAGCTTCAACGAGCTTTTTAGTTGCATCGAAACATTTTCTATCATCATCTCGAGGGCTATAGAATGCAGAATTAAATATTTTTTTGCAGCTTCTACATTTTAGCTCCATTTCTGTAGAAAAACCATAAGCACCATTACATTCGACATCCAATGAGCACATATCACATTCATCACAATTAATGTTAGATAAAAGAGAAGACCACATATCATTATCCATCAAAACATGTACTTTTCTCACAAGGACAAGATGTTGATGTAGAAGGAAACATCTGAAATTTGCTGGCACTTGCATTCAAATATTGTTCCTTTTCACCAGCATGTGAACCTTCATCCCTAATAGAGTTTTCAGTATGCATAAGTGAATTTTCAGCAAGCAAAATATCAGTTTTTAGGACACATAGTACAACCAGAATCACTTTGCATGTGATTTTTTCCCATCTCTTTTGTACTTTGGATGCACACAAACTCCTTCTTTTCGATGGCCTACCTTTATGTTTTCGATAGCGCCTACTAATAGCATCCATTGTAAACAAATACAGAAACCATCTACAAAACAATTGTAGATATTTTTGAAGCTTTTTTGAGGCTTTTAGATACAAAAATTTGATTCCGTAAAGATAAATATTACTAAGAAACAGAGACAGCAATCAAAGATGTGCAATTTTAAAAAAGGCAATACAATACTTTCGACTTTCGAAAACAAGTGGAAGTAAACAAACAGCAATAAAAGAATTAAAGGTTGCAATTAAAATGTGCATTTACATTGTTGGATCCATTTAAATTTTTTTAAATGCTTATAACTTTTTAATAAAATTACTTAGACACATGCGGTTTCTTGCGTATGGTTCAGTGAACTCACGAAGATCATAATTCACAAAAAAAGGTTTTTTTCCATATTTTGGACGATTTTCACCAATTTCAAAGTCCACCATCCTCTTAACATAATTGGTGATCTAGTCAAGTAATCAATTTAGTGATGTAGTCTAGGATGGCACATCTTTCAATTTTTTTCACTAGGTCTTTCAGAGCCTGTAAACTAGGGAAACCTTAACACTAAATGTGAGACCTTCGCAGACCCCGTAAAAAAGAGCTGGGGCTTCTTAGGAGTCCACGGACCACAGTTTAAAAACGGGCCCCCGTTATAATATATTATAGTTGGCCTTTTTTATTGTTTACCACCTTATTACAGCTATCAAATATAGCATGATGTGTTATATTGAATTATAATTCTAAACTCATTCAACATTTTGTTTTCTAACATGTGTTTAAACTTTCGGAAAAAAATTATTACTCTATCAAGAAGTGAAATTTTCTGTCCTCATCGTATAACCAATAATAACAGATAAAATTAAAGTGCTTATTTCAAATAATTCGTACAAGTTTGACAAAGTTCTACAACTAAAAAAAACAAGCTTTATTCAATTTTATTATCATCTCGAACTAATCAAATAGATACATCGCATTAACCCATATCGTACAAAACATTGAAATAATTGGCTTTTTGAAACCTTGTTAAACTTATATTATTTTCGCTAGTATAGGTTGCCCTAAAAATATAGGCCAACGATTCAATCCGTTCCTATTCATTCTTACCTAAGTGGAATGGAAGAAGTTATTATAGACTAATATTACATTTTTTACATATACTTGTTGAGTTTGATGCTTAGGGTGTTGGCTAGAATCTTTATCTTTTTTCTGGAGATTTTTGCAGCAACATGTGCAGTTGTATGCTTTGAAAATATTTAGTAACCCATTGAACACCCAGTTTTATGCAAGTTGGTTTTCTTTGCAAATGCTTGGTTTCGAAAATCAAGAAACCTAAGATTACCGTCATTAAAAATATTATTTAGTTCCATGAAACAAGAAATGCAGTTTCCGCATTATTATCAAATAGGTCAACTTTTTTTATACACTGAAGTGCCAAAAAATTGGTACACCTGCCTAACAGCGTGTTGGGCTCCCACGAGCACACAGAAGTGCCGCAATACGACGTGGCATGGATTCAATTAATGTCTGAAATAGAGCTGGGGGTAATTGACACCATGAATCTTGCAGGGTGGTTCATAAAATTGTAGGAGTAAGAGGGGTGGAGACCTCTTTTGAACAGCACGTTGCAAGGCATCCCAGATATATTCAAAAATGTTCATGTCTGAGGATTTTGGTGGCCAGCGGAAGTGTCTAAATTCAGAAGAGTGTTCCTGGAGCCACTCTGTAACAATTCTAGACGTGTGGGGTGTCGAGTTGTTTTTCTGAATTTCCCCAAGTCCATTGGAATGTACAATGGACATGAATGGGTGCAGGTGATCAGACAGGATGCTTACGTACCTGTCACTTAACAGAGTCATATCTAGACGTAGCAGGGATCCCATATCGCGCCAACTGCACACTACCCGTACCATCACAGAGCCTCCACCAGCTTGAACAGTACCCTGTTGATATACAGAGTCCATGGATTTATGAGGAAGTCTCCAATCCCATGCACGGTAGCCTGCTCGATTCAATTCGAAACGAGACTCGTCACACCAGGCAACGTGTTTCAGTTATCTATGGTCCAATGTCGGCGTTGACGGGGCCAAGCGACGTGTAAAGCTTTGTGTCGTGCAGTCAACAAGGGTACTAGATTGGGGCTTCGGCTCCGAAACCCCATATCGATGATGTATCGTTGAATGGTTCACACAGTGACACTTGTTCATGGCCCAGAATTAAAATCTGCAGCAATGTGCAGAAGGGTTGCACGTCTGTTACGCTTCATGATTCTCGTCAGTCGTAGTTGATCCCGTTCTTGCATGTGATCCTTTTCCAGCCACAGCGGTGTCGTAGACTTACTGTTTTACCGGATTCCCGATATTCACGGTGCACTCGTGAAATGGTTGTACGTGAAGATCCAAAATTCATTGCTACCTCGGAAATGTTATGTCCCATCTCCCATGCGCTGACAATAACACCACGTTCAAAGTCACTTCAATCTTGATAACCTGTCATTGTAGCAGCAGTAACAACTGAGCCAGACACTCGTTATCTTATATAAGATTTGTCAACCTCAGCGCCGTACTCTGGTTCCATATTTCTTTATTTGCATACGCATGCCTGTACCTGTGTTTTTGGCTCTTCAGTGCATTTATCGTAGGATAAAATGCATTGGTGTCTTTATATTTTTCAGATACCATTTACTTTTTTTTTCTAAGGTCAAAGCAATTTTTATTCCTTTAAAATTGGTAATTACTGAAACAAATGTATCATTCTATGGAAATGAAGCAGCTTTGTTCTTTCTATAGATATTACTATGCAAAAAACCACGTTTAAGAGGTCATTAGGGAACATATAGACATTATCTATTCTCCAACATTGCATACAGCTTAGAAGCATTTTTTCAAGAATTGATAAAAAATTATAAGAATAAAAGAAATTATCAATATACAATTCAATATATGTATCTAATATTTATAATTATTTATCTACATATCTGGGGATTAGATTCTAATATTCTTGCATTCCAACTTTTTCAAAATTTCTTTAGTTTCTTTTGTTCTTTTTTGGTTTATCTTTATTTCCTTCTTTTTATTCTTCTACCCTTTTGGAGTTTTCATGATTTGGCTTTTAAACATTGTTCCTTTTAAAAGCATATTGTTGATAGTTGTTTGCTCTGTTTTCCAACTCTATACATCTTGGTAAAATATAATGTAGTGCTTCTCAAACTTTCGATGATTGCGACCCAATATTCAATCATAATTTGCATCGCGCCCCCTCCATACAATAACGATATATTAAATTTGAAAAACTATATTTTGACGATAAGCCCGCATTACGACATTAACCTCCTAAGTCCCACCTACGTATTTAGCCAGTGTGTTAATTGCCCCGTACGTATATAAAGAGTGTTATTTTTTCAGGTATAGAAGTTTAAGTTGGCATTACTTTCCAAGATGGCGACCGATTTAACAGCTGTCAAGTGATTTATTCACAGTTTGGTTTGACAATTCATCAAAACGATCATCAACCAAGGCGTAGATTCGTCGAATGGGCCCAAAACGAGATTGCCGTTGTTCCCGATTTTCAAAAGCGAATTTTGTTTAGCGATGAAGCGCACTTCTGGTTGAATGGCTACGTCAACAAACAAAACTGCGCATTTGGAGTGAAGCTAATCCACAAGTGTATGTCGAAACACCGTTACATCTAGAAAAACTGACTGTTTGGTGCGCTTTATGGGCTGGTGGAATCCTTCTTCAAACACGATGAAGGCCACAACGTTAAGGTCAATGGTGATCGGTATAGAGCCATGATTACTAACTTTTTCATTCCTGAATTGAACAATCCTGATGTCCAGGAGCTGTGGTTCTAATAAGACGGCGCAACATGTCACACAGCTCGTGCCACAATCGATTTATTGAAAGACACGTTGGGTGACCGCCTAATTTCACGTTTTGGACCTGTGAATTGGCCTCCAAGATCTTGTGATTTAACACCGCTAGACTATTTTCTGTGGGGCTATGTAAAGTCATTAGTCTATGCGGATAAGCCACAAACGCTTGACCATTTGGAAGACAACATTCGCCGGGTTATTGCCGATATACGGCCACAAATGTTGGAAAAAGTCATCGAAAATTGGACGTCCAGATTGGACTATATCCGAGCCAGCCGTGGCAGTCCTATGCCAGAAATCATATTTAAAATGTAATGCCACAAGATTATCTTTCGAATAAAAAAAAATTCATGTCAATCGAATAATACATCGTTGTTTTATTGCAATTTAAAGTTCTATACCTCTAAAAAAACACCCTTTATATACGTCTTTCCGTAGTATTATCTTTCTGTGAACTGCCATCCATAAAATTATTCCGAAGGCTTTAAAAAGCAATAAAATGACATTGATAGCGTTTATATGTTTTTCTACATATGTTTTTGATCATCCAGGCAGGATCTTCATGTCTTTGAAGAGTTTTATCCTTAATCTGGTTTTGTAAAATGTTAAGCATTAAATATAGAGCAGAAATGTTTGAAATAAATAAAAAATGGGATATATATATATATATGCATTACTAAGTCAGGGGAGTTAAGTAGTCGTGATTGTACGATGGTCCCACTTTTAACAATCAAAATTCCACAAGTAAAATGCATCTTCTAAGTTATTTCTTGAGAATGATTTTGCTTTTTAAAAGTATGAAGCATTAATTTAATGAATTTGTTTCTTACTTAGCTGAAATCTTCAAAACATTATTTGTTTTCATAAATGTAATAAGAAATCTTTACAACAGTAATTTTAATCTGAGAAAAAAATATATAGTTAAAATTATTCTTAAATAATAAATACTCATTAATTTTAATTAAATATTCAAAGTATTTATATGAAAGCCGTTTATGAATAATGTCCTATTTTTAGTACTAAATGAGGAAATGGAGTTAAAATAAAAATATATCTGGAAAAAAATATTTCAATTACAATACTTTTTAACACGTTTCTCAATTTGACTACACTAATACATTTTAAACCATCAGCTCCCTTGTGGACTTCCACAACAAAATGAGTTTTTATAAAATATCACTTTATACGCTACAAAAGAAAGTTTAACAAGTTTTATAATGGTGTACAATAAAAACTAATTGATTAGGGTATTGAACATTGAAGTAATATAAAAATGCCGAAGCGTTTGGATTAGGATAAAATTTCATTTTTAACTCAAATCACCAGGGGAACGTCAGGGAAATTAGTGCTTCGGCTGAGCGAGACGTTTATATAGGCCAGTGGCAATTTAAAGGTTAAAGCCGTATATATAGTAGTTTTAGCGTGAAAGTATATCACTATTGAATTCAATAGATTGTTATTAAATGAGGGGGCCCGATGAAAATTATGATTGAATATTGGGTCGAGGATGTTGAAACTTTGAGAAAAATTGCCCTAAGTGGCAACCTAATTAGGTTTTATCGTGAATGATTCTAATATAATAAAAAAAATCTTTTTGAACAGGATAAAATTAAAGTGGTATGAAAAATTAAATATATATTAAAAATCAATGGCACACAAAAGTTGTTGTCAATGGCAAAAAGTCTTGTGTTATCTTTATTATCTGAAACAAATTTGTCATTTGCTATAAACTTCTTAAAAATTGTAGGATATTAAATGTTTTATCCAATTAGAGTAACGATAAAAAGTATAAGACAAGTGAAAGTTTAAAAGTATTATTTAGTTTCATCAACTCCTAACTATGCATTGGAACAGAAAAAATATTTCAAACCCGTTGAGCAGAAAATGTATGCAATAAAAAAAGAAACGATTCATGAACTTTTAAATAATGGTATCTATAGAATTACATTATATTTTCTGGTACAAAAAAGTGTTATTAAATTTGCAAATTAATAATATGTATTTGTTGATATATTTTTAGTCGATACTTTTTCATCTTTGACAACATTGACGATTTTTACCTTTAAAATAAATTTAAATATTCTACATTTATTAATTAAATATTTGAAGCAAACATTTTCGTCATAATTATATCCATCCTTCAAATTTAATTATCTTGTTTCATCTTTTTAAGAACTGTCGATAGGTTTTTACATAATAATAGAGTCTTGTTTGAGATTAAAGCAAAATAAATAGGCATCCCCACCGGAAATTTTAATTCGTTAAATATATTCGGGGCAAATATTTTCTTTGTCGTTCTGGAGATTTATCTTGCAAAACCAAGAAGCGTATCTATATTTAAAATTCTAATGATTAATTGATACAGAATTACTTAACTTCGCTCTACAAATATTGTTGTAAGACTTTTCGACTTTACCGAGTGTGTTAAGTATCTTGAAATCGTTCCAAAATGTGATTTATCTTACCTTTCTACGTTTCGCTGGCATTAATCTTGCTGAAAATGTTTCACCAAAAGTTTTCGTTATTATTCTTTTCGTGTTTGGAGAATTGCCCGATAAGTACTTTTCTCTTAAAAAGATTTAAATATAATGTATGAATATCTGTAAAACTGAACTGATTCCTTGATGAAAAAAAATATTTAATTAAAAATAAATACCTACAGCTATATACCAAAGACTTTACTTTACTTCTGCGTATTCGATTTACTTAAATTAACTTCCCTAATCAAAATATTAGTAATGTTTTAGAAGTCGAAGGTCACAACAATTATGACCTTTTGTCATAAATTAGCAAGAACCTTGAAAAAGATCATATGCGTGGCTTGAGAGCACGAAAAGAGTCTTGGGTTCTAGTCTTCATTCGGTACTTACAAATAACAACCGTCGATCAATTGTGCAAAATCAAAGGCTATCGCCAAATAAAAAAAAGTCGCCAAATACTGTAATCGTTTCCACCCATGCACGAAAACAAATTTTTACGCATGCTGTATCAACTGGTCAGTAAATAAATTGATGAAGATTTACAGTAATAAAATTCTGCATTAAAAGAACGCGTACATTTTAAATAAACGAAAAAAAATACTTTTCTGCTTAATTTACAGCAATAAGATTTATTTAAGACATTTCCATAAAGTTTATAGTTTTAATTACTATTTAGTTTATTTAATTAAATTTTATTCAACTGTATACATAACCAAGCAAATCGAAAAAATGCATCAACTGTTTAATTCCTTCTCCACTGGAGTAAAAGTAAAATTCATAGCACTGTATTTAACAATGAAACCTAAGAATACTCTACATCTCTTAAGAGACACTACATTCTAATTATTTTACCACTTCTCCCCGAAACGTCTAAAATCTTGACTCATTGTCTAAAAGAAGTTGTGAAGAGAGAAAACTAACAAAATAATTAACCGCACAAAGCAATTACCCAGCCGAAAAATAAAACTTAACCATCGCTTTCAATACTAAACGAGTGCAATTATTCACCAGATGTTCTCTATATGTTCTGTTTGAAGGAAAACACGTACTTCAAGAGAAATAACACAAATAAGATTTGTCAAACCTTATCTCCCCAAGTGTTACAGATCCGTGTTATTTATTTTCCACAGCAGGCTTGTCGAGACCAAAACCAGAATCCAACAACATATATTCTCCATTATGTAGCGCCGTAAACTTTTAGAGCCATGTGGTATCGCATTCAACCTTCTTGAAGACCTATTCCGAAGACAACCCGTCGCTGTAATAGGTGCTTTTTCTCCTTGCAACGGTTCGGTCTTTATCTAATGATGCCAGGGAAACCATTTGTTACTTATTTACTATCCACTAAATACGGTATGGGTTGTGTAGCTGATAAGAATATTATGAGGTCTAGTTTCGGATTTATTTGTGGTTGTCAAATTTTCTTTTTTCGAGTGGGGATGGATTAAGTTGTGTTAAAAAGAGTATAATACTCTGTTTGTGTTGTATTGTTAAATTTTTTATTGAGAATACCTTCGCATAACGCTAAAGAATAGGACCCCTATTTGGAATTTTTTTTTCAAATAAAAAAAAAGAATTCCAACATTTATGGTATAATCTGGCTTCTCTATACGAGTATAGTATGATAAGATAGCTTCTTATTATACTATACTCGTCTTTCTTTAAATTAATCATTTTTTGTCTGTATAAAACACAGGGTGAGTACAAATGATGTACTAAAATTAAAAAAATCATATTTTAGAAACTACTGCATATATTATAAGTGTTTCATGAATGTAAAGCGAAATAATTATACTAAGTTTTTTCCATCGATGATCAACAGCACATTTAAGATTTCTGTAATTGAAATTCAAACATTGTGGCAATGACAGAGAAGAGTTTTTGTACATTAATGCACTTTTTTTTCAGTTATTTCGCTTTCAACGCGCACTTAGAAATCGTTACGGAAAAGAAGCACTAAACATCAAATGCATTCTCAATGGTATCATACTAAGGAAAGAGGCTGCTATTGTAATGATGTCTAAAAGATCATTTGTGTAAAACTAAGAAAAACTGCTTTCGAATTGTTAACTTTAATTAAATTACATTGTTTTTCATCCATATAATTACAATCAAATCAATGTTTTAAGAAATACGATTCTATTTTTAGAACAACAATAACAACAAAATATATGCTTATGGACAGAAGTTGTATAGTCTACGAGATCATAAGCAATTGCTATTAATGGTTAAAGAATGCATAAGTAATATAATTTTCTACAAAAATAGGTACTTTACAGCAATTTTGTATAATCTAAGGATGTAAAGGGTGTTTTTTGAGAGGTATAGAACTTTAAATTGCAATAAAACAACGATGTATTATTCGATTGACATGAATTTTTTTTATTCGAAAGATAAACTTGTGGCATTACATTTTAAATATGATTTCTGGCATAGAACTGCCACGGCTGGCTCGGATGTAGTCCAATCTGGACGTCCAATTTTCGATGACTTTTTCCAACATCTGTGGCCGTATATCGGCAATAACACGGCGAATGTTGTCTTCCAAATGGTCAAGCGTTTGTGGCTTATCCGCATAGACCAATGACTTTACATAGCCCACAGGAAATAGTCTAGCGGTGTTAAATCACAAGATCTTGGAGGCCAATTCACAGGTCCAAAACGTGAAATTAGGCGATCACCAAACGTGTCTTTCAATAAATCGATTGTGGCACGAGCTGTGTGACATGTTGCGCCGTCTTGTTGGAACCACAGCTCCTGGACATCATGATTGTTCAATTCAGGAATGAAAAAGTTAGTAATCATGGCTCTATACCGATCACCATTGACTGTAACGTTGTGGCCTTCATCGTTTTTGAAGAAGGATTCCACCAGCCCATAAAGCGCACCAAACAGTCAGTTTTTCTGGAGGTAACGGTGTTTCGACATACACTTGTGGATTAGCTTCACTCCAAATGCGGCAGTTTTGTTTGTTGACGTAGCCATTCAACCAGAAGTGCGCTTCGTCGCTAAACAAAATTCGCTTATGAAAATCGGGAACAACGGCAATCTCGTTTTGGGCCTATTCGACGAATCTACGCCTTGCTTGATGATCGTTTTGATGTATTGCCAAATCAAACTGAGAATAAATCACTTGACAGCTGTTAAATCGGTCGCCATCTTGGAAAGTAATGCCAACTTAAACTTCTGTACCTGGAAAAAAAAACACTCTTTAGAAAATGGCAGTGATGCTTGGCAAAGAGAGTTTTTTAATGGTTTAAGAAACCCTTTAAAGTGTAAGCAAATTTTTATCTGAAAACTCCCATTCAGCCATGGGGCCGCGGTAGCCAAGTAGGTATGGTCACATGCTCGTGAGATTGTGATTTTTTGTACTGATATCACTGAAGAGCACTTGGTGCACGTGGAATCTGTCGTAACCCTAAATTCTCATGGGGTGTGGAAATTGGAGATTGGGATACTAGATGAGGTGTTGTCCTCGTCACTTGAAGGAAAAAGCTCATAATTATGAGATCCAACACCAATAGTCCTCGCTCTGCTTTAGAATGTATCAAAAATCAATTCAAAAGAACCAATGAAGTTTTCGATGTTATCAATGAATCTTTAAAATTGGTATTAATCAAAATTCTTCAAAATAATTCAATGAATAATTTTTATTGGAAGGTGACAAAAAGCTCTTAACAAATTTCTTTTTTCATTTATTTTAGCAATGTGTGTTGCTTCACGTATAATCGATTAATTGCTTATTTTAGTTATATATCATTATTTTTATAACCATAACTAAATGCACCCCATTTTCGTTTTATTTATTACTTAAGACAAATTACATAATTGATTTACCTTTACATAATTAATTAAAAGGATACATTATTTATTTATATAATGTGTGTAATAATCAAACTCAAAATAGATAATATTCTTTATTCTTTTTCTAATGAGCTGCTGATTGCTGTTTTACCATTGCAGTCCTAATACATTTTCGAAAACAGGTATCTCCTTTTAGTGCGGCACTCTATAGGCGGATACCACTCGCCGAAGGTAATTTTGACGCCCAGTTTCCTCCCTAGAGGACGGCACCTGAGCTCTGACGAGGCGAACCTGTACTAGGATTTAATTTTGTCAAGAGCACCCAATCCAAACAGATGCTATAGGGATCTTTACATGCCGTATAATCATACGACATGACCGCTGTCGATTTTCTGCATCATGAAAATCCACCGACTTGGGGACTGGGGTCGAACCAGCAACCTTGGGTGCAGAGGGCCAGCGGCAAACCACCCACGCCACCCAGCCGGCTAATATATATATATATATATATATATATATATATATAAAATCCAATATATATATA